>CM039681.1:78838942-79438942 GCA_022537955.1 Schmidtea mediterranea
AAAAGAGATTAAACCAAAACCCATAAAGCAGTATGAGCACGCAGTATGGGAGGAGATACAAAATTCTGTGAAACTCCAAAAATCTTCGAAGGAGACGACGAGAAAAACGATTCGGATAAAATACCAGACGAGAAAGACGATTGTCCCAACTAGATAATAAAAACACCCTAAAACTAACAAGAAATCCGAGAGGGCAACAGTACCAGCCGATCATCAAAATTAACAGGAATCAACAAGGAGACGAAATAGAAGAGTTGATAGATCGAAATGGAATTCGAACGACAAAAGATTTCAACCGAAATCGAAAAAAAGTTCTATAACAAATACTCACGAAGCAAAGAGGACATATAACCTCAACACAAGATTGGACGAATGGCTCAGAGAACAAAACAAGGAGAAGCAAAGGGAACCCTTAACGAACATCACGGAAGCGGAGCAACAAAAGAAACAGGTACGTCCATGGGAAACGTCAAGGTAAGGGCAAATGGACAGAGAGAGATGGGGAACCAAAAATCAGAGACCATCCAACAATCAGCAAATGGATGACAAGGTTTGGATTTAAACTGGAAAAAAATAGCATAACGAGAATGAGAAAAACTAAACCCAGAGAGGAAAGCGGAACGGATGGATAAGAGAATACTAGCCGGAATGCTAATAATCACCAGTCAACCATTGAGAAGATTATGGCAAAGAAATCGAGCAAGCGAAGACGCTAAACAACTATGGTATACCGTATCCAGTATAATCCCAAAACTGATCAAAGAGAAAACTAAAACGATGAAATTAGAATGGGAAGAAATGAGACAGATAGTCGCCCAATTGCTCACAAATACGGATGACGATGAATATCGATTAGTGGCACTCTCCTATCTTGTATATAATCTAATGAGTTTAGCAACAAGCAAAATTCCAAACAACAGTTCATGAATAACGTAGAATTAACAGCAATGATCGTGCAGCAAGAGATCGAACCTGGTATACTACAGAATGGTGGATGGAAACAATTTATAAATAAACCGAGAAAAAACGAACAAGTCAAACCAATGCACGTAAGACTAAAGGCATTATTAAACGACTTCGAACACGAACTGCCAATAAAAGATATAGCAATGAGAAATACAAGCATACACTCACTAATGATGACAATGATGGTGTGGCTAATGTGCACAGGTGCAACAACGGATTCCAAATATTTGATTGTGATAAAGCAGTACTGGGAGATAAATATTCGTTAAAAGATATCGAGGAATGCAGGATGGCAATACCAAATAACCTAACTACCATAGAAAAGCGATAACCTATCACATTTACCAAGAATCTGATTTCATCAGAACAAAAGCCAAGGAATGCGCAATTACACGGAAAAACATTGGCATATCACTGCGGAGCACACTCCCACGTATCAATATAAATCCTGGAACAGAAAGAGAAATATTACAAGTATCAGGGAACAATTCAAGGATCTCTTCAGCGGAGGAGAAATGAGATTAAAAGAAGGAGTCGTACTAAAAGGGAAAAGTGGAATGATCCAGGTACAAAGCATATTCGTCGCAGGAGTAATCAACTCAGAACTGGAATTGTCAGGGAGGAAAATATACTATAAGGGAGAATTAGTAACAGGAGTGGTTGTAATTGAAACCTATACAGTCGAATTAAAAGAATATGAAGCACAATTCGATGGAGCAACACAAGTAATGAAATCAAATCAAATGTGTCAGGCAACGGACACGGTATGTAAAACCGGAACGTCAACTATAATATATCGAGCAAACATCCATAATGTAGAATGCAATTCTTAAAACAGCGTTATCGACGAAGTAAGAGGAGAAGTATTCGAGGAGACGCAGAGGAATTACAAATAAACGATGTGAACAAAATAATAACGAGAGCTGGGAAATCAAAGCCAGAACTAGGTCAGAACCACTGAGAACAAACAAACCCCAGCAGCATTGATAACCACGGAAGCAGAAATGGGAATGAGATTCATCAAAGGGAGGATAACACAAAATGTGGAAAGATGGTATATGCCACCAACTACCAGGGCTGTATGCATCAAGACAAATGTTAGAACAAGGAATAGCCACAGTAGCAAAGGATGAAGTGAAATTATACCTATATATGAATAATAAGATAGATTTTCTCTACCACAAAGGACAAGAGTCAATGCAAAAAGTATACCACGATTTAATACGCAACGATTGCCAGTTAAATAAAGAGATATTAAAACGAAATTAGCTGTAGCAATAACTAACCCAGATAGTGCAATGCCACTATTACCGCTACAAGAAGGACATTTTGGAAGAATAGCCGGAGAGGTGATGTATATATTCAAATGTGAGAAAACATTCGCGATGGTACCAGAAAAGTCAACAGCACCACCCGGAAAATGTACAAATGAACTAGAAGTAGTATACAAAAAGCAGATTCGATACGTACAACCAGTAACACGAATGATGAAACTTCTAACAGATAAACCAAATTATTACGATTGCAATAACGCCTTCGGACCATTGTTCCAGCAAACAGATGGAAAATGGGTAATGTTCCAATGAGAATTCCGGTTGCCGAACCAAAGAGATTCGGATTGACAGAACTGACAACGGAACAGAGTTTCGTCCATTAGACGTAGTAAATAGTGGCATATATTCACAAGAAAGTTTAGAAGCAGCGAGACAAAATCTATTGTTCCCCGCAAGAGAATCGATACTATCAAATATAGTAACAATAACGGGCGGTACGAATTTGAGCAAAAACCAAATTATGAACTATTATTATCACCAGACCACTTCCAACAGGCAACATCCAATATGATGAAAGCAATGTGGGGTAGATTCCTAGTGTTCGGTCAAATGATGGCGGGAATATTAGGCATAATATTAATAATCCAAATCGTAAGAGTGATATTAACACAAATGCTGGCATGCTTCGACATCTACAAACGAGAAAAGAAGGTAAATTGGAAATTATTAGTCGGAGTGCTACCCTTCCTGGCGAAAACAATGGTGTTGCATGGACATTCAAAAGATATCCACAAAATCAAACGATTATTACGAGTTTTAACAACAATGAAAGGGACAGACGAGGAGATGGGCAGACGATTCAGGAAAGCATTATATGATGAAAGAGCGAGAGACGAACTAAAGAGGAGCAGGAAAAGTATGTGGGAAAGAATCAAGGAATATAGAAGAACCGGTAGCGAGGACGACTCTGACGATGAGGAAAACAACGGAAAAGGAAACGCGCCAAAAATGATCCAAGCACCAGTATACTGGGATGAAAAGAAGACATGCGCATGGATAAGTGAACCAATGTCAAGAATGCCATATGAGGAACCAAGCAAATTACCACGAACAAAAGCAACCACAATGGGAACAAAAATGATACCAACCGCAAATATCTACCCATCACTCTACAACCCTGATTGGGAAACAGCGAATCCAATAAATACAAGACGATCAAGAAGCGTAGATCAGGACGGGGAAGTTAGAACAATAGCGGCACTATACACATCAACTGGACCAGCAATTACATTAATCATCGAAATAAATGGGAAAGAAACGGAAGCAATGATAGACACAGGAGCGAATATCTCAGCAGTACATTTAAGCGAAATACCACGACACCATTGGAAAGATATCGAACCAACGGGGGTTCATGTAATCACCTGTAGCAAGGAAACGGTAAACGTAATGGGACGAACAATGAGGTAGAGACATACCTAGCGGTAATACCACAACTAAGCGTACCATGTATAATTGGAACTGATTTAATGCCGGAACTATTCAAGGAAATTGTTATCGATCTAGGAACATTATGTCTGAAAGATAAAGAAGGTAGAATCTGTACCATGAACACGATAGTAAGGTGTTCAGAGAAAATAGTCGTACCAGCTAAATCGCAAATGATCTGTTATATCAAAGTGGATGAGGGAATTACGGGAGAAATGGTATTCGAACCAAGTAAAAAGTTCGAAAAACGGCGAGAATTACCTTTAGCAAGAGAGATAATCGAGATAAACGAAAACGGCGAACTACCAATCAACATCACGAATTTCGATGAAGAAGATAAAATAATATATGAAAACGAAAGACTGGGAAAATTAACGCCCATGATAGACATCGAGTTATTAAACGTGAAAGAGGAAGGAGAGGAGGACAAACCACTATGGACAATAGACAGCGAACTCCTAAAGGAAGATGAAAAAGCTCAATTGCAACAGCTGTTGATGGAATATAAAGATATTTTCGCAGTATCAGACTTGGATTTGGGAACGTGCGATGTAACATTACATGCGATACCACTGTCAGACGAAACGCCAATTGCACTAAGACCATACAAACTAGCAGAAGCTGAAAAGACAGTAGCAGAACAGGAAGTACAAAAAATGCTCGATGCAAAAGTGATCGAACCAAGTTGCTCACCATAGCAATTCCCAGTTGTTATGGTGAAAAAGAAAGACGGAACGCAAAGGTTTTGCATCGATTATAGAAAATTAAATGCGGTAACCAAAAGGGATACGTATCCGTTACCAGACATTAACGAAATGCTGTTGACATTACAAGGAGCAGCATATTTCACTTCATTAGATTTAAAAAGCGGATACTGGCAAATAAAAATGAAAGAAGAAGATAAAGAGAAAACCGCATTCGCCATCGGTAGAGATTTATATCAGTTCAAGAAAATGCCATTTGGATTAACCAATGCACCAGCATCATTCCAAAGATGCATGAACTTCGTTACCCACGGGATAAAACAGTGCATGGTGTATATAGACAACCTGCTGATCTACTCAAGCACCTTCGAACAACACTTAGAAGACATACGAAAAGTATTCATCCGATTAAGACAGTGGAAATTAAAACTGAAACCATCCAAATGCGATTGGGTTAAAGAGAAAGTGACATTCTTAGGTCATATAGTATCAGCAAAAGGGAAGGAACCAGATCCCAGGAATATCGAGAAAATCAAAAATTGTCCAGCACCAAAAACAGTAACACAAATACAAGAATTTTTAGGGCTATGCGGATATTATAGGAAATTTATCAAAAATTACGCAGGCATAGCCAAACCGATACAAGATCTGGTCAAAAAAGATACATCATTCGTGTGGGGAAACGAACAACAATTAGCATTCGAAACATTGCGAGATAAATTAATTGAAGCACCAATTCTAGTTCACCCCGATTTCAAGAAACGGTTTTTATTGTCAACCGATGCAAGCGGATATGCATCTGGTGCGATATTGGGACAATTAGACGATGAAGAAAAAGGAACGGGTAATCGGATATTATAGCAAAACATTCAAGAAGCACGAGAAAAACTATTCAGCTACCGAAAGAGAAGCGCTAGCAATCATACAGGCAATTAAACATTTCAAATACCTACTATGGGGTCACGAAATATGCATTACAACGGACCATCAGCCACTAGTATGGCTTGGCCAACATAAAGAAGCATCGAGTCGACTCATGAGATGGGCGATGCAACTACAAGAATATTCTCCGTTTATAAAATTCAAAGCGGGTCGAGCAAATGCAAATGCTGACTGTATGTCGAGATTCATCTTCCCAGATCTAATGGATGAAGAAGTTAGACGAATATGTATGATGATCGCGGAGGATATCGATTTTGCTCAATTAATGATTGACCAACAAGAAGACCCAGAACTAAAATCGATAATCGAATACGTAAAAACGGGTAAACCGGAAGTCTACGAAAATGATCCACAATTGAAGGAACATATGGATAAACATCGACACCGATATGTAATCGAGAAAAAGTGGCTACTAATAGCAGACGGTGAACAAAGGGTAATGGTAATACCCGAAAACAGACGGAAGGAACTATTAACCCAATATCACGATGGGAAATTAGGCGGACACATGTCGGTAAAGAAAACGATCGCAAGAATGAAACAAAAATACTTTTGGCCAAATATGTCTGAATCCGTGAAAGATTGGATAAAAAATTGCCTCATTTGCGCAACAAGGAAAAACACTGGAGCGAAATGGAAGGCACCATTGAAACCAATGCCAGTACCAGCCGAGCCCATGACAATGATATCGATGGACATACTAGGACCGTTACCAGAGACACTAAACGGAAATATATACATACTAGTGGTCACAGACTATCTGACAAAATTCCCAGAAGCATTTGCGATGAAAGACCAAAAAGCCAAAACAATAGCACAAAAACTTGTGGAAGAAATCTGTTGCCGATACGGAACCCCAAAGCAAATACTAACGAATCAAGGAACAAATTTCATGAGTGAAATTATGAAAGAAGTAACCAACTATTTTAAAATAGCAAAATTGAGAACGTCACCGTATCATCCACAATGCAACGGGTTAACAGAGAGATTCAACGGGACACTAATACAAATGCTATCAAATTATGTAGACAGATATCAGAGAGATTGGGATGAATATATCAATTTATGTCTACTGGCCTACAGAATGTCGATACATGCCGCAACCAAGATGAGCCCATTCAAGCTAATGTATGGCAGAGAATGTAATATGCCGATGGACCTAGAATATCAGCCGCCAATATCGCAGTAAATGGAAGAAGATGATTACGTCACAAAATTCAAAGAAAGGATGCAAGAAATATGGAGAACGGCAGGGCTGAATATCAAGTTCAATCAAGAAAGCTATAAAGATCTGCATGATCAGAAGAGAAATGTTAAACCTCATACTTTCAACGTAGGGGACTGGGTAATCATCGAAACACCAGAATTGATTCCAGGTACGACAAAGAAATTGCAAAGAAATGGAAAAGGACCGTATGAAATCCTATACGCAAGCGAAACAAACGTGAGAGTAAAATTGGTAAACAACCCCTTCACCAGACCAATATATGTGAACGTAGCAAGATGCAAAGCCATACCAAAAACAATAACAGCTCAACCAGAACAAAGACGTATAATGACACGGTCTCAAACCGCAAGGATATCGATGCTAAGATGTACTAACCGGAACTATCATTATATGGACCCAGACGAATACGACGAAGACGAATACCAAGAATATGAGGATGGAGAATGGGAGGATCACCATACGGGAAAATTAGAACCAGAAATAGCAGAAAACATCGTGAAAGAAGCGAAGACCCTATTGCCGGAATGGGCTAAAGAAAAACGGGACATTGAGATATTGGGAGGACTAATGAGAATAATCGACAATTACAAACGCGACGAGCCAGATATCGAGCATATAACCACAATAACAACAAATTGGCCAATCCTATTTACTATTGGTGACAAAGAAAGCAATACCCCGCTGCACACCATTATGCAGACGAACAAGGATACAACCTCATGAGAGGATACAAGAAATAATTAACGTATGGGAACGGTTAAAGAAGGCCAAAGAAACGAGGATGGAGAAACCCTTTTAATGATCGCAGCAAGCAGAGACATCCCAACATGGATAATCAAAGCTCTACTAAAAGCAGGAGCAGATGTGGCAGCAACAGATAGAAAAGGGGATACGGCGTTGAAACGTGTTATACTAACGAATATGCCAAAAATCTGGGAGCGATGTTGAATAACGTAACCAAAGAAAATATCGATAATCTAGAAGACTTACCCGATCTATTACGTATTACATTGGAATGCAATAAGCAAGAAATGGCAACGAGATTAATCCAATGGAAACGACCTGATAACGATAAATGGACAATAATTACCAACCAAATGGACGAACAAGGCGAAAACGAGTTCATAAAATCAGCCCTATTCCAGTACAATACATTGACAGCAATATACGAACTAATCAAAAGAGGAGATATACTGTTAACCAACTTCAGCGGGACTGAACAACAGGCAGCAAGAGAAAAACAACAACTGTTTAAACTAATAAGAGAATTCCGACATAAGGAACAGTATAGGGCTTGGGAACTACATCAATGTTCCAATTTAATGAGTCAATTTAATTACATCCAACGGCTCTATCAGAAAATCATATATAACTTACAAGCCAACCGAAATATCCGCCAGACGCTAGCAAGCGAAAATATAAAACGGGAAGTCTTCAACCAATTTAGGATAACGCAAAAAGACCAGCTAAATGAAATGGTGCGAGCAGCAAGACAAATAATGCCCCAAGATTCGGATTACAAAGTAGAACGCAAATACTCACGAGATTGGGGATAATAGCACAGTCATACGCCATCGGAGACGAAATTGACCCAGATACAGAACTAATAATGCGAAAACTACCAAGAGCCTTTACCTTAACAATGCCATCAGTAATGATACCGTTGCATACCGCCATACATCAACGACAAGACAACCGCAGTTTAAAAATCATAAAACTATTAGAAAAATGCGGAGAAAAATCGAATAGAAGAGGGAAAAATGGCAAAACAGCGCTAATGTACGCTACACTATCTGGAGTAAAAATGACAGTAATACAAGAATTAATAAGAACCGGATCAGAACTAACAGAGAGATCGGATGATTGGAGTAGCATACTCGAGTTGGCAACAAACGAACCTAACGTAGCAATGATAAAATTTATAACAGAAAACGCAACGAGAAGAGAAACAGAGGAACTTTGTGCGGATACTCAAAGACTATCATGGAGAACCATATACCGAAACAAAGAGGCGATAAAGATCTTGCTAAATTGGAAAATACCAGGATCCGAGGAATATGCAATAGATATAAATGAAAGATACGAAGAAGGGGAAAATGCACTACTGAAAAAGTTGATGATAAAGGGAGGAAACCCCAAAATAATAATGATAGTACTACAACGACCAGAATTGAAATTTACTGATAATATTAAAGAACAAATGAGAATTGAAAATGAAAAAGCGGAACTTATTAACCTGGTAGAAAAGTGGAGAGTCACGAAAACAAGAGTCCGAAAGGAACGAACGTCGCTAGATGAAATAATCAAGGCAAGAGACAAAGCAATAACGGCTTATAAAGCATTAATTAGGAAACTTAATGTCGGGGACGACATTTCAACGAAGACCGGAGGAGATACAGAAGATAACGACGAAAATGACGAAGATGAGGATGGCGGAGAAAACGAACAAAACGACGAAAACGGAGAAAGAAACCAAAGAGACAAAATAGGACAAAGAGATGACGGGCACAACAACCAGGAAAATAAGAAAAACGACAAAAATAATAGAAACGAAAACAAAAAATCGAATTATGAAAAACGAACGGTATGCCTACCTAAAATAGAATTAAATTGGAAAAATAATCTACTAACATTCTCAATCGTCATAACAACTTGGAAATTAGCAGTAACCCAATACATATTAAGCGACCAGCGGAGGGACAAAGAAAATATAATAATAGAACCGAACCAGATAAAAATAACAAACATCGAAGGACAAGCAATAACTCAAATATGTATAACAAGGATCCAACAAAACTGGATAGGAGATAAAATATGTGAAAAGAAAATGACGAACTTAAAAGACCCCATATACATAAAAGGAATAGAAGCCCGACGAAGATACCGAATATGTATCTACAGAAACAAGAAACGTCCAAGGAGGTGCGTGATTAAGAGAGCACCAAGAAGACAAGGAGGAAAAAGTACAAAACCAACAACCAAAAGAATAATGAATCCAGTAAAAGCAGCCAAACAAGAAATAGAAAAGACGACAACCAAATACAACAACAAGAAAGCGAAATACCTGCAATGGGAAACAAACAACACCAAAACCACCAAAAATAATACAGAAACAAGAAAGATACATACGCACCAGGTGAACAAAATATGCATAGCAGAAACTAACGGTCGAAGAATGGGACGATGTCAAAAGATCACACTAAACCCAGGAGATCAGCTAATAATACGAGGACTACATTTACAAGCAGAATATAGAATCTGCACACCTAGGCCAGAAATAAAATCTCAAAAATGTACAACGGAAAAGACGGAAAAGGAAGCAACAACGAAAACCACAATTCAGTGGATAACGGGCCGCGCCATAACAACATTGGATCTCGATCAAGACGAAACTATCACTGGAGGAAGAAAATTAATAATAACACAAGATTTACAAATAATGGAGAAACAACTATGCACAAAAGAAATCACGAACGAAGATAACGAAATACTCCAGTGCAAATTCCACCAAAACCACCCAAACGAAACAATGAAACAAATATTGGAAACAAGATATTCAACATGCGTATGGAGAAGTCTAATCATACCAATATGCCCTCAACAAGAGAAGAATAAAAGTACTAGGGCAGAAATGACTACAGTAACGTACCAAGACGAAAACGAAAATACCACGAAAGAGGAAAACGAAACCAGAAACAAAGAGGAAGACAGATATATCTCAGAAGCACAAATGGAAAGAATAATGGAACTAATTGAGAAGAATCAAGAGCCAACCGCAATAGAACAAACCATGAGAAAAAATATCATTGCGAATACAGAAGAACCAATAGAAATTCCAAACTGGATACGAATAGTATAGATTACAAGCATAATAATAATCGCAATAACAACCGGAATCACAATGGGCATAACAAAAGCAATCAACAGATATAAAATCAGACAAATTAAGATGGAGACAACCAAAGAAAAATTAAAAATGAAAGAACAGAGATGGTGGAATGAGGGATTTCAACAAATCGAAACCCCTCATAAAATGCAAAGGGTATAGATAAAGGACATATGAGTGTATATAATGTATAAATTGTAAATATATCAGTAATATAAAGCGGTATGTATATTATAAGAAACCCTGTAAATTAATGTAAAAATGAAATCGGGATACAAATAATGAACACAAAAACGACATTGAGATACGAATAATGAAAATAAATTAAGGAGGATGGAACAAAATTATCAAACAAGTACGAACAACGAAACAGTAATCGAAATGTGGAAACGGCAATATAACGCCCTAACAAAGGTAGTAAACAATCTACAAGAACAATGGACGGAGAGCCAAATAGCGTTGAGAGGCTCTAAATACAAACATGTATCACCTACTAAACATAGAAGAACAACAGAAACGAATGAATGAAATGGAACGAGAATTACAAATATTAAGAACAGAAAACCAATGGCAGAGAAACGAGTTGCAAAGAGTAGCGGAAGAAACGGAAGATGAACCACAAGTAGAATGGAGAGAATGGATACTGAATCAAGTTGAAGAGAGAGTAGAACCAGACTCATCGAGTAACGTGGAGTAGAAGGGAAAAGAATGTACATATGTAAAAAGAGTAAAAGTATAAATCAGAGAAAAATCAAAAACCCAAAAGTTATAAATACAGGTGTAAATAAAGAGTACAAAGTTAATAAATAAATAAAACCTAAACAACCCAAACTGACATGTAAATAATTATAGAAAATGGAACAACAAAGAACCGCGATAGAAGTCAATGAAATTATCGAGATAATCAGAAAACAAACCCAGATACGAAAAGAAGCGAGATTACGATGCGGAGCATGTACTAAACTGTTAAAGGAGCCAAGACAAACTGAGTGCGGATGTAAACTATGCACTGAATGCATAATAGAATTAACATTGAACGGCCCAAAACAATGCCCCGATTGTAGAGAAACAGAAATTACATCACTAGGAGAAACACAGGAAGATCGAGCAGCCAGTAGAGAAATAATAAACATGGGAATAAAATGCCCAAACGAACCATGTGAATGGGAAGGAAAAATCAGAGAAATGAACAATCACCTAAACCAATGTAATTATAAAAGAAAACCCTGCGAGAAATGCCAACAATCCATAATTGAAGGTGAAGGGAAACAACATGAGAACGTGTGCGAAGAAAGACGAAAAAGATGCGAATACTGCAATATCACCGAAACATGGAAGCAAATACAACAGGAGCACGTAAATGTAAAAGAGGAAAAGATCTGTGCAAGATTCCGAGGAAAATGCCCAAACAAATGTGGAGTCGAAGAAGAAGTGGAACTCAAAGAGCATTGGGAAAGGTGTTGTAGAAAACGAATAGAGTGCCCAATGGCAAAATGGGGATGTAAAATAAAAATATTAAGAGAAGAGACGATACAACATGTGCAAGAAACGGCCGAGGAACACCTAAAGATTTGGATAGATACTATAAAGGATATGGATCAAACGATGATGAAGATGAAAATCGAAATCGAATCGCACAAAATACTAATGACAGAAATATTCAACACCAGAAAGTCATTCGAATTAGCAAGGATAGGAATGTCAGAAACAGAAAAGAATGTAGAAAATGAAATGAAAAGATTGAGAGAACATTACCAAAAACTAAGAAGTTATACACCCACGGGAGAGAATCTACCTATTGCTCCATATATATGGAGAATTGAGGAATTCACAAGGAAATGGCAAAGAGCAAGAGATGGAACAGAAGTATCCATAACCAGTCCACCATTTTACTCATGGAAAAACGGATACAAACTAAGAATGAAGGTATACCCGAATGGAGATGGAACAGGAAAAGATACCCACATATCCGTATTCTTTGTACTAGTAAAAGGAGAATGGGACAAGCTACAATCATGGCCGTTCAGCAATAAAATGGCCCTTACAATAATGTCAGCAAAGGATGCACATGTGGAGAGGCTCAAACCAGACGGAGCGCCCTGCTACAATAAGCCAACAGCAGATGTAGGTGTAGCGATAGGGTCGCCAAGAATCATGAGACAAAACGTAATGTGGGAATACCTAGAAGGAGATACATTATTCGTGAAATGGTCGGTGGAAAGAGAAGGAACGGGAAGGACAGATTAGGGAAGGAGGAATGTGTAATGTGTAAAGTGTAAATAAGTATAAATATACATGTATATATAAATAACGTAAAAGTAGTGCCGTAAAACCCAAAAATCAATTGTGCGTAAATTGAGAAAATAATAACCATCATGAATAACCAACCTTAATTGTAAATATTATTTATAGAAAATGAACAATAAAGAGACAACAATCGAAATAATAGACCATCTCCCAATAATGAGAATGATGCAAATCATGGGTGGCGAGAACCAAAAAGCAATCTTAGTTAAAAGTAACGAGAGAGAAATAATGAATAAAATAAAAACGGAAACGGGAAAATGTGAGAGAATGTGGCAACAATTACAGAATGGACACGAAAACGAACTAATTATGAAACAGAGTAACAATGTAATGGATAGAGTCAGAGAGATATATGAGGAAGGAATAGAAGAATTCGAAAAATTAATAAAGAAAAAGATAGAACAAGACATAAGAGAGGAAAAAGGAAAATACGCATCAAGACAAATATTAGAAAACCAAAAAACCGAGGTGGAAAAACTCCAAAAACAAGCTGAAAAACAAGAAGTAACAGTGAAACACGGAAAAGTAATGCTGGAATTATT
Source organism: Schmidtea mediterranea (assembly GCA_022537955.1). Lineage (NCBI taxonomy): Eukaryota > Metazoa > Platyhelminthes > Tricladida > Dugesiidae > Schmidtea > Schmidtea mediterranea. The sequence continues at coordinate 78,852,280 of CM039681.1, forward strand.
AAACAAAAACATCACAGAGTAAAAAGAGAAAGCAAATGAAGTGAAATGGGGACACTATAAGGAAGCCATCAACGCAGCGTACCACAAGAAAGAACTTCAATCAAAAAATGAAGAACCAAAAATAGAAATAATCTTCGGGAAAGTAATAATAGAATTAGCTAACCAAAGAAACGGTCAACTGGAGGAGGAAGTAGAGGAGTTAAACGAAAGACTGCTAAAGAAAATGGACGAATTAGAAAAGATGCGAGCAAAATATCTAAGTCAGCTGGCAAGAGCGACCTTTAATCAATGTCGAACTGAAGGAGCCGGTAGGAAGAACAAAGAACTCGAAGCCCAAATCGAACAAATAGGGAGCGTACAAGTTAGAATTAGGGAAGAGTTAGAACGCACCAAAAAAGAACAAACATTACAAGTGGCTCAATGGACAAAAGTAATAAGTGCAAGCGAAAGAAAAACAAATGGAGTATTGAAAGAAGCCAAAACTTGGAAGCAGAAATACCAAGCGGCAATGAAGAAGCTGAAAGAACTCCCCGAGAAGTGTGTACCCCTCGACAATCTACAGATGTGGGAACAACTCGAGGAACAAAGAGTAGAAACAGAAAATTTACAAGCTCGATTAAAATTACAAGAAAAAAGAGAAGGGAACCTCAGAAAATTCACCACGGTGAAAGTGAATCAGCTGACGAAGATACAGGACCAAATACGAAAACTAACCGAAAGAAAAGAACAGAGTGACCTGCAAGTAGGAATAGAAAAGAGCAGATTGGAGTGCGCAGAGCAGGAAATAGACAAATATAAGAAAATGTGCGAGCAAAGAGATCTCGCAATCCATCGACAGAAGGCACTCAGAGGATGCGAAAAGGAAGTCTTTGACGCAAAAGTGAGGGAGTTACAAGCAGAATTAGAAGGAATGAGAACCCAAAGAGACACCTCAATAATGGAAAGAGAGATAGAAGATCTCATTGAAGAGGTAAACCAGCTATCATATATGCTGGATGGGGAAATGAACACCTCACAAGGTTTACGAGAAAGAATAAATGAGATGTTAAACATCCCACCCATGGTTTGGACCTCGCTTATACCTATGGTGCCAATGCCAATCGTAAATACAAATATAGGCGAACCACTCGAACAACCACAAGAAACCGTGATAGATGAAGGGTTTGTGGAAGTTTGGGGCACCTGGGTATAGGAAGAGTGGAAGAAAAAGGTTGTAAAAAGTGTAGAAAATATAAATAAATCTTGATGTAAAATAAAAATAAAAATAAAAAATTTAAAAGCCAAATAAAAATCCATAAAAAAGAATAAAAAATACAAAAACCATAAAAAATAAAAAGAAATCAAAATAACAAAAAATTAATGTACAAAAATTGTAGAAAATAAATAACCAGAATGATCCAACAACAAATGAAGGAGAGTCCGGCGAGACCACTTACAACGAGAGCATCAAACCTATAAAGGTTGAAGTGGAAAACGAGTACCCACTACCAATAATATGTAAGACCGAGGAAGTAGTGGAAGGAGAAGGAAATGAACAAGAAGAGATGATAAAAAATATCAAGATAACAATGAAACAACAAATACAAGAGATAGACCGTATAACCAATCAATGGTTCCAGTCACGAAACTTAATAAAGGCACTGAAAAGAGAATGCGAGGAATTAAAAAGACAAAGGGAAGAGGTAGAAGACGAAAACGAATGGTTAAAACAAAAAATCGAATTAAACAAAGGTTGGGAAGAAAGGGTAAACGAATTAAAAACCGAGTTAGCCGCAAAATGGTCAAGGCATGTGTTGGAGGACCATTGGAAAACCCAAGCGAGAAAAATGAAGAAAAAATATCAAAAAATAAAGAGATTAAATCAAGCATACGAGAAGCTCGAGAAATATGCCATAAAGCAATATGAAAAGGGACGGCAATACAAACAACAAATACAAATATTAAAAGTGGAAAATGAAACCCAAAAAAGTGCGATGTGGGAAAAAGATAAAATAATTACCCTAATTCCCGAAATGAGAGGCAGACTAATGAGAGCAGAATTAATGCTGATGAGTAGTCCAACCTTGAGTAGCCACGACGAGTTGAACCCCGAATAAAATGAATACGAAAAATGTACAAATTGTAAATAAGCAAAAGTTGAAAGTAGTATAATAGAAGAATGAACCCACACCCACTAATCTATATCTTCCTAATCACCATCTCCATCAACAAATCAAACCCAAATCTTCAGAAAAACCAAGAAGCTATCGAAATCACCCAAACTATCAGAACAGAACTCACCCGAATGCGAAGGTACTTCCTTCAAAAAGCTTCGTGTAAAAACCTCGACCCTCATCTACGACAGAAGATCAATCAACTTTCTCAACTGGAAAATATCCTTTTACAAACAACAATATCTCCACCCCACCCAATCCAGGACAATGCAAAAACAAACAAATTCGAAATCACAATCCTCTGCTTGGGAATCACCCAAATCGTTATCATCATTGTCGCAGCAATATGTCAAATCACCCAAATAGCAAAATCATACCAAAAATCTCCAACAAATAGAAATCAAAGAAGAAGAGATCGAATCACTCAAACAATCCGTTTCATAAAACCCCCTAACTCTCAATACCAAAATAACTCAGCAATAAACAACCAAATGCAAGCGATCGAATTCCAACACAAACCAATCCAACTGGACGACATTCCAGGTCCAAGTCACCGATATCGAACCGAACAGTAATTGAATAACTATCCCATAATGTGTAATTGTAAATAAAAATTGACTAACTATACTGACTTATGTATAAAATCCCATCACCTTAAGTGATGTCTGCTTGATTCTTGTAAATTGTCATTTCATCTTTCAATTTTTCTGTTAATTAGTAAATGTATAAAAATAATCATCCCAAGCGGACTCTGGTTAAAAGAACCGCCCATTAGCTGGTCAACAATATCCGGCCGGAGAGACGTACGAACATGCCCGAAACCTCCTCGCCCATTGGGAAAGGATACAGGAGCAAGTGGATCTTAGTGTAATAAAAGCCCGGATGTACCTCGCAAACGTGGAGGAGGACATCCGCGCCAGGCGTATCGCGGAGGCATATCCACCTCACCCAGTTCGCGACGGTGGCGGCTCTAAAGAAAAGTTTGAAAAGACAATTTCCCGATGAATGACCATACAAACCATAATGTTCGTGTCATAATTGATATAAAAATTAAATGTCATTCGTGTTCTTTATCCTATCGATGAACTTGTTCCATAAATTTTGTTTAACAGAATAAAATGATAATTTAATTAAGTCGATAAGAAATTAGAATGTTCTCTTTATTATAGTTATGCCTTCCCTACAAATTCTACAGAATGAACTGGATCACGCGAGGCAGTTAAATGCGGATCTGCTCACCCAGATTATCCAAGTAACCCGCGAAATACAGCAGATGAAGGCAACATGGTCAGATCCAGCAAAAACGAGAGCTGTCTACCACCGACTCACTGCGGCACAGCAAGGCTGGGCAGAGGAGCGGCAGCTCAATCAGAGCTTGCGCACTCAAATCCGGGGGCTCGAAGTCGCCTTAGCAGTCTGCCGGGAGGGGGAAGCGGTAACCTACCCGCTCGTCTTCGCCCCATCCCAGATGCCGCAGAAAAACACCCAGTCAGCGGAGCAAATCATCACTCCAGCAAATAATCGTCGGCCGGGCCGTAAAGAACGTGCTCGTCGTCGAGCGACCCAGCTTAAACTCACTAACTCATGAATGCCATATGTGTTGTTGATTCAAATAGAGTAGTCATATTCTTGAATTATTTACTTCTTGGATACATTTGCATGTCAGAGTCATCATAAACATTCGCATTACGTCACCGGATCTTCGTCTCATCGTTCCATAGACACATAAGAACTAAATCCTGAATGGGTACAAGGGACAGAGCAAAGCGAGCACAGGTCTTCTATCGACAGCTCGTGAACCCGAGGATTGTCCGAGCAATTATAGTATTAGCAATAACACTCACTTTTTGAGGGCAATCCACCACTTGAACACATTACCAACGTTGCCTAGCAACGGGTGCCAAGTGGCGATTAGCATCATTTTGTATGGCGTTACGGGGGCAACCACCGGTGAATTCAAACCACTAACGAAACCCTGTAACCCACCATATCTCATAAATTTGAAATTGATAATTGGTTCTATTTCACAAATATTAAACTGACTTATTTTTATCATATCAATTTTAGTTCGATAATCATTTCTCTTACTTAAATTTTAACTGATAATGATTTTCTCCCATAGATTTCAAATTGATAAATTACTAAATTACAAACCCCCAATTCTCATAGCTGAACTCTAACTACAGATTTCCGCGAATCCCAAATTATTGATTTCGAATAAGAACACTATTATTAATATTCTGAACGTTCGCAGAAATTCAGGGACATTCGCGTCCGTAAATGGGATAGAAACAAATGAATATCGGACTCCAATTTTCCCACGCTACACAGCGTAAGGCCTATTTAGTGAATTTTCATCTCCAACAAGCATTATGTCAACTAATACTAGTAACTTCTATAATAATTGGGTCAATGCGGATGATGTCTCAATGTCAATAAGTAAAACAGAGGAATGAAAGATTATGATGATTTAATGAGTAGACTTACCTTAAATTGAATTAAATTAATAGCTCCAAAGAAAATTTAGTGTCCAGTCAAACTTAATTCCGCGAGAATAAATATAGCAGTTAATATGAGATACCTTGAATCTACACTATACCTATTCATATAATCATAATTGTATTTTAGAAAGACCAGGGTCTTTCGAGTGGATCCCCACACATGTTGCAGAAGAATGGCGTCAGGCTTGGAAGCGAGCACGGCCTGCAACAAGTCCCAAGGAGCCCCAACCCAGAAGACCCCATCAGACCGCGCCTGAAAACGACACCCGTTGGACGAATAGACAAGATGACAATCAGTACCCGGCCGAGGAGATTCGAGATCACGCGTGAAACCTCCTCGCCCGCTGGGAAGAAATTCAATGGCAGGTCGACCTACAGGTGGTTAAGGCCAGGCAGTACCTAACCAATGTCGAAGACGACATCGCTGTCAGACGGATAGCGGATGTTTATCCGACTAGGCCGGCTCGCAACACGAGGCGACCAGTGTTTGTCATTCCAGGTTACTCTCCGGAAGAAGGAGTCAGGAGATTTTTTGAAGATCCCTGACTTCACGGGTTATTGAAACCACGGACATCAATTTCTGTTACTATTTAAATTAAAAATAAATAAGTGTCGTTCGTTTCTTCAATGGTTCATTAAGCTAAATTTCACAACCTATGTTTGATATTAGTCATAATTTTGTTGGGCCAGAACGTAAACGGCCTTGAGAAATGTTTTAATGGATCAGTAATACACATGCAAACATAACATGCAGATTCAAATAAACCTGGAAACACCAATTAAACCATATAAAATATGAGAAAATAAGAGAATTAAATATAAATTAATAAACATAAAAATAAATTAAAATAATAACAAAACGCACCAAGATTCGCACGATACCTACACAAACATAACAAGAAAACACAACAAATTCGACAAAATTGAAAAAATTAATAAAAGTTCATTAAAGTGAAATTTAAATTGAAAAATTTGAATTAGCAATAATTCAATAAAAATTATAAATAAAAAATTATAAAAATAAAACAAGAAATAATAAAAGTAAAGAATAGAATTTGCTAGAAAATAACAAGGTCGAATTTTGTTTTACTGCATCAAATTTCACATGCGAGAAAAATAGGTATAAATACTGATCCATTTTCACATTTAACTTAACTATTTAAAAAAAACCATTTTAAAAACCATATTTTCAAATCTTGAAGCCAATTTTAAAACTGTTTTCAACTATTTTAAACTATTTTCAGATTAATTTGGAAACCTTTTTTAGGTGAGAAATATTTATGTTGGAACCCTCTTTCCACGTCACGTCCATAGCATCTCGGTAGAGCTCTGCTTGGCGTCGGCGTGGGGAGAGTGGCATTTTATTTTATTTTGGTGCAATATTATGCTATTTGTTATTTTGGTCAATGCATGGTAATTCTGTTTAATTGTTATATAATTAATAAATATTATTGATAATATTAACCTATTTTATATGCTTAATAGTTAAATAATTTTGTCGAAATTTTTCCGGCCCACAGCCGATACATAACGCAAGTAAATAAAATATACACACAAATCAGATTCGTGTAAGTGCGTGGAATATCGCCAATGATCTGTGCCCGTGAAGACCCGGCGTGCGGAACGCAGGGTTGGAACGTCAATATTATCCCTATAGATGAAAGGAGGAATAAGGAAGAAGTCTATCGGCTACTTCCTCGTTCCTCGTTTCAGTAAAATCGACCTTAACTCACACTACACACGGCTCAAAATCATCACACCGAGTAGTCCAGTGGGCACTCAGTAAATATAATGTAAACACAACATGCGCTTAAGGCTTATTAAAGGGGAATGGTACGGGGATTAAATTAAATGGAAATCGTTTTTATAACAAACTTGAATCAATATTTTGGACAAAATCGAATTTACAATTCGAATAGATTAATAGAGATCGTGAAATAAATAATTCACTGACTTTAATTAGAGTAACTGTAGTTTAAAAATAAAGAAAATTTAGAGTAACCCAATAAATTATTATACCTTAAAGGCAGAGTAAATATTTGAGGAAGATTTAGTAACCAGATTGTTTATAAATTACGAATTATTAAGAAAATAATTGTCGAGTAATACTAAATACCTTATTGATTAAATTCCATTAAATAAGATAGATATTGAGAAAAATCATTGCAACTCCTTAATTAACAAACGAAGTCTTCTTTAAGATAAACTGAGAACTAAAGCCAATCAATATGAATTCGTTGACTAACCGTAAATTTATTCGTTGAGAGAAATAAAGAGTTGTGCGTTGAACCAAGTAATTCCTCGATTAACGTTAAATCCTTTTAGATAAAAGTAAAACTATATATTTCGATAATAACAATCCAGCAAATCCTTTGAGTAAAGCTTTAATTCTAAAGAGTAATTGATTGACTAAAGTAATTGACCAACCAGCTTTTAAAATTACATCATTTATTTAACTAAATAATCAACCACAGGATAATTTAAACAAATAACGAAACCCTGTAACCCACCAATTTTAATCATTCGAATTAGTAGCCGAGTTAAACGATTTTTATTGTAGCAATGGCGTCTACCCAACTATTACAAGCAGAACTTGCCCATGCCAGGCGAGCAAATAAGAACAAGTCAAGTCCACCTGGTCAGACCCGAAAAAGACTAAGGCTCTTTACCTCAGACTCACTGCTGCTCAGAAGGGGTGAATAGATGAACGGACACTCAATCAGAGTTTGAAAACCCAAGTGAGGGGATTAGAAGTGGCTCTATCCGCCTGCCAAGAAGGGGCCGCGGTAACATACCCCCTTGTATTTGCTCCAGCCCAATTGGCCTACCGGGAATCGGCAACAACCTCAGCAACGACCGCCGCCCCAGCCACAGTAATAACCGGTAGCCATCGACCTGGAAGAAGGAGCGTGCGAAACGCCGAGCCGCTCGATTATCGTATAAATCTGGATAAACAAGCCCACTTGTACTGAGTTGATAAATAAAGCATTATTGAGTTGTAAACCTTATATGTGTAATTTGTATTCCTATAACCCCAATAAGCTGAAATGATACCTTTTTGTTCAGTTAGTTAATCGTCAATGTAAACGTAACCAACCCGCACGATACACCTGTGTAATCTATGGGTTAGATTCCGCTCTCAATAAATATTATCGCACCTCCTTTGATATCATGATCAATTTGAACAGTATATTTACGACGTAAAGGGGACCGAATGGACCAAAGCGAGCCCAAGTCTTCTATCGACAGCTCGTTGAACCCGAGGGTTGTCCGAGCAATTACAGTATTAACAATAGTGCTCACTTTTTGCGGACAATCCACCCACTCGAACACATTTCCAACGTTGCTTAGAAACGGGTGCCGAGTGGTAGTTAGAAAATATTTATATGGCGTTACCGGGTAAAGACAAAAAGATAAAACAAATGTCAAATTTGCCGATTGTTGACTCGTTGCTATGGCAACGAGTGAAAAGCAAAAGATGAATTACTTTAATGTGTCCAAACAAAAATAATAAAATTTAAATTGTTGGAGAAATAATTTTTAATACCATTTTACAAAAAAATTTTTGTAAATCATTTTAGGTAATTTAACTTAGAAATTTTTATATTTGAAGCTTATAAATTATTATCGCACCTCCTTTGATATCATGATCAATTTGAACAGTATATTTACGACGTAAAGGGACCGAATGGACCAAAGCGAGCCCAAGTCTTCTATCGACAGCTCGTTGAACCCGAGGGTTGTCCGAGCAATTACAGTATTAACAATAGTGCTCACTTTTTGCGGACAATCCACCCACTCGAACACATTTCCAACGTTGCTTAGAAACGGGTGCCGAGTGGTAGTTAGAAAATATTTATATGGCGTTACCGGGTAAAGACAAAAAGATAAAACAAATGTCAAATTTGCCGATTGTTGACTCGTTGCTATGGCAACGAGTGAAAAGCAAAAGATGAATTACTTTAATGTGTCCAAACAAAAATAATAAAATTTAAATTGTTGGAGAAATAATTTTTAATACCATTTTACAAAAAAATTTTTGTAAATCATTTTAGGTAATTTAACTTAGAAATTTTTATATTTGAAGCTTATAAATTATTATCGCACCTCCTTTGATATCATGATCAATTTGAACAGTATATTTACGACGTAAAGGGGACCGAATGGACCAAAGCGAGCCCAAGTCTTCTATCGACAGCTCGTTGAACCCGAGGGTTGTCCGAGCAATTACAGTATTAACAATAGTGCTCACTTTTTGCGGACAATCCACCCACTCGAACACATTTCCAACGTTGCTTAGAAACGGGTGCCGAGTGGTAGTTAGAAAATATTTATATGGCGTTACCGGGTAAAGACAAAAAGATAAAACAAATGTCAAATTTGCCGATTGTTGACTCGTTGCTATGGCAACGAGTGAAAAGCAAAAGATGAATTACTTTAATGTGTCCAAACAAAAATAATAAAATTTAAATTGTTGGAGAAATAATTTTTAATACCATTTTACAAAAAATTTTTGTAAATCATTTTAGGTAATTTAACTTAGAAATTTTTATATTTGAAGCTTATAAATTATTATCGCACCTCCTTTGATATCATGATCAATTTGAACAGTATATTTACGACGTAAAGGGGACCGAATGGACCAAAGCGAGCCCAAGTCTTCTATCGACAGCTCGTTGAACCCGAGGGTTGTCCGAGCAATTACAGTATTAACAATAGTGCTCACTTTTTGCGGACAATCCACCCACTCGAACACATTTCCAACGTTGCTTAGAAACGGGTGCCGAGTGGTAGTTAGAAAATATTTATATGGCGTTACCGGGTAAAGACAAAAAGATAAAACAAATGTCAAATTTGCCGATTGTTGACTCGTTGCTATGGCAACGAGTGAAAAGCAAAAGATGAATTACTTTAATGTGTCCAAACAAAAATAATAAAATTTAAATTGTTGGAGAAATAATTTTTAATACCATTTTACAAAAAAATTTTTGTAAATCATTTTAGGTAATTTAACTTAGAAATTTTTATATTTGAAGCTTATAAATTTGAGTTTGGTGAGTTGATTTTTTTGGATGGAAAAATATAAATTTCATAATGTTATTGTAATGTTGATAATATAATGAATTACATAACTACCCTTGGTTATCACAGCTATTGTCAACGTTATCGTTGCTAATACCTGTTATAATTAATTGATCATAAAAAACCAGTAGATTCTGTTAAGACATATAAGTAGAAAAGGACATACCCATCCTTCACCCATCCAGATGACATAATTGTTTGTTGTATTAAAAATGATTAAAATATATTACTACATTAATACTTATTATGCATGAAATAGAGAATAATAAAAATAAAGTTAAAAATTAATTTTGTTTAGTGGATCCACATAGGAAAACTCTAGAACAATTCCGAAGAGACATAGCCGGCTACCATCAAACCGCAATAGCACAATCCCAGAGGGCAGAGGCCATGGTGCGGAAGTGCCGCTACATGGAGCAGACATGGCTTCGCCCCGAAGCGGCAACTAAGTTGAGGTTGGAAATTGACACATTGAAGACTCAATTAACTCAGAAGGACGAAGCCCTGCGGTCGGCCGAACAGAAGGCCCAGGAGCTAGAAAAACAGGTAGCAGAATGGAGGTTGAGGGATAACATCCGGACAGGTCTCCTGCAGAGTGGTGTCCACCTGTCTGAAGAACAACAAGCAATAGTGGTGAGGAATGCCACCGAAAAAGACGCTGGCATAGGAAACATAATATCAGGCCCCTCACATGCATCAGAAGAGTTGCCGAAAAGGAATCGCAAGAAAAACCGGCCAAACAAAAGAGAGAGGGAGCGGCAGTTTAGGCTAAATCGTGCTCGCCTATTGGAGCATATCTTAGATGCCAATGGGTTTTGATTATGCAATTATGTACTTAATTTGACTAAAGTAGTAGATGTAAACAACTTATTAATCGTGTAATTTATAGATGTTAATTGTTTATTTATTTTAATATAACTTGTTAACTTAATGTTGAATTTGTTATTGACGTGTGGATGTGATTGAAGTTGTTGAATATGGGAAAACGGAGTGAACTAATGGTTAGATAAGCTAGTAATTAGATAGATAGATGAAAGGAGGACCGATTAAGTAAGAGCATGAAGTCTTCTCTGACAGCTCATGGACCCGAGGGGGGTTAGGGCATTAGCAGTTCTTGATAAGGAGCTCACCTTTTGCTAACCTTCCACCCATGTTGGGCAAGAACGTAAACGGCCTTCAAAAATGTTTAAATGGATCAGAAACATACACACAAAAATAACACGCAATTTAAATACACCCACTGAAACACCAATTAAACCCTATAAAATCTGAGAAATAAAAGAATTAAATATAAAATAATAAACATAAAAATAAATTAAAATATTAACAAAATTCACCAAGATCCGCACGATACCTACACAAATACAACAAGAAAACACAACAAATTCGACGAAATTGAAAAAATCAATTAAAGTTCATTAAAGTGAAATTTAAATCGAAAAATTTGAATTAGCAATAATTCAATAAAAATTCTAAATAAAAAATTATAAAAATAAATCGGAAAATAATAAAAATAAATAATAGAATTTGCTAGAAAAGAACAAGGTCGAATTTTGTTTTACTACATCAAATTTCACACACCATAAAATTAGGTATATATACTGATCCATTTTCACATTTAACTTAACCAATTTTATATCCATTTTTGAAAACTTACCATTTTCAAACCGTTTTTCGAAGCAAAACTAGTTTAACTATTTTGAAATTTATTTAAGCTAATTTTGAAAAACTATCCGAAGATTATTCATTTTAGGTGAGAAATATTTTGGTTGGAACCCTCTTTCCACGTCACGTCCATAGCATCTCTATAGAGCTCTGCTTGGCGGCGACGTGGGGAGAGAGGCATTAATGTTATGTTATGTTATTTTATGCTATGTTTTTCAATTTATGGAATGGTTAAAAATGGGTAATTAGTTTGTTTTATAATTAATAAATATTATTAATATATATAACTTGTTTTATATGTCTTTATAAATTTTAAATGTCGAAATTTTTCCGGCCCACAGCCGACACATAACGCAAGATAGTAAAATCAACATAGTGCAGATGCATGTAAGAGCGTGGAAAATCGCCAATGATATGCACCCGTGAAGACTCAGCGTGCGCAACGCAGCGGTCGTAACGTCAATATTTATCCCTATAGCTGAAGCGAGAAATAAGGAAGAAGTCTCTGGCGGCTTCCTCGTTTCTCAATTCTGTAAAATCGACCTAAAATTATATTACATACGGCTTAAAATCATCACACCGAGTAGTCCAGTGGGCACTCAGGAAATATAATATGAACACAAAATGCGCCTAAGGTCTATTAAAGGGAAAGGGTACGGGGATAAAACAAACTAAAATCGTTGATATAACTAATCGAAATCTATAATGTGCAATAAACTAATCATTGGTATACTAAATTAACTGTAAAATTATTCAAGAAATAATTCATTAACTCGATTAGATTAAATTATTGATTAATAATTAAAGACAAATAACTTCTGGATTAAACTGAATTTGCTTCATTTTGTGAAAAATTAAAGGAATTTTGCGTAAACATACATACTTTATGGTTAAATAAATTAAAACAATTAAAGTTAACGTAGTTATAGATTAAAAACAAAATTTTCATATATTAGTTTATTGGTTAAATAATTCCTCGGTTAATAAAAATACGTTAGTTGAATTAAAAGTCGATGCCGATCAACCAAGTCGTTCAGTGATAGAAATTAAACGATTCGAATAAAAGTAAAATGGTCCCCTTAGTAAAGATCAAATAAACCTAGAATAAGAATAAAGTGAAACTAGATTCATGAATTTACCAATATGATGTTAATGTTAAAATAGTTTCGTAGAATTAAAATCAAGGTAGAATAAATTAGCAATGAAGTTAATATTAAGGTAGTTCACGGAATTAAAATAAAGGTTGAATAAATCAGTTGAAGCAATGATGTTAATATAGTTTTATAGAGTTGAAGTAAAGGTCGAATAAACTAGTGAAATGAAAGATATGCGAAAACCGGGTAATGAAACCGAACTAAGTTATTACAATCATCCCTAAACCTAACGATTTATAAGTTTGTGATAAGCTTTTCTAAAAAATGAAACAAGTTCAGAGACAGAAAACAAAATACATGAATTACCGTTTAAATTAAATTAACATCATTATAAAATCAACGTTTTAAAAATGAGAAAAACTTTTATTTTAAAAACATACAAATCGTTAACTCACGAAAATGTCGAATGCATAAAAATCCATAAAGAGAAAATACTCCACTAGCATAAAGTTCATCAAGGTTTCGCACGAAATGTAATGATTCCCTTAAAACAATGGCGATAAGATATTCAAATTAATTTGCAGAATAACTTACCCGAATAGATTTTCGACGAATTCGCCAATCGATAATTCTAAAATGAAATATTGTAAATCACCGGATGCAACTATATAATCTTACTTCCTTTCAACCGTTCAAATCGCGATATCCGCCGGAAGTTACACCACACATACGTCGACGCTTCAGTGAATCGACATCCGCTCTCGCCTTCCGACGATCATTTGGTTATAACATTTGATAAACAAAATTGACGTTGATATTGGATTTAGAAATTCCATGAATTTATATCATAGGATGTGACGATAAAAGTTGCTAGGTTTAATGACAAACTTTATATTGAGAAACCTAAAAATGAAAGTTAAATAAATGAACAAAATAAAATAAAATAGAATACCGGTACGGAATCTTTAAAAATCCCTACTTACATTCGACGCTACCCCATAGCCGCTATCCTTAAAATCAACTCGACAATTTCTTGACATCATCTTGCTTAATTAAATAAAATGAGTGGACTTACCTCATGTAAACGTAATCACACCAACATAGTTCGCCCGTTTCGAAAGCAATCCAATCAGATAGAAAGCCACTAGAACTCAACAAGATTAAATCAGATGACCCACTAAGCAGTGATATAGGCTCTATTTGTTTAACAATTTAACATGATAAAGTTAATAGAGATATTAATAAAGCGTTTTAGGCATGCCACACGAACAAAACATCAGACGAAGCTATAAAGAATTGCACGATAAAAAGAGAGACGTACGTGAGCATAACTTTCAGGTCGGAGACTGGGTAATAATCGCAACGCCAGAAATTATCCCAGGAGTAGCCAGAAAATTGCAAAGATGTGGTAAAGGACCTTATGAGATAATGTATGTAAACGAGAACAATGCTCGAGTTAAATTGGTCAACAACCCACTCACCAGACCTATTTACGTAAATGTAAGCAGATGTAAAGCGATACCTAGAACAATAACAAGAGAACCAGAAAATCGAGGAATGCAAACCAGATCGCAAACTCAACAATTGAGTATAAATGGATTAACGATGAGTCGAAAAATAGAAGTGACATCAAACAATATTGCAGAGGAACCTAAACCAGATGAATCCAAAATAACTCTGAACGCAACTCAAGATAATGTAGACAAGATGGATATAATAGTAAAAGCCATCAGAGAGATAATGCCAGAATGGGTCGAAGGAAAAGGATGGATGAGAATAGTAAACAAAGCAGGAAAAATCGCAATGGATTACGCTAAAGGAGCTAGAAGCCCACCAGAAATGGATCGTATCAAAGAAAGTATACCCATGATCTTCACTATGGCAGATGTAGAAGGGAACGTACCTCTACATATTGCAGTACAACATGGAAACATTCAAAGGATAATAGATATAATTCACCTTATACAGAAATGCGGACACACCTCAAATATACCAAACGAAGAGGGGCAAACACCATTAATGTTCGCAGTTGCAGCAGACGCTTCTACAACAGTCCTGAGAGAACTACTAAAAACCGGATCATCGTTTAAAGAAAAAGATAATGGAGAAAACAATGTACTACATTACGCACTGAAATCCAGACAGGCAAGTGCAATAAAATTTATAACCAGTAATGCGACAATTAGAGAGAGAGAAATAATGGGCAAAACAATTCAAACATTATGGGAAGCTATCGACGCCAAACAAGACGAAGCAACAGCCAATCTGATGAAATGGACCTACGAGGGTTCACCACTTAAAGTATTCAATGTAAATTATATGGTAAGAAACAGAAACGTTCTATTAAAAGAAACAATATATGCTCACTATCCATTCCCAAAAACAATAAAAGCAATGTTGAAATGGGAAGGACTAAAATTCACCAACCATCCAAAAGAAGCAATACGAATCGGAGATAGAAAGGAACAACTACTAATGATAATATATAGATGGCATCGAAAGCAAATAAGATTCCAAGCGAGTAAACAAGAGATAAAAGAGATGGATGATATAAAAGCAAGAATAATAAAAGTATACGAGGAAATAATTGAAATAATAAATGTCGAGGACGACATTTCAAAGGAAACCCCGGATGGAAATAATAACGGGGAAGGAGATGGTGACAGCAGCGAAAACCAAGATGATCAAAATACTAGACCAAATAATAATAAATCCACACAACAAGAGAAAAAGGAAGCATCCAACGAGGAACGTCAAGGAACGAGCAACAGCAATAACGAAGGAAAACGAAACAAAAGGATGATGTTACTACAACAAAGAAAAAATCAAAACCGACCGACCCTGCTACAGAAAATAATGATATTGATTACGTCTATCAAGTTAACGGAAGCTGACGAAAATATCACAAAGGAAATAAAATCGTTCAGAATACGAACAATAAACGATAAAGGAATTTCAAGTAAAGGAATATGCTTACAACTGACGATGAATACAAGCATAAGTTGTCAATTCGATTCAATAGGAAAACCAGGAAAGATAGAAATACGATCCGAAAACTCATCATCATGTCAGACCACCAAAGATATATGTAGAGATGCCACAGAAGATAAAAACGTGAAAATCCAAGTAGAGCCAGGAATAGGCAAATTACGAATAATAAATAGAGGAATAGAAACAGTTGAACAAGTGTGTATACAAAATAAAATTATCGATTGTTGGGAAATGAATATGAAAGCAGGAAAGAAATGTGAATGGGATAGTCTAGAGGGCAATGCAGAATACATAATATGTGCCAACAATGATATAATAATAACCTGCACATTAGCCAAAACTCTGGGATTGAAATTCACAACACCAAAAGAAGAGTCTCATCAACGTCAAGCACGAGAAAATAAAGAAATAATAATAAAAGTAGAATCAGACCCAAAGAGCGGAGAGGAAATAATAGTAGAAAATATGGGTAAAGAACCCATTACAAGAGTTTGTATATTCGAAACTAAAAAGAACGGAACGATGAATGAAAGAATCAAATGCCAGTCAAATGAAGATATCAAAAATCAAAAATACCGCATCCCAACTAAAAGAAAGCGTGGAAAGTATATAGTACACGTTCAGAGAGGAAGAGATGATTACTGGAAACCAATAACAAGAAAGTTACTAGAATCAATTACGACAAAACGTCCAGAAAAAGAAACAAAAGAAGAACCGTATCAACGCCAGATCAGAGAAAGTAAAGCAGTAATAATAACCATAGAATCGAATGCGGCAAACGAAGAGGAAATACTAATTGAGAACACAGGTGAAAAACCTATCACAAAAATCTGTATATACGAACCTAAAGGAAACGAAACAGTAAACAAAAGAATCCAATGTGAAACAAGTAAAACTATAGCGAATCAAAAGTATCGTATCCCGACGAAAAGAAAACTCGGAAAATACGTAATAAACATTCAAAAAGGAACTCATGAACATTGGAGAACGATAACAAGGAAACCACTCGAGTCAAATGCGACAGATCAACCTATAACAAAACCATCTGAAAGAAAAATCAGAAACGAGACATGGCAACAAGGAATGCTCATGGACGACAGCCACCTTTCAATTCACGAAGCATTACAACTCCAGAAAGCACTTAAAAATGTGCAACCAAAAGAAGGGATAATGGGAACAACCAACGTAAGAGAAACCACGACCATGCAGCATAATGAAACGAGTTATACGATAAAGATGATTTGGATAACAACAGCAGTAGTAAGCAGCGTAGTAATGCTGATAATAATCCAACTGATGAGAACTACCAAATGCAGAAAGAAACCAACAAAGAAAAGATTATGTCCAGCAGTAGAAAAATTCAATTACGACATCGAATTAGGACAATGCGATGCAGAAAGAAATGAGGAATATGAAATAATAGGAAATTCTAGCACAAGCGGACTCTGGTTAAAGGAACCGCCCATTATCGAAGCACAACAATGGTCCAATGAATTTGATGTATACCAGATAATGAATGAGAAATATGGGGATATACGAACATTGCGTATAGAGTCCCCGGAGACGATGGTGTAAAACGAGAAAAGACGTTGTATATAGTGTAACATATTATGTAGTATAATAGTAGTAATAGTATGCACGTATATATAAATATTGTACAAAATGTGTCAGAAATAGTAAGCAAACAGAAATGAATGCGATGAATTAATGATGTATTATAACCAACAGATGAATCCGAACAATGCAAATCAACAAAATCAAGCTAGAATACCACCATTCGTGGAAGTAATACAACAACCAGCAGCTGCCAATGTACCTATAGAAATTGTAGAATTAAATCAAGGAACATATCAAGATCAAGGAATTGAGGCAACATGGAGACGACAATGTGAATTAATGACACTAATAACGAACAATGCGCAAACTCAGTGGACAAATACTCATCTAGTATTAACAGAAAGTGTAAACAGAGGTCTACAACAAGCCATAAGACTGGAAGAGCAACAAAGAACTATATTACAATTACAAAGAATAAATGAACAATTAGCAGATCAAGTTAGATGGCAAGCTGACGAAATTAGAAGACTACATAACAATCAACCGCACGTAGATCCAGCAAGTTGGGTGGAATGGATAGCATCGATGCCAGAATTCACCCCAGAACCGGATTCAACAGTAGAGTAAAAATAAAGCGTACCTTGTAAATATGTAAAAATAAAACGATAGAAGTAAAGCAACGTCAAATAATTGAAAATTTTGTAGATATGCAGACAATTATCGAGAGAATAAGAGGAAGCGAGAATCCATCCGAAGATACGAGACGAATAATGAAAGATAAAATTAGAGTGGTGAACGATATAAAAGAAAGACTAAAATGTAGCAAATGTAAGGAATTACTGATTGGAGCGAGACAGACGAAATGTGGATGCAGAATATGTACAGATTGTACGATAGAGGTGATAGAAACACAAACAATAAAATGCCCTGGATGCGACGAGGCGATTGAAAGAGATGAAGATCCGACAACAATGGATAAAGCCACCAACAAAGAGATCATTAATCTACCAGTCCAATGCCAAGTAAAAGAATGTGAATGGAAAGGACTTATGAAAGAAGCCGAAAGTCACACAAATGAATGCGAATATAACGAGATATTATGCGAAAAATGTCAAACCATCACAACGAGAAAGACGATCAAAGAACATCACCAAGTGTGTACCAAGAGAGAGGAAAAATGCGAATTCTGTGGAGCTATCGACGAATGGATAAAGATAGAAATGGAACATCGGAATCCAAAAGAGGAACAAATATGTGATCTATACGAAGGAATATGCACAAACAATTGCGACAAGAGAAATAAAGTCAAATTAAAAGAACATTGGAACGAATGTATAGGCAAACCAGTCAAATGTCCATTAGAATTATTCAATTGCCAAACACAACTACCAATGGCGGAAATGCGAAAGCACATGATAGAAAATAGTATCGAGATTACCGAAATCATGATGAAAACGATAGGAATGTTGGCATGGGAAATAAAAGGCCTACGAACAGAAAATGATGCACAAAAGGCAATAATAAGAGAAATATTAGAGTCCAGAAAGAACTTCGAGAAAAGTCAAGGAAATACACTCAAGAAAATGGATGAAATAGAAAAGAAAATGCAACAGATGACCGACAGCCTAAAGGAATTAGAAACCAACAGCTCGATAGCCAGAAAACACCTTACAGCACCATTTATATGGAAAATAACCGACTTCGCAGAGAAACTCCAGAGAGCAAAAGATGGAACACAGAGAATTTTAGACAGCCCACCAATATACAGTTGGGAAAATGGATACAAATTGGGCATTAGACTATATCCAAATGGAGATGGGAATGCAACGGGCAATCATATCAGTGTCTTCATCAGAGTAGGAAGAGGAGATTATGATGAATTATTAGCATGGCCTTTTAAACAAAACATGATATTAACAATGAAAGGATATGAGGATTATCGTAACCCAATCAGAACCGGAAATGAACCACAGATGGGAAGACCAACAACCGACTGGAATACAGCGATTGGGACACCACGTTTCTATCCACAACAACGATTGAGAGGAGAAGGATTCTTGCGAGAAGATAATCTATATATAAAATTAGAAGTAGAGAAGCCAGATAAGACGTTGTAAAAAGAGAAAAGAAAGTGTAAATAAGTGTAAATAAAATAATAAAAATCAAATAAAAATCAAAAAAATTACAAATAATCAGAAAAATCAGAAAAACAAAAATTCAAAAATAATGACGATATTTAGATGGCAAGCGGAATCAGCGAAGAGATAACAATACAGATGAGAGAAGGACCAGATTCGATATGGACGAGATTATGGAAAAAACCAGAAGAAGAGGAAAAATCCAATATATTAACAGCAGCAATAACATACTATGCGGATTTTGACGTAGAAGAAAGACCACAACAAATCAGGACAAAAGTATACCCACCAATGAGGGTAAAAGACGAAAACTTGAGAAAAGAGGAACAAAGATACCTAACGTTTAAAAATAATAAAGTATTCAGTAACCGACAAAGTCAAGAAATGGCTGCACAAGGATTTTATTTTACGGGAACGCCGGAACTACCAGACGAAGTAACATGCATCTTTTGCCAAGGAAAACTCGCACAATGGAAAAAAGGAGAAACAGCAAAACGAGAACATCGAGAAAAATTCCCAAGATGTCCATTTGTATTAAATTTAGATGTCAGAAACCAAGCGATGAACAGATCAGAAGGACTTCGACAGTCAGAAGTAGACCAAGATGAAAAGGGAGGTGAGAAAAGGATAACGATAATAAAGAGTTTCGAAGACCCAGCAGAACTAACATGGGAAAAAGAGACGATAAATAGAACATTCGAGGAAAGAATTAAAACGTTCAAAAGAAACCCAAGAGCAGCAGAATTTGCGAGTCAAGGATATTGCCAAACGGCCAGAGGAATAATGTGCGAAGGATGTAAAAATCAACAGCCAATACCAGATCAGAACGTCACAAGACTAAAGCATAAAGGAAAATGTATGTATAAACAAGAAAAAGAGTCAAAGAATATCGAAATAATAATTACAAACCAGCAAGTGGAAGATATATTAGATCGACCAAAAACGAGAACCATAATGTTATTATCAGGAGTAGATACTCAAAAGATGAGGAAAATAATCAAAGAAAGATTAGCTAATAATTTAGAATGGTACGACTCGACACAAGCAGTAATCCGAGCAATCAAGCGACATCAAGAGAAACCAAAAGAGAATCGTGAAAAATCAATGATAAAGGAAGCTATTTTGGAGCAGTATCAATGTGTGACATGTTGGCAAAAACATGTAGAAATAATTTATATGCCTTGTGGACATATGGTCACATGTGAAGCATGCGGGATAAAAGTCAATATATGTCCAGTATGTAGAAAGCCGATCAACGGACGGATCAAAGGATTCCGTTTCGCTGATCAGTAGATAGAAAACAAAAACAATGTGTAAAAAGTGTAAATAAAGATAAACGTAAAACAAAAAAAATTATAAAAACTCAAAACCACAAAAATACGAGATGATGTAAATTATGATAAAATTTTGATATGATCGAAAGGAGATAATAATCGATTATTAATATTTAGAACAATTATGAATCCGAACGAGAAGCAATTGATAAAGGAGGTTGTGACAAAACCAGCAATCAAAGAGCAACCAGAGTCAATAAAAGTAAAAAGTGAGGAAGTAGAATTATGGAGACAAAGAACGTTACAATTAAAAGAAATGCTACTAATCGTAGAAGAAGAATTAGTGCAAGAGACTCTAAAAACAAAAATGATGAAAGAAAAGTGGGAAAAACAACTAGAACAAAAAGTAACCTACCCAGAAGGAAAAGAGAAAACGTACCAAGAGCGAGAAGAGGAAATGATGAAGGAATCCATGCAGAACCAAACTAGAATCATAAACCAAAGAAAGGAGATCAGAAGGTTGGAGCAAGAGAAGCAGGATCAACAAAGTGAAATCGAAAGATTGCGGGAAGTAATAAAAGATAAAGACGCAGAGATACGAGAAGAAGGAGAAGAGACGATAAAGATTATACAACAAATGCAGGAGGAAATTGGGCAAATTAGCACCCAATATCGAATAGAGAAGACAAAAAGAACCCATTTGGAACAAGCCAAAGAGTGGGCAAAAAGACAAGCGCGATATTGGAAAATCAAATGGACAGAAGATAGAGAACAGTCAAGAAGCAATTGGGAATCGCGAATCAGACATTATATTCAGCAAATAGCCGAAGAAGAAGATAGAACAAGAGCGTACAAAGCTAAATGGGAAAACGCAAAGATCGAGATCAATAAACTGAGAAACCAAGGGCCAAAACCAGCAAAGAAAATTAGAGAGCCCAGAGACGATAGACAAGAAAGAATGCTGACCCAGATAACTGATCAAGCAAGAAAATGGCGAATAGAATGCAAAATATGGGAGGACGCCAACGCAAAACAATCTAGCTATATAGTGAAATTAGAGCAGGAAGTTGAGTATCAACAAACTAGAGTAAAAGAAATGCAAACCGAGCAGGACGAAGCTCACCGAAAAGAACAAAAACAACGATGGAGAACGGAGATCAAAGAAAAAGCAATAAAAAGAGAGGCGAAAAAATGGAAAGAACATTTCCGAGAAGCCAAGAAAGAGATAAGATTGTTACCCAAAAGGATATTAAACATGGAAGATTGGGAATTATGGGAACAAGTCGAAGTGCAAAAACAAACAATCGAGGAACTAAACGAGCAGGTCCAAACCCTAGAGTTTCGGGAAAAAATCAGACAAGGCACAATAAGAAGGCTCAGGAGGCACGAAAAGGAATACGAACAACAATTCAACGAAATGTACAAGAGATCAGCAGAAACGAGAAATCAACTTACAGATGAAAGAAGACAGAACCAACAATTAAACGAGAGGATAACAGAACTCCAACAGGAGGTGAATGGACACCGAGGAGTTGCAGTATTTAAAGAGATTCAGTTGAGACATCAACACGAAGTCAACGAACAACTGAAAGGACAAGTTAAAGCAGAAATAGAAACGATAAAGCAAGGATATGAGGAAAATGAACAGAATCTGAGAAAAGAAATCGAAAAGTTAAAAGCGTTGGAAAACACGCATCGTTTAGAAATACAAGTAGAGGAATTAACTGAAAACGCAGACTACCTTGCTTATCTCTTAGACGAAGAGATACAAATATCAAACGCCTTGCGTGAAGAGGTAAATATGTTACAAAGTCGACCACCAATCCTGCTTATGCCGTTATACCCAACTGAAATTCCAACCCAAATAACCGCCGAACCCGACGAAGGATTCGGAGAGACGGACGAAACGATAGTGTAAATTTAAAGAGGAAAAATTGTAAAAAGTGTAAAAAGATAATAAAATAATAAAAATGACAAAAACAAAAAATTGTAATCGATGTATATTTAGCATGAATTTGAATGAAGTAGATATCCGAATGAATCTAGAACACGGAGAATACGTACCAAGCCCAATTCAATTAGTAGAACCAATCGAGCAAGACCCACTGAGATATTATAGTAAAAGGTGGAGAGCCGAAAGAAAGGAATGGCAAGAGCTAGTGGAGGAACAAGATTCAGAAATCGCCCGGATAAATCAACAACTAATACAGTCAAAACAACTAGTCAATATGATAAAACAGAAACTAACATCCAGCATGGGAGAAAACAGAAATCAAAAGAAGGAAAATGAACGATTGAGACGAGAATTAGCCGAAATAAAAACCCGTGTAATCCTGGAAGACTATTGGAAAACCGAAGCAGAACGAATGCGAGACAGCAGAAAAAGCGAACAGAGATACGTGCTACAACTAGAAGACAGTTGTAGAAAAGCCAGAGAAATAAAAGAAAGTCACCAACAAGCTCAGGACGAAATTAAAACATTAACAGATCAGCTCCAGGAAGCGAGACGAAAGCTGGAAAAACAAACAACCAAGCGGGTCAATTACAAACGTCAATTCAAGAGAAAACAAACAAAAGAAAGAAATCTTCAAATGAAAATTCATAATCAACAAAGAATAATCAAAGAAAGTAAAGAGCGATTAAAAGAACTCCCAAAACTAACCGAACGATTAATAAAAACCCAAGTCCTGATAATGAGATTTTCGGAAAATAAAATTAAAGAAGAGTGCGAGAGACACTCAACCCCAGAAAAAGAGAAAGAGTAAAAAGGGCTAAACTCCACTGTATATAGTTGAATAAAATTGTAAATAGACGTGAAAATTGATTGATATATATTAGAAATGAAAACCATGAACCCAACGTTATGGATCACAATGATAATGATGATAATGATGAGAAAGTGTAATACTGAAAACCCATTGGAAAAATGCGAGAAATCCCAACCCTTCAGAAGAGAGGACAGCACCTGTGCCGATTTCAAAGAAATTTGTAGCAATCCCGATAATGAAGAATGTCAACAAATAAACCTCCAATGTATACAATGCCCCACAAAAGAAAACAAGGACGAGATAAAAAATAATATCGAAAGAACCCAAATAATGGTACAAACCCTACTGAAAAATAATGAAGAGATAGCCAATATAAAAAATGAGAACCAAGAGATAAAGAAAACCCTAGAAAATATCATCAGACAAATTCAAAGAACAGCCAAAGCAAATCCCAAAAATAAACCAATCCAAGAAATTCAAAAGATCGTCCTATCAATTAAAAAACAACCAGGAAAACAAGTGGGACAGAAAAATGAACCCAGTACAACAAGTCTATCAATCAAACTTATGCTACCGATTAGTATAACCTCTAACATGATACTCCTAATATGCTGCCTCATCATCGGCCTAACAAAAAACGAACAAAGGCAAAATACCCAAATCCAAAAATTCAGAAGAATGTTCACCCAAATTCGAAAAATTGACAGAACCAACGAAACGACAAGACTCTCGCAGATTTCCATCGATCACCCTTCAAGATCAACCCAGCTCGAAAGCGAAACCCAAGCCGTCAGCGATTCATTCGAAGCCAAATATAACTGATTTACATTGATTTGAACTGGTATTGATTTGAACTGATATTACAAAACTTGCACGGATATTAAAACTGAACTATCTGATTTTATTTGATTGCGTACAGTAGCCGGACCTTAAGTCCATCTTTATCTTGATGATTTAACCTTACCGTAGAAATTTTTTTTGAACGTGAATATTGAAAACCGAATGTATGTATCATTTTGAAATCAATTGAAATTGCGGGTCGCAATTTTACGGACCCCCGAGTGTTTTATGTTGGGCCAGAACGTAAACAGCCTTCAAAATGTTTAAATGGATCAGAAACACACACGCAAACACAACACGCAATTTAAATAAACCCACTGAAACACCAATTAAACCATATAAAATCTGAGAAATAAAAGAATTAAATATAAATTAAGAAACATAAAAATAAATTAAAATAATAACAAAATGCACCAAGATCCGCACGATACCTACACAAATACAACAAGAAAACACGACAAATTCGACGAAATTAGAAAAATCAATTAAAGTTCATTAAAGTGAAATTTAAATCGAAAAAATTTGAATTAGCAATAATTCAATAAAAATTATAAATAAAAAATTATAAAAATAAATCGAAAAATAATAAAAATAAATAATAGAATTTGCTAGAAAAGAACAAGGTAGAATTTTGTTTTACTACATCAAATTTCACACGTCACACAAATAGGTATAAATACTGATCCATTTTCACATTAAAGTTAACCAAAAACCAAGAAAAAACCATTTTTCGAATATTTCAAATTATTTGAATCTTGTTTAAATACTTTAAATCTATTTGAGATCAGTATTCTTGAATTTTCAGACTTTTAGGTGAGGATCATTGATTTTGGAATACTCTTTCCACGTCCCGTGCCTTGCATCTCTATAGAGCTCTGCTCGGACGTTGGCGTGGGAAGAGAGGCATTTGGTTTATTGTATGAATTTATGCTATTTTTATGAATTGGAAGGGTAACTTGTTATTTTTTATAATTAATAAACGTTATTATGCATAAATTATTTCATTTATATATATAACTTATTTTATATGTTTTTAAAAGATGTCGAAATTTTTCCGGCCCACAGCCGACTCATCACGCAAGAAAGCAAAATCTACACAGTGCAGACGCATGTAAGAGCGTGGACAATCGCCAATGATATGCACCCGTGAAGACTCAGCGTGCGCAACGCAGCGGTCGTAACGTAAATATCTATCCCTATAGCTGAAGCGAGAAATAAGGAAGAAGTCTCTGGCTGCTTCCTCGTTTCTCAATTCAGAAAAATCGACCTAAAATCACATCACACACGGCTTAAACTTATCACACCGAGTAGTCCAGTGGGCACTCAATAAATATAATGTAAACACAAATGCGCCTAGGATCTATTAAAGGGAAAAGGTACGGGGATAAACTAAACTAAAATCGTTGACAGAGTTAACCTGAATTAATAATTTGAATTAATTTGATCATTGATGTACTAAATTGAATTTATTTTCGAAACAATTATCATTAACTTAAATTACCTTATGGATTAAATAAAAACAAAAAATAAATTGATTAGAATTAAATTAGGTTAAGGATTTAAAAAATAAATTAGTTACGAATAAATTTTTTATTCAAATTAAATAATAGGGTAAAGATAAACTACTTATAAATATGTCATTCGGTGATTTGAACTAATATTGGAAAAGAATTTAATTAGTAGTACGTTTAATTCCATTTAAAAATAAAATACCAATATTGTAAGCAACTCAGTGAGTCCTTTAAACTGATTTTATCTACCGAGTTAAAAAGTTTTCATTAAAAGTAAATATTTCCTTAATTCAATTAGATTTAAATAAAATGATGGTTAAAGAATTTATATGACTCACGGGTTTAACTTAGATCACGTCCTTGATAAAAATTAAAGCAGCTTGCGTAGTAATAGAATAAACTTTGATAAAACTCGCACAACTCTGGTGTAAAAGGAAAGTAAAACTTAAAGCTGTTAAGTCAAACGTTAGAATTAGTTTATTAAAATTGATTAACCTACCTGTTGATTAACCTAAGTTAACGACAAGAAAAAAATTCTCTAAGGAAATTTGTAAGGAAAACTCAGGATGATCGATCGGAAAATTTGATCCAATAAATTTCGAGAAAGTTAAAATTATTCCCACTGAATAGTAAAGTAATCCACCAATAAGAATCCAAATAGATTAGGGGAAAGTAAGAGAAATTCACGTTTTAAACTAAGATGTTGGCTGAATTAATGAGATGCTCCGTTAGTCAGACGTTTAGTAGTTTAAGTTAAAGAATTAAAACAATGAAATCTGTATTTTACTTCAAATCGAAATAACTATAATACCTTTAAAATCTCCACATAAATAAGATACAAATATCACCAAACATCGATAAATTCCAGCACGAAGAGACCCAATAAAAATGAAAAGTTTTTTAAAATCAACAATAAAACGGAGAACATTTATTGCATTGAACTAAAGAGAATTTTCTCCAACCATTAAATCGACCGACTAACACAATACTATAGTTTTATAATTCCGTAATTTCATTCTAGCCAACCCTCAACATGAATTCCAACGGTTAATTTTCCCGATACGATTTAATTTATGAGTAACATCGAGAACCATCAACGATTGACCCCATCCGAATGTTTTGTTGCAAGCAACCCTTCACCCAGCATAGTTCCTCAAAACCATAGACAATTAAACTAATCAGTAAGAAATAAAAACAGATTACCTAACCACAAAACCCCGATAGGACAGTACAGACGACTTGAATGAACGCACCAACTAGACCCAGATTAATGCCAACGTCAACCGTTAGAGCAATAGACAAAGTGAATTTCGATTAGGAGATTCGCATATTTGAATTGCGACGAACTATCAATCATTAAAATCACGGACGGATGTCGTGACCGGATAAGAGCCAAGCGTTCCCAACGCATCCGTTCCGACAATTTACCATCGCGAGAAAGGATGAAATGTATAAATAATCATTTCCGTTGGAGTAATAAATAGACGAGTCAAATATTAATAATTACGATAACTGTGGGTAATGTCGATAAGCATTAATAATTACAATAACTGTTGGTAGTTACGATGAGCATTTATAATTGCAACAACCGTTATTAATTACGTTAAACCGACGCGAGTATGTTTTCCCCTAACAGCAGTAACGTTAAATGAATTGGATCTCAAATAACTAAGTCACATAGACATACATTACATATTCCGTCCCCATCACCTTTCTTCAGCATAAAAGAACTATAGAAATCACCAGAACATAAACCCATACATTTCCTCACCATAATCCTTACGATTCCAGCTCGACTATCAAGTTCACTGAAAGCTAATTTAACCAGTCAATGTACCCCCTAGAATTAACCGATGATTTAAGATTGCATGAACTCGAGATTATTGATCTAATGTCCCTATACATTAAAAGAGATAATATATGACGTTTACTTATTTCAGAAAAATTCATGTTGCCAAATTTGATTTCGAAACAAGAAGCCGATGAATGGCGCCGAGCCTGGAAACGAGCGCGCCCATCGATGACTCTCGACGAGCCACGCCCGAAACGATCGTGCCCGTCTCTATGGCAAATACTAGGCAGAGGAAATGACCCACACCGACCAGAGGAGGAACAGTATCCTGCCGAGGAGATTGTCGACCATGCTCGAAGCTTACTGGCTCAGTGGGAGCAGATCCAAGAAGAGGTCGACCTACAGGTGGTGAAGGCGAGGATGTACCTCGCCAACGTTGAAGAGGACATCCTCGTCGGACGCATCGCGGAGACGTACCCAGCTCGACCGGCACGCAACCTTCGACGACCAGTGCCCATTATTCCCGGTTACTCCCCGGAAGAAGGAGTCAGGAAGTTCCTCGCAGAATCCTGAATCACCAGACAAATCATTCTGACATTTTACTTTAGTGATGTTATTAAAGATAAATCATAATGAATTGTCCTCTTAGAATTTTGTTTTAAATGAGATTTCCGCTATAATCATGTTTGAAATAATTAGAGTTCCCCTTATTAGACAAAATTGATATGTTTTCTTTATAGCAATGTCGGCCCTGAAACTAATGCAGAACGAGATAGCCCACGCTAGGCAGGCAAACACGGAGCTACTCAATCAGATATTGCAGTTAACTCGCGAAGGGCAACAGGTCAAGGCGACCTGTTTAGACCCCAAACGGACGAAGATTCTCTACCAACGACTCACCGCAGCTCAAAAAGGCTGGGCCGAAGAACGCCAGCTCAATCGGAGTCTGCGTACACAGATCAGGGGCTTAGAAGTTGCCCTGGCAGCCTGTCGGGAAGGGGAAGCGGTGACGTATCCGCTCATCTTCGCCCCTTCCCAACTGCCAAGCCAACGTGTCGTTGATGAAGCCGCACCAAGTCAAAAATCGACAGCTATCCAACCAACCATCCGCCGGCCGGGACGCAAGGAACGGGCCCGACGCCGAGCCGCACAAGCGTCAAGTCGATCAACTTAACCTTTTAAGCATGTCCTTTGTTCATTAAATAAATCATCTCTCATGTATTCATTCATAATGGGGTAGACTCGAAATCACCTACACCAGTCAGTCTAAATTTAATTCGCATTTCCGCGTAGGGGACCGAGCAAAGCGAGCATAGGTCTTCTATCGACAGCTCGTGAACCCGAGGATTGTCCGAGCAACTATAGTACTAGCATATGGTACTCAATTTTTGCGGGCATTCCACCACTTGAACACATTACCAACGTTGCCTAGCAACGGGTGCCAAGTGGCGATCAGCAACATTTTGTATGGCGTTACTAGGGTCACCCGAACGATAAGCAAGATATGAAACCCTGTAACCCACCAAATTTTACCTACTCTAGCGAATACTTTCTTATAAAACATTTTTAATATCATTTCAGAGAAAATTTTGAATATTTATTTGGGTGATTAATAATAGTGGACTCAAGTAAATTTTTATTCTGTATAATAAATTTCATTTATTAAAGGTTTATTTATTAAAGTCTAATTTTGCCAACGTTATATATATTAAATAATTGTCATAAATTGGAACTTCCATCGTTCGAAACATCAGCTCGAATCTGTATATTTAAAAATTTTGTTTCATCATTGAATTGTTTTATTAAAACCTACAAACATGCAAAAGAATAAAATGGATTTTCTTTGAACGCCGGATAAAACCGGTGATTATCGTGCAAGCTGCGGTGTATTCTCGCCAAAACCCTCTGAAGAGCGCGTGAAGATCCTGGAAAAGAATTAAACATAAAGAACTATGTATAGGTCAAAGAATAAAACAAGGTGAATATCTGAGAGAAAATATGAAGTATATACTGTAAAAAAGATAAATAAAATGAGGACTGAAACTCTAGATTATGGAGCCAGGAATTTCGTACGTAAAATAAGTGGATATGAAAATTGATAAGAATAAAGATGTATAGTTAAAAAGAATAAGATAAAACTCAATCCGCAGTAGATTAATCAGTAAATTACTCAGAAAAAGATTTTCTAAGTTACAGCCGTAAATGAAAACTTTATTTTTAACGACAAAATTGAATCACTCACCAAAGTTTCTAATAGAGAATAAAATTTCAAGCACGATAGATAAAATTCCACCCATAAGAATAGATAACTCCAATGAAAAAGATGAAATTCCGATGACAAAATTAAAAACAACAAATTCCAAAACCGAGAATAGTTATGTCAATTAGTATGACCAAATATCTGGAAAAGCATTCTTAATCGATAAGGTCATCGATAAAATTGGGCAATGTCAGGGCTTCAATTTAAAAGTTAAATTTAGTAATTTAAAATTACTGTTTATAGGATTCTAGTTTAGTATATATAGAGAAATATTTTCTTTGTTGAGGGACGAGAGGACAAAGACATGGAAAATTTCGAGAGAGCAATTACAGAGAAAATTAAATAACAAATTCGGTTGATAAAGACTATTGTCGAAAATTAAAGGTTGCAAAAACAAACTTTTTAGATCAGATCAACAGAATTGGAATTTGGATGTATTAAACAAATAACTGAGTCAAAATTTATTGTTACAAGAAACCAATTTTCAAAAAAGAGATCAAGGAAGCTTGTGGTAGATTGCACTAATTGATAAAAGACTCAGATGATAAAAAATTCATTGTTTTACAAGTTAAAAATTAACTCAGGTCTTACATTTTTAAAAAAATACAAATGATGTGATTACAACTCTGGAATTAAAATAAAATAGTTTAAAACTTAAGCGTGAACGAAGACGTCAAACAGCCTTTACTTCACCTGGGAAGCCCCAAAATCAATCACTTACTTGCCCTCTTTCTTTATATATCAATAGTTGTGCTACAGAGCCAACTATTTATTTTGCAGGCTGGTAAAACCAGTAGGGATCAGAGAATCCTGTTCTTGTTTCGAAACTGATATATTTTATACAAAACTTTGTAAATTCGTATCGTTAAATTAAATTATTTTATAGCACGAACTTGCTTAGTCATATTTTATAGAACACTAGCTACTCTAATAATTAATCTAATTAATTATTAGTATTTATAATATAGATAATTAAGATTAAATCCCAACCAGAGCCCATGGCTGACATATCGATATAACCACAAAGCCAATCTGCACCCATCTACCGAACGTCGTATGGACATTTTTGATGAAAAAGTAGCTATAATTACTATTGAAAACCAGTATCTTATAGAAATTCATTAATTCCAATATGATTCTGGATTATATAATGGCTTCAATAGTTATTAAAACAATACGAATATTATGTCTGTTAATATATAACTGAATGCATTAATTAAAAAAAAACTTTTAGCAAAAACTTATTTTTAGAAAACGATCAATAATTTTAAAAATATAAAAAAAATGATCGCAGTAGAAAGAAAACTACGAAAAAAAGTTGCTATAATTAAATTTTTTTGATTTTATTTTCTGCATGATGGTCATATTACAGATGACCAAAATCAAGAAATAGCTGGTAATGAGATCAACACGGGAGGTAATAGTCAAATAAAAAATTACGGAAAACTTGATGAATGGATGTATAAATTGTTTCCATTGTTATAATACACTACTTCCAGTTTGTACTTATAATCATCTGGAAGTTAATAAAAAATTCCAGAAAAACTTCAGAATGAAATGTAGTTATTGTCTAAATTTTACCCAGAATCAAGGAAATGCGAACTTAATGGATAATAATGACCAAAACAAAAATAATAATCAAGAATCAAGTAAAAGAATTAAAAATTTTAAATGTTATAAGTGTCATTTAAACTTAATATCAACAAGATTGATATTTTGATTATATTTTTTAGTGACTTAGTCAAACATTTTTATTATTGGTTGGTTATTTTCTTGTGATATACCCGTAGTTGCCGCGTTTGTATGTTGTAATAAAATATAGATAAAAATAATTTAACATCTGAATTTATTAATGCATGAAAATCATAATGGATTGCTGCTTATTAAACAAGCGAAGTGTAATCCAGACGCCTTGTAAACCTTGCTGCCTGCCATTATCCGAAATGATGAATGAGCGGAAATCCTGTTACCCTGATTAACTAAAATCGGACTGAATGAATAAGATTCAATATATGATGTTCATCATAAATCTTTGAATAGTTATTTTATCAGCAATATATATAAATATAACTAAAGAAATTTAAAATCAATATTTCAGCAATGTACTAATTTATAGACCAAATAATTATATTATCAAACGGTTGCTCAATATAATTATTGTATTAATATTTACCATATCTCTTAAATCATTTTTTATCCAATTTACGTTTGTCAAAATGGAGTTGAGATTGATGATTTTCACAAATGCAGGTTAATATAATGGCTGACAAAATTTTTTTTAAAAAATTGAATAAAGTTAATGGAAAAATTATCTATTAAAACTAACATAAAATGATTCATCGACAAAGTTTAAAATAAGAAAATTTAGTTGTATAATTGAAATTCAAAAAGCATTTTATCGAGTATTTTTTCAAACATTACTAAATTACCGCCATTTTTATTGCATTATTATAATCGTATCTTGATGCTGATCTTCATTTCGTCCTTCTCCCATTCAAATTCATCAGCATCATTTTATCAATCAATATCGCAATCTGTGAATGAATTAATAATTATTACAATAAATTTACGACGAATATTACTACAAATTTAATATTAGTATGCAATAAGTTAAAAATTATTGAAACTAAATGAATAATAAAACAAATTAGATTTTTAAATCGAGTATTTGAAAATAGTTATTTTTAATTTTATTACCATATTGAAATGCTTCATAAAAGTTAATTTTTTTTAATTAAATTCAACTAAGAAAAAATATTGTTTGCTATAGTCCAATAAATAAAAATTTATTTATTTTTGAATTTTTAGGATTCGTTTTATATTTATCAAATATCCAGGATTACTGAACAAATTTTGTTTTCTTTATATATAAATTTAAAACATGAGTTTATCAAAAGATAATTTATAAGTGTACAAAACTTAATTGCAGAGTCTAGGCCATTGAATTTTATGCACATTAATCATCAAGCTTCTGGCCTGTGGAGCCTTACGTGGCTTGTACTGGTATGCTCTGCTACACAAGCCCGGATAGCTCTCTTCAATTCGAGCTGATCGTTCGAGTTTTGTAGCAATTGTAATTATTCAACTCAGTTATTAGACGACCTTGCCGACATATTCGGATCATCGTAGATTTTTATCTGAATTCTTGTTAGTGGTGGGTTACAGGGTTTCAAATCTTGCTTATCCTTCCAGTGGCCCTCGTAACGCCATACAAAATGATGCTAATCGCCACTTGGCACCCGTTGCTAGGCAACGTTGGTAATGTGTTCAAGTGGTGGATTGCCCGCAAAAATTGAGTATTATCGCTAGTACTGTAATTGCTCGGACAACCCTCGGGTTCACGAGCTGTCGATAGAAGACCTGTGCTCGCTTAGCTCTGTCCCTATGGAAGTGAATTCACGATCGAATGTGGAGAGATGACTTAAAGTTGCGACGAGGGTACTCATAATAATATCTGCGTGTAAGCACCTTTTAAGAAGTACTGTAACCGTAAACACAACTATTTTATTTAAATAGACAGAAATGTGAATTATCAAAAGTTAATGAGACGGTTTTGATTGTTGAGCAGCTCGGCGTCGAGCGCGTTCTTTGCGTCCCGGCCGACGATTTATTGGTTGAGTTGAGGACTGCTCTACTGGTTGAGGGTCCTTCTGCACCCTCTGGGTTGGGGCGAATATGAGCGGGTAGGTGACCGCTTCCCCCTCCCGACAAACGGCTAGGGCCACTTCTAATTCTCGTATCTGGGTGCGCAGGCTCTGATTGAGCTGTCGCTCTTCGGCCCAACCTTTCTGTGCTGCAGATATTCGGTGGTATAACATTTTGACTCTTTTCGGATCCGACCAGGTCGCTTTGATCTGTTGGACCTCTCTTGTCAGCTGGAGTATTTGATGGAGGAGATCCGTATTTGTGCTCCGCGCACGATCTAATTCCGCTTGTAAAATTTGGTTAGTGGCCATAACTATAATGGATAAGTTCGTTAAATTTAACGTTAATAATTTATACAAGTTATTTTTATCATTATCGCAAACATACCGATTGGAACGAATATTCTTAAACAAATGATCAAACGCAAAGACAGGGTAAGGAACATTTCTTTTTCACTAACAACAAAAAATCAAATTAATTCGTATTAATCGTTAGGGTCTCTGGAGTCTCTAATTTTTTCGGAAATGACTTCCTTCGGCTCTTTCTCGGAGGAACCACCGGGTATGGGCGTCGGGTATCTCGGACTGGGC
The DNA here is from genome assembly GCA_022537955.1 of Schmidtea mediterranea. NCBI lineage: Eukaryota > Metazoa > Platyhelminthes > Tricladida > Dugesiidae > Schmidtea > Schmidtea mediterranea. The sequence goes on from CM039681.1 coordinate 78,886,141, forward strand.
GAGGTGGGTAGGCTTCTGCGATTCGCCCGGCGAGGATGTCATCTTCTACGTTGGCGAGATACATCCTCGCCTTGACCACCTGTAGGTCCACTTGCTCCTGCACCCGTTCCCATTGGGTGAGGAGATCCCGCGCATTCATGTACGTCTCTGCTGCCGGGTATTGTTGTCCGGCGAGTCCGCATGGGTCGCTGTTCAGGCCCAGTATCCTCCAGGTAGTGGGATACGGCCACTGCTGTCGAATCTTATTGAACACTTCTGTTTTTGGGTGTGATTCCTTCCGGCATTGTTCGTCGGGCATTCGGGTGTTAGTCCATTCGATCGGCATATTCTGAAAACACACCAAAATCAGTTATTGGCATAAGGGGATGAAACAAACAATTTATTTGAATATTTCACTTAGGTTGTATACTAAACTCACTATCGACCAGGTTGTTATTATCATTGGGTCTATCACCAGTTAAACTTATCGAACGCTAACTATCCGTACCATCTTTCGTGGATTTAATGGGTGGTGCGTCTCTGAAGCTATTTAGTCTACCACGCCTTCATCACGACACTTCTATTTTAGCGGTCGCCCTAATTGCGAGGTGTTAGGAAATTCTACTGCTATATTAATGAGGGAGTTTGTACCTACAAATCTACCGGTATTAATGTTCGTCAAACCAGAGTTTGCCGCGCGTATGGTGGTGCTATTTATTTAAATTTCATTTAGAAATCACGGAATACCTAATATTGAATAACATTTATTATCAATTGATTCTAAATTTTAATAGGAGCAAGGCTTGCCATTTATCGGGGTGGGTTCAATACCTATTAAATACATAATATCAGTTAAAATTATTTCAAGATTTGTTACGTTCCACGAGTTGACGTGGCACACGATAATTTACCGATTTACCAACTTACGATGTAGATAGGCGATACAGGGACTTTAGCGTGTCTATATCCGTAGTGGTGTCTATCGATTTGTGTTTACCAGTTGAATGACATCGACAATACGGCCTTTGGTAAGATTTACCTTAACTTGGGCTTCCGCTTCTACATCCGTTGTGTTTCGAAATGTGTCACAATACTTAACTGGCCTTCGCCCTAGGTTATCTCACTAGCGTGGGCGTCTACATCCGTTATCTAATGCGAATGCGTTAGTAAATGACCTTTGCTCTGTTTATCTGGTACGTCTATTGTCGACGGAAATTTCTAATTCTCGGATGGTATTAGCTTACTAAGATTTGGACTTACAATTTCCGATCGACTTGTTTACTAATTCGGATAACTTTGGGTCTTAGTTAACTACTGTCTGATATTACATCATGGCATCTACTATGGTCGTGCGTGGCGATGAGGCAAATTTGGAGTATGTCAGATACATCTGTTATCCATATTTAAACATTTTATTGCTTAATTTTAGAAAAACCAGTGTCTTTGATTTCCTTATGGTATTCTGAGCTTATTTGATCGTTTCGAAGAAGACTTATCTGTTTGATTCTCATCTTACGCATGTTTCGCTTCGAATTTGCATTGGGCTTTTATCATATTGTTACGTCATTTTTCGCCTACGAATTTAATGTGAATTGTATTTGGAATTATATAAATATTTGAGTGATGTAGGGTTTGTGAACTTTACGGGTGTGAGACATTATCATGATCAGGTTCTTAGCAAATTTTTTGGATAATATTATACTACTAGCTTTCTCTTACGTCAACGATTCTTATGAATTTCGTGTTGATCGGTTTAGCTACATTAATCCCTTCTCAACAATTTACTTATTTGGTTTACCTTCGAATGACGGGTCGATTTATGATTTATGTCATTCTATCCTTATACTTTTCATTAGTTCAGCTTCAATCAATAATTTATCCGTAGGTTGAGTTTTATTTCAAGTTAATAGATTTTTATTCAATAATTATTTTGTTGTTATCAAATTAACTTACATTAATTGAATCAATGAATTGCTTAGTTTTTATCTATAGTTGCCGTACTTTTAGAAAATGAATTACCTTATGTTAATTCAGAGGATTAGTTCATTTTAACCCATGACTACTTTACTCGATGGTTTTCAATTAATTCACCGGTAATTTCAACTAATTTGCTTCAACTACGTATTTAATTTACTTTTAGTTTTACTTAACTTGTTTCACAATATGCATTGATTTACTTTAGTAATGCGCTTCATTTAATCTATCTCAAACATAAGTTTAATTTACCTTTAGCAATACGATCTATTAATTCAATTTACATTTAGGAATAAGACTTATTAGTTTAATTTACTTGTAGACATAAGATTTATTCATTCAATTTACTGTTAAAAAGAAACGCTTGATTGATCTAATTTACCTTTAGAAATAAGTTTTATTAATTTACTTTTGAGAATTACTTTAATTTACTTTTAGTAATCAATTTACCTTTAGAAATATGATCTAATAATTTAAACAATTTATTAGTTTAATTTGCCTTTAGGGATACGTTTATCTAATACAATTACACCATTTAATTTACTGTTACCAATAATTTATTCCAAAATTTTAGTTAATTTACTTCTAACGATAAGTTTCACCTCATTTAGTTCAAAACATGAATTTAATTTACGTTTGAAATAAGTTTTGTCTAATTTATATGAATTCAATTTACTTTTAGTAATAAGTCTAAGGATTTCAAAACATTAACACGGAATCGGTTATATCAACGAATTTCAATTTAATCTATCCCCGTACCCTTTCCCTTTAATAGACCTTAGGCGCATTTTGTGTTTATATTATATTTACTGAGTGCCCACTGGACTACTCGATGTGATGATTTTGAGCCGTGTGTAATATAAATTTAGGTCGATTTTACAGAAGTGAGAAACGAGGAAGGAGTCGGAGACTTCTCCCTTATTTCTCGCTTCAGCTATAGGGATAATATTGACGTTACGACCCCTGCGTTTCTCAACGCTGAGTCTTCACGGGTACATATCATTGGCGATTTTCCACGCACTTACATGCATCTGCACTGTGTAGATTTTATTTACTTGCGTTGTGTGTCGGCTGTGGGCCGGAAAAATTTCGACATTTTAATTTATAAAAACATATAAAATAAGTTATATATATTAATAATATTTATTAATAATAAAACAACATAATTACCCATTTCTAACCATTCCATAAATTGAAAAACATCATAGCATAAAATAACATAAAACAATATAAATGCCTTTCTCCCCACGTCGCCGCCAAGCAGAGCTCTACAGAGATGCTATGGACGTGACGTGGAAAGAGGGTTCCAACAAAAATGTTTCTCACCTAAAAATTAAGATTTTCCGAGATAATCTGCAAATAGATTTAAAGTTCTAAAACAGTTTTAAAATAGTTTCACAACGATTTCAAAATGGTTTGAAAAATGGTGTTAAACAATTTTCAAAATTGGTTAAGTTAAATGTGAAAATGAATCAGTATTTATACCTATTTTTCTCGCGTGTGAAATTTGATGCAGTAAAACAAAATTCGACCTTGTTATTTTCTAGCAAATTCTATTCTTTAATTTTAATATTTTTTTGATTTATTTTTATAATTTTTTATTTAGAATTTTTATTGAATTATTACTAATTCAAAATTTTCGATTTAAATTTCATTTTAATGAACTTTTATTAATTTTTCTAATTTTGTCGAATTTGTTGTGTTTTCTTGTTATATTTGTATAGGTATCGTGCGAATTTTGGTGCATTTTGTTATTATTTTAATTTATTTTTATGTTTATTATTTTATATTTAATTCTTTTATTTCTCAGATTTTATATGGTTTAATTGGTGTTTCAATAGGTTTATTTAAATTGCATGTTGTATTTGCGTGTGTGTTTCTGATCAATTTAAACATTCTTCAAGGCCGTTTACGTTCTGGCCCAACATTAGTTATTACTTTGGATCATTCGTGAAATTAAATCAGAGCGCATTACATGTTTATTATATGTATTGTCGGCCCTTAGCTGAATTAAGTCACTGCGATTCACTACTTCATTGCCATAGTCTGGTTACATATTAGAACTTTTATATGCAATCAGTTTTAAGAGCCGCCGAAATCAACACCTGAATCGTACTGCAATTAAAAATAAGAGGATTTTAAACTTAATAGAAAAATGGATGTCTCCTATTGTCTCCTAAGTGGTGGGTTTCTTGGTGTTGATATTTTGAAACTATATGGTTGTTACCCAGAAAACCCCATACAAATATTCTTCGCTTACCACTCGGCACCCGTTGCTAAGCAACATTAGAACTGTGTTCGAGTGGGTAGAACGTCAGCAAAAAGTGAGCGCTATTACTAATGCTATAATTGACCGAACGATCCCTGGGTTCAACGAGCTGCCGATAGAAGTGTTGGGCCAGAACACATACGGCCTTGAAAAATGTTTAAATGAATCGGTAACACACACGCAAATATAATATGCAAATTTAAACTCAAACCTATTAAAACATCAACTAAACCCTATCAAATATGAGAAAAAGATAATTACATATTGTTGGGCCGGAACACATATGGCCTTGGATAATGTTTTAATGGATCAGTAACACACACGCAAATATAACATGCAAATTTAAATAAACCTATTAAACACCAAGTAAACCCTATCAAATATGAGAAAAAGAGAATTAAATATAAAATAATAAACATAAAAATGAATTAAAATAATAACAAAACGCACCAAGAATCGCACGATACCAACACAAATATAACAAGAAAACACAACAAATTCGACAAAATCGAAAAATTAATAAAAGTTCATGAAAATGAAATTTAAATCAAAAAATTTGAATTAGTAATAATTCAATAAAAATTCTAAACGAAAAATTATTAAAATAAATCAAAAAATAACAAAAATAAAGAATAGAATTTACTAGAAAATAACAAGGTCGAATTTTGTTTTACTGCATCAAATTTAACATGCGAGAAAAATAGGTATAAATACTGATCCATTTTCACATTTAACTAAACCATTTACAAACCAATTTTTGAAATTGTTTTTAAAGCTATTTTCAAACCGTTTTTTAACTTATTTTTAGGTGAGAAATGTTCATTTTGGAACTCTCTCTCCACGTCTCATCCTTGCAACCTCGGTAGAGCTCTGCTTGGATGTCGGCGTGGGGGGAGAGGTATTTTTGTCTTATTTTATTACATGCAATATTATGCGATTTTTATGGATTGACATTGGATGGTAACTATGTTTTTGTTTATAATTAATAAATATTATTAATATTAATACATTGTTTTATATGTTTAAATGAACTAAACTTAATATTTTTGTCGAAATTTTTCCGGCCCACAGCCAACACATAACGCAAGAAAGCAAAATCTACATAGTACAGATTTGTGTAAGAGCGTGGAAAATCGCCAATGATATGTACCCGTGAAGACTCAGCGTGCGGAACGCAGGGGTCGTAACGTCAATATTATCCTTATAGCTGAAACGAGAAATAAGGAAGAAGTCATTTGGCTGCTTCCTCGTTTCTCATTTCTGTAAAATCGACCTAAAATCATACTACACACGGCTCAAAATCATCACACCGAGTAGTCCAGTGGGCACTCAGTAAATATAATAAAAACACAAGATGCGCTTAAGGCCTATTAAAGGGAAAGGGTACTGGAATCAATTAAAGTGAATTCGTTGATATAACTACGTTGAATTAATATTTTAGTACAGTTAAATTGACTTCATGTTTTGAACTAAATTAGTAGAAAATTATTAAATGAGTAAAACAACGATTCGGTTAAGTTAAATTACAAGTTAAAAATAATTATTGATTATAGATAAGGTAACAATTAAAGTGATTTATTGCTTACGATTAGAGTAGTTCATTCATCAAAGTATTATAAATGAGTAAGAGTAAAGTGATTAAGTTATTATAATTATTAAAGCGACAATAAGTAAATCATTGATCAAGACAGGTTGGACAAAGATGAAGTAACAATCGAGAAAAAACAAGTAATCGAATCAACATACTGATTAAAGATAAGGTAATTGTTGATGAAGTAGCTTATTGAGTAACTAATTTCAGGATTAAAAAGGAAACTAATTTATTGATCGGATAACTCTTGACTACGACTAAGGAAATTCTTTGACTAAGATAATAAAATAATTGATCAATTAATTCGTAGTTCAACCACGAAAATAAAAGGAATCAGTTCCTTGAAAAAATGGAATTAACTCCGAGTCATCGATTAAGAAGGAAAACTAAATTAACCGAATCGTTGGTGTAAAGTAAAACTCGCATTACTAATAAATTAAATTATTAGATAAATTACACCGACGGAATAAAATTTTTATTAATTAAATTCAAAGTAAGACAAACAAAATTTTACTTAAGAAATGGATGATTGCAACCCACAATTCCAAGATCCAAAACAGGAGAAATACATTCCGTAGATATCGTAATGGAGGGAATAAAATAACTAAAATCTTCGAAGATTCAAAAAATCTATTCTTGCACAATAAATACTCCATCATCCAATAAATGGCGAATAATATCATCGATAAGCAGTAAAGGATCATCCTAATAATCAAGTAGAGAGTAGACTCCAAATCCCTACAATGACGTCAAAATCGTGCGAAATTGAATCACAAATTAAACTACCCACCATGCACTTGACCATTGTGCGGCTGTACTTAAAAATCACCCTTGACGAATACAATAGAAATGCTTGACGAAATTCTAAACGAATTAATAACATTAAAACTAAGATCTAAGGTACAAAACTTACTAGATCGCGAAATGTCGAATGTTCGTCAATCGCCGAAAGTTAATCATTAATTATCCAATGAACGGAAATAGACAAATTTCGCAGGATATACATTCCAAGCGTAAACAATATCAATTATCCGGCGAATCGACTGAAACAATGGAAAATAATCTACAATCAGAGGAAGCAATTAAAGGGCCAGAAGCACTCTTGGAAGGAAAGGGACTAACAGAACTGGTCGCCATGCATAGTGGTAATTCATGTTTGAATTTTATAATTATCGCTTTTAATAATAATTAAATGATTTAAATTGTAAAACTTCTTGGTAACATTATTAGATAATTTCATAGATTCTCACCAGTATTAATTTTAATAAACTATCTACATTACAACGCATCATTCATAAGACAGCAGAGTCTAGAGCACAGTATCATCAATTTGGACGGTTCCGTAACAAAACTAATAATATGACGTCGAATTGCGATTAGAACGAATGGTTCTGTAGTTGAGTGTTCGGAGCTTCATTGAGAAAGGGGATAGCTAATGTTCATTTCTAACGCTTACAATCTTGGTGTATAACTTTCAGATTAGACGGGTTATGTCAGTGACTAAATGAATTGTCAGGTGCCTATGAAATTGGCGACAAAATAAGACCGTAAAGATGTTACTCCTAGTTATATAGTTAATGCTCCCTAATAAACATACTCGATTAGTCAAGGAGATTATTGATATGGAAGAAGGGGATCTAATGGATAGGAATCATAAGGGCGTTTACAAATAAATGATTTCGTCTTGACCCATGATAGGTTTAGTCACGAAACACCTCACCCAAGACCTTAAATGATGAAACCTTATGACGTTAAATACTCGAAATATTTCAAGGAAGTATTTTTTCCAGCAGCAACTTGAAAACACCACCCGTGTTAAATCCTATTAACCGCAATTCCAAGTAAAATAACCTCGATAGTCACATTTCTGAGGCTTCCCCGTAAGTGAATATTCGATGATGATATTTAATTTCAGCTCTCAATGCTACACTATCCCTCGCAGATCGTTGGAGATGGGCTTGGGCTCAACACCGCCAAGAGCGATGTCCGGAATTTCCGCCGTCGAACTTCCTCGACCGGGAAAATCTGGGAGTAGGTACATCCACGCAATGGAGCCCGTCGGAAGAAATACTCCAGCAGGCCCGACAGCAATTGGAAGACTTGTTGTCTCAACAGCGAGATTTGGATTCTCAGGTGGCCCGAGCTCGCCAGCATTTGGCAAATGTAGAAGAAGATTTGCTGGCGGGTCGGCTTGCCAACTCATACTGGCACCCCCAACAGACCTCACCAACCAGCACACGCAGCACTAAAAGGCCGACGATGGCCATTTCCGGCTTCACACCTGAAGAGTGGGTAGTGAGCCAATTCCCCTAACAGTCGTAACAATCCTGTGTTATTTTGAATCAATATTATTAGTTTGTGATTTCCTGTTATATTAATCCTTAACAAATAAAATTTATAATTTGTTGTTAGCTGTTTCTGCCAGGTAAAGTTCTTCCTCGTTGTATGCGAATTTTGTTTAAAATGAAAATTAATATAATGCGCTTATACTCGTAATATGAATCTCTAGGTTTAATTTTGTTTATGATAGCTATGAATCCAACTCAGTTATTGCACCGGGAACTATCCCGAGCACAGCAGAGCAATCGGACGCTTTATGGACAAATCATACAGCTGACCAAGGAGGTCCAACAAGTGAAATCTACCTGGGCGAACCCGGCCAGGCAAAAATCCGTCTACCAACGCCTAACAGCGGCTCAAAGGGGCTGGGCAGAAGAGCGCCAGCTAAATCAAAGTCTCCGGACTCAAATTCGAGGGCTGGAAGTCGCCCTGGCGGCGAGTCGGGAGGGGCAAGCGGTAACTTACCCGTTCATCTTCACCCCATCCCAGTTATCCTACCAGACGAAGACCCACGACTCCACATCCGCCAAAGATTCCCCAATCGTCCCATCCAGCAGTCGTCGACCGGGACGCAGAGAACGTGCACGTCGCAAAGCTGAACAGCTATTGGACAAAGACAAGCTTAACTAATTGACTTGACAAATAAACTACATTGTTCTTTAAAGTATAATTGTGATTAAATCGAAATTTGTATATTTTCAATATAATTAAAAATGGAATGACTATCAGAAGGTCGTGCATACCCTCCTTATGTCGTCGAAAAAAACGGTGTTCTTCTTCTATAAGTCAGCGTGAATTTCGAATCTCCACACAAGGGACAGAGCTAAGCGAGCATAGGTCTTCTATCGACAGCTCGTGAACCCGAGGGTTGTCCGGGCAATTACAGTACTAGCGATAATACTCAATTTTTGCGGACAATCCACCACTTGATCACATTACCAACGTTGCCTAGCAACGGGTGCCAAGTGGCGGTCAGAATCATTTTGTATGGCGTTACTAGGGCAACCATGAAGATAAACAAATTTCGAGACCCTGTAACCCACCAATATAAATTAATAAACACAAAATAAATTAAAACAATAACAAAAATGCAACAAGATCCGCACGATACAAATACAAACATAACATGAAAACCCAACAAATTCGATCGAAATTTGATAAAAATGAAAATTTCATGAAAATGAAATTAAAATCAAAGAATGTGAATTAGAAATAATTCAGTAAAAATTTCAAATAAAAAATTATCAAAATAAATTAGAAAATAATAAAAATTAAGATTAGAATACACTAGAAAATATCAAGGTCGAATTTTGTTTTACTAAATCTAAAAGAACACGCGAGGTTAGGGACAGAAAATAGGTATATATACCGATGCATTTTCACATAAAATTTAACCATTTTTCAACCAATTTTGAATTAAAAATTGTAGCTACTTTTAAATCTATTTTTAGGTGAGCGAAAGTTTTATTTGGAAACTCTCTCTCCACGTCCCGTCCTCGCAACCTCGGTAGAGCTCTGCTTGGATGTCGATGTGAGGAGAGATGTATTTTTTTTTATTGAATGATGATTTTGGCAAGTAATTTGTTATATTGTCTTAACCTATTAATAAATATTTATAATATATAAAATTAGTTTTGTTTTCATAAATTAATTGTTTTATTGTCGAATTTTTCCGGCCCACAGCCAAGACATGTTAGTAAAATCCACATATTATTCAGATTCGTGTAAGTGCGTGGAATATCGCCGATGATCTGTGCCCGTGAAGACCCGGCGTGCGGAACGCAGGGATTGGAACGTCAATATTATCCCGTAGAAAAAAAAGGCTTCTTCCTCGTTTTTAGTTTTCTGTAAATTCGACCTAAATTAATCTACACACTGCTTAAAATCACCACACCGAGTAGTCCAGTGGGCACTCATTAAATATAATATAAACATAAAATGCGTTTAAGGCTTATTAAAGGGGAAAGGTGACGGGAAATGAAAAATAAAAAACGAAATCACTGCTATGTAATTAAAGTAATTATCCCCATAAATCTAAACTAGATATGAAAATTTCAAAATAATAAATTAAAGTCATACTAGGTAGTTACTATGAAACCCCGGTAAAGACGTAGATGTAATGGCAATCATTAAAAACTTAAATCACATTGCGGAATCAAGATATTTTTACCAATAAAAGCAATAATTGAGCCTTTAGAAACCATTCACAATTAAACATAGATATCAATTAAGATTTATTAAATCTAACCGCAGACCCAAAAGAACTCCCACAAAAGATTTAAATTAAAGCTAAATAATTAATACAACTAAATTCAAAATACTAATCAGGCAGAAAGAATGCAATATATTCAACAACATTGGACTAATAAATCTGTCAACCACAAATTACCACCGTCACCGCGAGTGATCCATGAATAACCCGAGGTCCAGATTTGACCAAACCTCAGTTTCCAATCTCTAATCATTCCTAGAGTAGGACAATAAGTTCGTAATTATAATATATAAATGTACCCGGCTAGTTCGCACATCAATGAACATAATCATAATTACGTGGAATTGTGGTAGACCAAAAATAGAAAGGGAAAACTAGACCTGATCGAGATCACTAAGAAATAGGTGCAAATTAGCAATAAAACCAAATGCTTATCTAATTCAATCCGGGGAAATGACAAAAAATCGAGACGGTAACTACGATCGTTTATACCAGTACACCATTGAAGCGATGTAATGGAAATATTAAATACAGGAGAGTGTAAGCTATTAATCGCCACCTTCGAATCATTAAAATAAGGGAGCAGTAGATCATGCTTGACATTGGAACATTCGCCGCGAACCATAATAATCTGCAATGGCATAGGCGAGTTTTCTGGTGATAATTTCAAATTTCCAACAAGAAATGTATGTTCCGAATTGACGAACATCTGAAAATAGAAAACACACGTCGACATTAACTCGGAAAAGATAAAAAGGAAAAAATTGAACCTCAAAAAACCTGAATAAGGGCTACTATTAACCGAGAATAATTAATTTAAGTCGATAAAAATGCAGATCAAAACCGCCACGTCAATAGAGAGTAGACATTGAGTTAAAAGTCCGTCGACGGATGAGTGTAAACAATTTACCTAAATAAACAGAGATTAAATCAAACTGTCATTGACGAAATTTCCTTACCGCAAATGTTTATCATCACACCACTTACCTAGGGGTGTGCAACGGATGTACACGCATTTCTGCTAAATCATATAACTGGGTATAGTGAAATGCAAACTAATCATTTTTATTATGCACCAAACCCAAGATTTTGGAAATAAGAGTCCTACGATCGCGACGCCGGGAGGAGACGCAACGAGGGAATCGAGCCCAACAACTCAGGGTAATTTACATTCGAGAATTTTCTTTTAAATCTTTCTTACCTAAATTTTTAAATTGATAATTATTAAGTAGCAGATAATCAACTTTCATACATAAATTTTAATGGATAATTTTCTTAAGTAATAGATAATTAATTCCTAATAAAAATACCATTGTTAATGTTTATAGTTTATCAGTTGTAATGGAGATATAATGATACAAACTTCTGATAAATGACGATTAAATTCTCTTGTAGAAACATCTAGCTAAATTTTGAAGGGTTTTTATTTTTATTATATTTTTAATATATCATATTAATCTCGTACAGATGATTCTTTGATAAACATATAGTAATAGTGTTGGGCCAGAACGTAAACGGCCTTGAGAAATGTTTTAATGGATCAGTAACACACACGCAAATACAACATGCAATTTAAATAAAACCTGAAAACACCAATTAGACCATATAAAATATGAGAAAATAAAAGAATTAAATATAAAATAATAAACAAAAAAATAAATTAAAAATAATAACAAAATGCACCAAGATCCGCACGATACCAACACAAATATAACAAGAAAACACAACAAATTCGACAAAATTGAAAAAAAATTAATAAAAGTTCATTAAAGTGAAAATTAAATCGAAAATTTGAATTAGCAATAATTCAATAAAAATTCTAAATAAAAAATTATAAAAAATAAATCAAGAAATAATAAAATTAAAGAATAGAATTTGCTAGAAAATAACAAGGTCGAATTTTGTTTTACTGCATCAAATTTCACATTCGAGAAAAACAGGTATATATACTGATCCATTTTCACATTAAAGTTAACCATAAAACCATTTTTTGAAAATCGTTAAAACCGTTTTTGAAAATCTTAATCGTTTTTTGAAACTATTTTCGAATTTACAGCTATTTTCAATTATTATTTAGGTGAGAAATATTTATGGTGGAACCCTCTTTCCACGTCACGTTCATTGCATCTCAGTAGAGCTCTGCTCGGCGTCGACGTGGGGAGAGAGGTATTTTGGTTTTATTTTATGATATGTGAATTTACGATATTTTATGGATTGGAATGGTAACATGTTATTTTTGTTTTATAATTAATAAATATTATTATACATAAATTGTTTTATATATATATTTCATAAATTAACTGTCGAAATTTTTCCGGCCCACAGCCGACACATAACGCAAGTAAATAAAATCTACACACAAATCAGATTCGTGTAAGTGCGTGGAATATCGCCAATGATCTGTGCCCGTGAAGACCCGGCGTGCGGAACGCAGGGTTGGAACGTCAATATTATCCCTATAGATGAACTGAGGAATAAGGAAATAGTCTCTGGCTGCTTCCTCGTTTCTCCTTTCTATAAAATCGACCAAAAATTATCTCACACACGGCTCAAATCATCACACCGAGTAGTCCAGTGGGCACTCAGTAAATATAATATAAACACAAGACGCGCCTAAGGTCTATTAAAGGGAAAGGGTACGGGGATAAATTAAATCGAAATCGTTGATGTAACTAAGGGGATTACTATTTGAAGTAAAGTAACCGTAGGTATACTGAATCGGATTCGTCTTTCAAACATAAAATAATAACATCATTAAACGAATAATTCATTGATTCAATTGCATAAAATTACTGATTAAAATTGGCTGATTAGTGATAAAAAATGAGTAGTTCATCGATTAATTCATTAATTAAGATTAACTATCGATCTTAAAGTTGAGTAATTTATTAATTAAATTGATGTAATTCATGGATTAAAAATTTAGAGGAACTATGGCTTAAACTAAAGCGATTTATTGATTGAATAATTCAGGGGTTTGAAAGTACAATAACTCAACAATTATAAATAAAATAATTACGGATTGAAAGAAATCATATTGAATAAGTTGACTTATTAAATTGATCGGTTGGTTGAGTGTGGAGAATCAATGAATTAAATCGACTAACGAGATGTAAATACAAGTCATAGTAAGCCCTTGAAACTCACAAAGAATCTTTATTAAAATCCACATAAGAATCAGAAAGAAACCACGTTAATATATTAAATTCGAAAGAAAAATCATATGAATACTCGCCTGCTAAAATTGACATAAAATATTGAAAATAAAATCCAGACAATCGGTAGGACAGTTTGACATCAACATCGAGAAGTCGAACCAATTTTCGATCATACCATTGAATCAGGTAGCTAGCTCTAACGAGAATTTAATTTTTGGTTGAATCCTTTGAAATGCGTACCGAAGTTAATAAATTAAAAATACCCGATAAATTACCTAAAGAAACTTTACCCAAATTCACCGGCAATTGATAAGACACATCCAATGATATGAGGTCCCACAACACAGTAACGTAGTTCGACTCCCTAAAAACCACCACATAACACGAAAATAGAAAGAATTAATTTACAGAACTTACTCGATAATCTGTTCAACCAAAATCCAAAAGTTCATTCGACTAAGACAAATTTCATTAGTTATCAGTTGAAAATAAATAATCTTACCAGTCGACGTTTCCGGTAAGATAAACATCCGCTATCGTAGCGACTTATAAATGACATTCATTTCCTGCCATCAGAATTTTCAATTACATAGTCCGCAATAGGTCTATCACCCATAGTAAACCATATATCGATTTCGTTATCAATTATGTATTTACCAAATATCTCGGACAAGGATTTAAAGTCTCGATTTTCAACTGCCACAGAAGACACTTTAAGTAAATTTTAATTGAAATCTAGAATAACTTCATAATTACATTCGAGCCACAGAATCACCTATCCATGCCATACCCGTGATGAACCAACTCTCCCGATCAAAGACCCAATCAATGCGACATACCTGTTAGCAACTCACAGTGTTATTATATCTGGCAAACCCCAACGTCCAATTATCTCGCTATTAACCACGACAGATCGATTTTTTTTGGCAACGTACCCTCGTTCACCCCTTAAGCCAACCATATCTCAAACTTTCTTGAGAGATTGCCAAACCGGAAATTATGCCGATTACATTAGAAGTTTGCCGAGGATTCAGATTTATCTCGCGAAAGTAAAGACTCTGGCCTGACGATCACGGCCAATGGCTCTGATAAATTCATCACCCGAAGTCCTAGACCGATTTTTCCATTATCATTCAACTGAATACTTTAATTGATCATTAGATCAGGACTCATCTTGGATTTTTGTAACTGGTTGTGTTTCGAATAGTTAAATAGAGTTCATTAAAGGCATTATATTTTTTTTATCTGCGAATGATGAATGACAAGTTATTGTCCCGTAAACGATTTATTCACCAAATCCCATCCGATTCAAAACTTAATGTCCAAATGACATCGAGAAAGGGTTGAATATTTTTTGTGTGCATTATTTATTAATTGAATTTCGTCGTAATATTTAAATATATATTTAACCGAATATCGGGAATCTGCACACATATAACCATGTGTACATAGACTAATATACGGCCAGGGACGAATCGAAATCTTCATTCCTACCATCCATAAAGGTTTGCTGAACGGGCTCTTAATTCAATGGCGTTGAAGCAGTAGTTTTCTCTTTTCTAAGTATACCGCCAGACTAGTCGACAAAGCCCGTTTAACTACAATCCCTGTGAGTATTAACGCATTAAATCAAATCTAGTTCTCTTTTTACGATAACAAATACGCACCGCCATAATCCGACTGCCTAGAGAAATGCCGAGGAAGGCACTAATTTTTGTCTTCATTTAGGACATACTGGGGCTATGATCGAACTCCCGGCTCATATCGTGGAACAATGGAGGCAGGCATGGAATCGGGTGTATCGAGAACGATGCCCTGACGTGCCTGAGGACGACCAACAAGTGGACATATCGCCGGAAGAATTCATGCGGCGATTCCGGAAGCCGTCGGACGAACCCAACCCATCGCAAGATATACTCGCTCAGGCCCAAGAGCTCCTAGAAGACCTTTTACAACATCAGCGCCAAGTCGAGGCCGCTGTGGAGCGAGCCACTGAATATCTGGATAATGTCAAAGATGACCTGGCAAACGGACGCCTGGCCAGCAATTACCCACCTTCCCCGAGGCCAATTCGAAATCTCAAGCGACCCGTATTTGTGATCCCGGGTTATTCTCCAGAAGAAGGGATTAAACGATTTCTCACGGACGAATGAGTTTGCAACAAACGGCAATTAATGATTTGTACAGTTTATCATTTGATGTAATATTAGTATAGATTTAGAAAACTTTTTGTCTCTTCTCTTACTGTTGTTGTAGTCTTCGTTTCGTAAATCTGTTTTATATTTAAATACACTCATCATTATAACAGTCATCATGAATTTCAATCACTATTATTCTAGAAATGGACCCCATGCAACTACTCCAAAACGAGTTAACTCAGGCAAGGCAAACTAACAGGAAACTACACGAACAACTCGTTCAACTGGTCAGGGAAACCCAGCAGATCAAAGAAACATGGGTAGAGCCCTCGAGGGTCAAACGACTATACCAAAAGCTAGCTGCGGCCCAGAAGGGGTGGGCAGAAGAAACGCAGTTAGTACAGACCCAAAAAAACCCAAATCAAGGGGTTAGAGGTAGCGTTATCCGCCTGTCAGGAAGGAGCAGCGGTAACCTACCCTCTGGTTTTCGCCCCTGCCCAATTGACCTATCGGGAAGCACAATCTACTCCATCGGTATCCGCAACCACTTCCATCACTCCATCCACAGCCAGTCGACGACCTGGGCGTAAGGAGCGGGCTAAGCGCCGAGCCGCTCGCTCTTCAAATTTATCAGCCAACCTATAATATTTAGCTAGATAAAACCTCATTTAAATATATGGTAGTTTCATGTACATTGTATTATTTTTACAACATCTTGAAGTGGGAAGTAACACTGTAGGAAGGTTAAATAAGCAGTAACACTTAGTTCGTGGTTAAATTAATGTCAGAGAATAAATAGACAAACAATAGAAACTAAAACGCAAGGGGACCAAATAATGTTAAAGCGAGCAAAGGTCTTCTATCGACAGCTCGTGAACCCGAGGATTGTCCGAGCAATTATAGTATTAGCAATAACACTCACTTTTTGCGGGCAATCCACCACTTGAACACATTACCAACGTTGCCTGACAACGGGTGCCAAGTGGCAATTAGCATCTTTTTTGTATGGCGTTACGGGGGCAACCACAGGATAATTTAAACAAATAACGAAACCCTGTAAATAACGAAACCCTGTAACCCACCAATAGTTAGAAAATCTTGGAAGTCAATTTAGAAGGAAATGGTACATTAGTTCTGGCAGTTTCATAAACGAGTCTGATAAACCTTGTAAATAACTTTAACCTCACCGGAATGCCTGTTACCTAAACTTTCGCAAACAGTTTATGACGTACGTGGTAACAACCTCCTGAGTCCAGTAGACAAGCTATTAATTTATCTGGGAAGTATTGCAATTTGATTTCGTTACCAGAGCCAAATTTACCTCTCTCCTCATTTTTAAAAAATGTTTTTTGTAAACGCTCGTAAAGATTCAGGGGCATTCGTGACTGTAAACTAATCGAGAATTAATTATTAAGACAGAAGCCAATAGATGTCAGATTTCAATTTTGCCACGCTACAAATATTAAAGCATGTTAAGTAAATTTTCCTACACAAGGATTTTTATGTCAACAATTGTGTATAACTTTTATGATATTAGGTCGGTACAGATGATGTTTTAATATCGATAAGCCAAACAATCAGATAAAAGATTATGATGATTTAATAGGTAGACTTGTATTAAATTGAATTAAATTAATTATATATATATATGAAGATGGGTAACAAATAAACCCAATTAGGTGCAAATAATCAATGGTATTCATTTCTTTTGATAAAATTATACATACTCGATTAATGATTTTGTATTCAGCAATATCTAGTTCGAGGAATCACATCCCAACTCACCTTGCGGATCGATGGAGATGGGCGTTGGGACGTTTCCGGCAGGAGAGATGCCCGGAGTTTCCCCCACCAAGACCTCAACTCACTAACGCCACAGAGGACGATTGTGATCAAGGGCTGGCCGAGGAATGGAGCCCGGCCGAGGAAATTCACTGGCAAGCTCAACGTCTTCTCGAACAACTGGAGGCCCACCAACGCCAGGTGGACGTACAAGTGGTCCGGGCTCGCCAGTATCTGGCGAACGTCGAAGAGGACCTACTGGCGGGTCGGATTGCCAACAATTATTGGCACCCTCGACAAGGTACTGCCACACGAGCCTCCCGACCAGCAACGGCCCGAGCTCGGGTTACAAGACGACCAATCATGATCATCTCCGGTTATACACCGGAGGAATGGGTGGAGAAGGGTTTTCCCTAATCCATCCTATCATAGACTAATCAACGACCTAAATTTTGACAAATGTATTTTGTGCAATAAATAAAAGGAAAGTCTTTCTGAGATTTGATTTAGATTCTTTAAATAATTCTTCATTTGTCGAGTTTGTTTAAATATAACCCCTGTAATTATGTTTTTTTTAGCGATATTCCACCTTTAATTATTCATATTACTAGAAATGGAGCCTATTCAACTCCTACAGAAAGAACTGTCCCGTGCCCAACAATCGAACAAAACCCTATATGAGCAGATCATTCAACTTACGAAAGAGGTCCAACAGGCGAAATCCACCTGGGTGGATCCAGCAAAGCTCAAACCTCTCCATCAACGACTTACGGCCGCTCAAAAGGGTTGGGCCGAGGAACGGCAATTAAATCAGAACCTCCGGACACAGATAAGGGGGTTGGAAGTTGCCTTGTCCGTCAGTCGAGAGAGAGAGGCGGTAACCTACCCTCTTATCTTCGCCCCATCTCAATTGGCATATCAAGCTTCAACCACCAATCCAACGCCAGTTGCGACTCCATCAACAATACCCTCAAACAGTTACAGGCCGGGGCGCAAAGAACGCGCCAGACGCAGAGCTGCCCGCCTGGCAAATAAACTCCATTGATTTACCCTGTTTTGTTCATGAATTGAATTAAATTATAAATGTTGTTAAATCGTTTAGAAGTAATATTATAAAATGTGAATAGTATTAAACTGCTACCGAAAAGTCATGAGCATTCGCGCTTCGTCAGATGAATGTCATTCCATCTCTACCCCTCAATATGAGTCTGATCTTGAACCTTCTCACACTGGGACATTGCAAAGCGAGCATAGGTCTTCCATCGACAGCTCGTTGAACCCGAGGGTTGTCCAAGCAATTACAGCACTAGTAATAATGCTCACTTTTGCGGACGATCCACCCACTCGAACACATCTCCAACGTTGCCTAGCAATGGGTGCCGAGTGGTAATTAGCAAATGTTTATATGGCGTTACTGGGGCAATTATCGGAAGATTCAAACAATTTTTGCAAAACCCAGTAACCCACCAGAAGGCCTATGCTCGCTTTTCGATTTTTAGGTCCCATTATTTTCCTATCTCCTCCAATTGTTAACCTATACCGCTATATCATCTATCATTATGTCCATTCCCATATTCTCTCCTATCGTTATCCGTATTGATGATTTGTCTATGGCCTGTAAACCCTCTGTTATATTACATATCCACACAGTATCTTTCTTACCCTTATCCCTATTATTACTACAATGTTCTCTATTATGATACTAGTATTGTCATTGTTACCATTATATGTATTACCTTTATTAATTGTTGCTACTATTACATTTATTATTATTCTTGTTACTATAATTACCATAATATTTATTAATATTACCACTATTATTATTATTATTATTACTATTATTATTATCATAATTATTATCATTATCATTATAAATACCATGATCATTATTATTATTATTATCATCATTATTATTGTCATTATTATTATTATTATTACTATTATTATTATCATAATTATTATCATTATCATTATAAATACCATGATCATTATTATTATTATTATTATTGTCATTATTATTGTCATTATTATTATTATTATTATTATTATTATTATTATTATTATTATTAATATAATTTCCATTATCCTTACCATTGTTGGGCCAGAACACATATGGCCTTGGAAAATGTTTAAATGGATCGGTAACATACATGCAAACATAACATGCAAATTTAAATAAACCTATTGAAACACCAATTAAACCCTACCAAATATGAGGAAAAAGAGAATTAAATATAAAATAATAAACATAAAAATAAATTAAAATAATAACAAAATGCAACAAGATTCGCACGATACAAACACAAATATAATACGAAAACCCAACCAATTCGACCGAGAATTACAAATTAATAAAAGTTCATGAAAATGAAACTTAAATCAAAAAATTCGAATTAGTAATAATTCAATAAAAATTCTGAATAAAAAATTATTAAAATAAATCGAAAAATAATAAAATTAAAGAATAGAATTCACTAGAAAATAACAAGGTCGAATTTTGTTTTACTACATCAAATTTAACACGCAAGGTTAGGGACAGAAAATAGGTATAAATACCGATTCATTTTCACATTAAAGTTAACCATAAAACCATAATACCATTTTTCAAACCGAAAAATTATTTTGAAACTGTTTTAAAAATCTATTTTTGAAGACAAATTTTTAGGTGAGAAATAGCTTTTATTGTGGAGCTCTCTCTCCACGTCACCTCCTCGCAACCTCGGTAGAGCTCTGCTTGGACGTCGGCGTGGGGAGAGATGCAATTTTATGTTTTGATGAATTTGTTGGTTGTCAAGTAATTTTGTACTTTGTCTTTAATATGATAATAAACCTTGTAGTATTCATAAATTGTTTTATATATTGCATAAATTAAAATTATCTGTCGAAATTTTTCCGGCCCACAGCCAACACAAATCGCAAGTCATTAAAATATACATAGTACAGATTCGTGTAAGTGCGTGGAAAATCGCCAATGATATGTACCCGTGAAGACCCAGCGTGCGGAACGCAGGGGTCGTAACGTCAATATTATCCGTATAGAAGAAACGAGAAATAAGGAAGAGGTCTTTCGGCTGCTTCCTCGTTTCTCATTTCTGTAAAATCGACCTAAAATTACTTTACACACGGCTCAAAATCACCACACCGAGTAGTCCAGTGGGCACTCATTAAATATAATATAAACACAATGTGCGCCTAAGGCTTATTAAAGGGTAAGGGTACGGGGAATAAATTAATCGTTGAATAAAAATAAAGTAATTCTTTGATAAAAATAAAGTAAATCTTTGAGTAAAATGAAGTAAAGTATTAATTTCATTGATAAAGCAACTGATTGATTAAGAATAAGTAATTCATTGATTCATTAACGTATTGATTCATTGATTAAAAATGGAGTAATTCATAAAGTAATTCATTGTTTTTAAAAATAAAGTAAAAATTAAAGTAATTCATTGCTTAAAATTAAAGTAATTATTGAGTAAAAATAAGTAATTCATTGACTAAATTAAATTAATTCCTTGATTAAACATTAAGGTGATTATCGATTGAACTCATTGATTACAAATAACAAAATTTATCAATTAAAAGTAAAATAATTCATTGATGGAACTAAAGTAATGTATTGATGAAAATTAAAGTAATTATCAAGTAACAATAAGTAAATTATTGACTAACCTAATTTTAATAAAATTAAAGTAATTTATTGATAAAAGTAATTAGTTGATTAAAGGTAAAAACAAATAAATTAATGGAAAGTAAGCACAAACCGTTGCTTAAAAATAACTTGACAATTCATTAACCCGAGATCATCGCTATAAAATTTAAATCATTGGTTAAAGCAACTTAATATCATTATTAAGAAAAAGGGGAAAGTGTTAACACAAAATCGTTGATTAATTCGCCATAAAACAAAATAAAAGTGACTTAATCGGTGATAACATTTAAGTTAAAAATTATCTACGATTTGAATTTCGGATAAAAACCCCAATATTGACCCAAGAAATCGAAAATTAATACAACCTCGATGAAAAATCAAAATGACCATAAAAATTCGGGACGATAAATCAATTAAAATAACAATCAAAAATTTTATATTAATATCACATTTAATGTTAAACCACAGGAAAGGCTTACCACCGACTTTCGATAACACTAATAAAGTGATCCAAATATCTCCGGGAAACGATGATTAGCAGCTTCCAAATAATAAAATTCCGAATAGTAAAATTCCACAGTAAAATTCCAAATAGTAAAATTCCAAATGCGTGAGATTGCACAAAGATGCGGAGAAGGGGTCCACTCGAAAACCACGGTAGATGTAAATATTTTCCCTAAAATGTTGATAGAAAACATTCAAATTAGTTAACACGTTAAATTACCAAAATCGATTTGACTAAACTTCGGCGAATTTACCAACCGCGAATTCCTACAAATAAAGTATAAACAATGCAGAACAGAATGTAAACTTACCGATTTGAATTATCATCAATACCGGAAAATCTTAACAGAATCTATAAATCGACCAACGTCAAATCCGCCGGAAATCGACTATCATTTCAACTTATCGAATCAATATGAAATAAACAAGTCTATATACAACCGACGTACACGAATCGACATCCTGCCACGACATTAACGACTTCCAAGTTTTAATAATGTAGATTTTTCGATAAAAAGGGGTTCATACACAAGGGCCAAACCTGTAAGGCAACATGAAGTTTCTTGCACATGGGACAGAGCAAAGCGAGCATAGGTCTCCTATCGACAGCTCGTGAACCCGAGGGTTGTCCGAGCAATTACAGTACTAGCAATAATACTCAATTTTTGCGGACAATCCACCACTTGAACACATTTCCAACGTTGCCTAGCAACGGGTGCCAAGTGGCAGCTAGAATCATTTTGTATGGCGTTACTAGGGCAACAATAAAGATAAACAAATTTCGAAACCCTGTAACCCACCACCATTATCATTATTATTATCAAATTTTGTGTAGGGATTCGTCCTTATTCCTCAGCTTTGTACTTATTATTTTACTTATATAAAAATTTAGCCTTACTCCATCCTTATTCTACAGTTTTCGATAAAGTATTTTTATTAATTCGAAAAAATTGAGCAGCGTTCCTCCCTTATTTTACAGTTTTATCCAGTTATCCTATCAATTGTTGAGCCGTATTCTACTTTTACTTTGCTATTTTTGATAATTATTTTAATTGATTCGGAAAATTTTTGCAGCGTACCGCCCTTTTTTTGAAGTTTTATACTAATATTATACCAACAATTGAACAACATTCCACTTTTACTTTACTATTTTTCGATAAGTATTTTAACTAATTCGGAAAATTTGAGCAGCGTTCCGCCCTTATTTTATAGTTTTACGATAAATGTTTTAATTATTTCCAAAAATTTGCGCAGCGTTCTGCCCATATTTTCCGTCTTAATTCGACATAATTTATTCAATTATTATATATTATTTAAAACATTATAGTTCATAATTTTGGTCGTTCGGATTAATCTTTTTCCGATGGCTATTCATTTTAACTGTTGCAACGATTTCGCTATTTTCCCCGCTACCCTTTCCCTCTCTTTGTCCTTATGATCTATTTATGTTCATATTATAGTTAATGAGTGCCCACTGGACTACTCGTTGTGAGTGATTTTGAGCCGATTTTTGTTTAAAATTTTATGTCGATTTTATTGAAATTGAGTGCAAGAAATCGAAGCCAAAAGACCCACTCTCAAGCTACTCTCTTTCGCTATTTAGGTTCAATGATTTGACGTTCGTGTTCCTGCGTTACGCACGCCGGAACCCTCACGGGCACAAGCTATAGGCGGAGGAACCGCACTTACACAGCTTGGTAGTTATGTCTTAGTTTATTAGCTTGCATGTTGTGTGGCTATGGGCCAGGAAAAAGGAAATAAATAAATGTTACCATTCCAATCGGGTAAAAGCTTCGATGCAATAAAGATTATCGGCTTTAAATAATTATTTGGCATGACACATATCACATAGAAATCAGAAGTTCGTAGCATCGCTTCATCACCATACATTTAATCAATAAACTCATGAACCGTTCATTCATATCTCGATAGATTCATAAAAGGCATGCGTATGGCTTCATAATTGGTCACACAATTTATTAATCATTCATCCATCTCGCTTCATACAGCAAAAAATAAAACTGAAAATCAAGCTTTAAATCAATACTGAAAAAATAAGATTAAAATTTGTCAAAACATATCAGTATATATACCTATAATTTGACCTTAACCTTGCGTGTTATTTTTATTGCGATTAAACAAATTTGACCTTGAAATTATTTGTGTTATCTAAATTAAATTTTTTATTATTTTCTTAATTTAAATTGGTAATTTATTTTTAACATTTTTAATTAAATTTATTTAACTAAATTTATTTTATTTTCACTCTTAATTCATTAAATTTTTACATTTACAAAAATGGTCATTTTACGGTCAAATTTTCTTGTTATTATGTTATTTTTTATGTAAATCTCGTGCGGTTCTTGATGCATTTTGTATTTTACTTTTATGTTTTTTGATTTTATATTTATTTATATTGTTGGGCCAGAACACAAACGGCCTTGAAAAATGTTTAAATGGATCGGTAACACACATGCAAACACAACAAGCAAATTTAAAATAAACCTATTAAAACACCAATTAAACCCTACCAAATATGAGAAAAAGAGAATTAAATATAAAATGATAAACATAAAAATAAATTAAAATAATAACAAAATGCAACAAGATCCGCACGATACAAACACAAACATAACAAGAAAACCTAACAAATTCGACAAAAGTTGATAAAGTAATAAAAGTTCATGAAAATGAAACTTAAATCAAAAAATTTGAATTAGAAATAATTCAATAAAATATCTAAATAAAAAATTAGTAAAATAAATTGGAAAATAATAAAAATAAAGAGTAGAATTCACTAGAAAATAACAAGGTCGAATTTTGTTTTACTACATCAAATTTAACACGCAAGGTTAGGGACAGAAAATAGGTATAAATACCGATTCATTTTCACATTCAATTTAACCATTTTAACCAATTTTGGAAACGAAATTCTTAGTTATTTTAAAACTATTTTTGTTTGAAAATTTTCAATCTTTGGAAGACTATTTTTAGGTGAGAAGTAGTTTTATTTGGAACTCTCTCTCCACGTCACATCCTCGCAACCTCGGTAGAGCTCTGCTTGGATGTCGGCGTGGGGGAGATGCATTTTTATGCTTTTATGGATTATGTTTGTATCAAGTAATTTGTACTTTACTTTTAATATACGTTAATAAATATTTACAACGTTTAAAATTATTTTATATGCTTTAAATTAATCATTTGTCGAAATTTTTCCGGCCCACAGCCAACACATATCGCAAGTCAATAAAATCATTATACAGTACAGACTCGTGTAAGCGCGTGGAAAATCGCCAATGATATGTACCCGTGAAGACCTAGCGTGCGGAACGCAGGGGTCGTAACGTCAATATTATTCAATATAGAAGAAAGGAGAAATAAGGAAGAAGTCTTTTGGCTGCTTCCTCGTTTCTCAGTTCTGTAAAATCGACCTAAATTATTTTACACACGGCTCAAATTCATCACACCGAGTAGTCCAGTGGGCACTCATTAAATATAACATAAACACAATATGCGCCTAAGGCTTATTAAAGGGCAAGGGTACGGGGAATAAATTGATTCGTTGATTAAAGATAAAATAATATAAATTCGTTGATTAAAAGTAAATTAATTGTTGATTAAAGAAAGATAATTCAAATTCGTTGATTAAAAATAAATTAATTCGTTGATTAAAGATAAAATAATATAAATTCGTTGATTAAAAGTAAATTAATTGTTGATTAAAGAAAAATAATATAAATTTGTTGATTAAAATAAATTGATTAAAGAAAAATAATATAAATTCGTTGATTATGTTGGGCCAGAACACATATGGCCTTGAGAAATGTTTAAATGGATCGGTAACACACATGCAAATATAACATATAAATTTAAATAAACCTATTGAAACATCAATTAAACCCTATCAATTATGAGGAAAAAGAGAATTAAATATAAAATAATAAACATAAAAATAAATTAAAATAATAACAAAACGCACCAAGATCTGCACGATACCAACACAAACATAACAAGAAAACACAACAAATTCGACAAAAATTAATAAATTAATAAAAGTTCATGAAAATGAAACCTAAATCAAAAAATTCGAATTGTAATAATTCAATAAAAATTCTAAATGAAAAATTATTAAAATAAATCAAAAAATAATAAAATTAAAGAATAGAATTCACTAGAAAATAACAAGTTCGAATTTTGTTTTACTGCATCAAATTTAACATGCGAGGTTAGGGACAGAAAATAGGTATAAATACCGATTCATTTTCACATAAAATTTAACCATAAAACCATTTTTGAAACTATTTTCAAAGCTAGAAATTTGTTTAAAAATCGACGTTTAGAATTTACTTTTAGGTGAGAATTAGTTTATTTGGAGCTCTCTCTCCACGTCACATCCTCGCAACCTCGGTAGAGCTCTGCTTGGATGTCGGCGTGGGGAGAGATGCATTTTTATGCTTTTATGAATTATCGGTTGGCAAGTAATTTTGTATATTGTCCTTAATAATAGATATTTATAATATTAATAAATTGTTTTTATATATTTAATAAACTAAAATCAATCTGTCAAAATTTTTCCGGCCCAAAGCCAACACATATTGCAAGATAGTAAAATCTACATAGTACAGATTTGTGTAAGAGCGTGGAAAATCGCCAATGATATGTACCCGTGAAGACCTAGCGTGCGGAACGCAGGGGTCGTAACGTCAATATGATTCATATAGACGAAACGAGAAATAAGGAAGAAGTTCTTGGCTGCTTCCTCGTTTCTCATTTCTGTAAACTCGACTTAAAATTATATCACACACGGCTCAAAATCACCACACCGAGTAGTCCAGTGGGCACTCAGTAAATATAATATAAATATAAAATGCGCCTAAGGCCTATTAAATGGAAAGGGTACGGGAATAAATTAAATTGAAATCGTTGATATAGCTAAATTGGACTAGTAATTTGAAATAAATTAACAAAAATTATTGGCATAATTAAATTGAATTTGCATTTTGAAATAAAGAAGTAATTTATTGATTCAATTAAATTAAGTGATTGATCAAAAGTAAAGTAGCTATTGATTAAAAATAAAGACAAAATTAAAGTAGTTCATTAAATTATTGTTGATTAAAAGTAAAGTAATTCTTGAGTAAAAGTGAGGAATTCCTTAATTAAATTGTTATAATTATTGATTAAAATTAATGTATCGACAAGAAATTCATGGATAATTCATTTTAATAAAATTGAAGTAATGATTGAGTAAAAGCAAGTAATTAAATTAAATTATTGATTAAAAGTAAAATGATTATTGAATAAAAATAAATATATCGTTGATTAAATTAAATCAATTCATTGATAACAATTAAAATGATTTTCGGGTAAAAAGAAATATGTCATTGATTAAATTAAATTAATTCAAATAATTATTGAGTAAAACCAATGTAACCCATTTTTTTTTAAATTAAATTGTTGATTAAGGATAAATAATATAAATTCCTTGATTAACAATAATTCGTTGATTAAAGTAATTGATTAACCCAAGGAATTCATAGATTAAAGTTAGAAATAAATTGAATAACAGTAAGATAATTTCTTTGGTAAAGATCAAGTAATTCTTCGAGTAAAAAAAAAGTAAAACTGGATCCATGGATTTAAAATTATTGAGCCAATATTAAAGTAATTTCACGGATTAAAGTAATGGTTGATCAAACTAGTTTCAGGGGAAACTACAAGAAATTTGAGTAATGGAAATCAAAATATATTATTGATAAAACAATCCCTTGATTAGAATTAGAATAATTTATAGATTTTGAAATAAAGTTTTCTTTAATTAGTACAAATTCAGGAATTAAAGTAAAGTGATTAAAGACGAAATAAATGTGTTATTACTTAAACCAAATTAATATAATTGCAAAAAGCAAAGTTTAAGATAAGAGAAAAAATTTTTTATTTAACATTACATAAATTGTTTAATCACAAGAAGGCTTACTACCAATTCTTCCTTGAACAAATAAAATTCCACATAAAGAAAATATTCCAAAGGTAGGGGATTGCATCTGCTTGAAAGCCTCGGTAGGTGCAAGAAGTTTTTCTTAAAAACATGTCAGTAAAATACATTCAAATTAATCAACGTAATAACTTACCCGAATTGATTTAACTAAGCTTAGGCGAATCCGTTGACCAATAATTCTGAAAATGTAACGTAAATAATATAATTACCGGATATAAACATACCAAATTAAATCGTCTCCATTCAATCGATTAAACTGCAAGCGACCAGATCCGCCGGAAATCAACCACATAGGATCATCGATTAAACACGTCTACGCACAAACGACTTATCCGGACCAACATCCGGCCCTGACATTCAAGGTTTTAATCACATATATACTTGTATTATCCAAAGAGACACATGCAAAAGGGCCAGACCTGTGAAATAATATAAACCCTCTTATTAACAATCCATCGAGTAACGAAAAGTACCATTCACGTCTTAACTTATCAAACAGCAAGTCACAAATCTGAATAAACCTTGACAACCCGAGATATCCGTGAACCAATTTACATAGCACCAGAATATCACTTGATTACTGTAAATTTTAAAAGAAAAGATAGGAAAGAAAATCGGTGGAATATCGCACGCCTAATACTTATAGATAAATCGCCCATAATTTGCAGTAAAGATCAAATTTAATAGAATTCAATAAGTTTAAAGATTGATTACACCCAATAGCAATACCCCAGTCCTCATTTAGTTGATCATTATAATAAGCGGACGACTTAACCAAATCTGATCATGATGATATTTCAGACATGTCATTCGAACGAATCGCGAGTCAAGCAACTGACAAACGGGTTCAGGGAGGAGCTCCATCAGCTACGGAAATTTTCGACGAGATTCAACAACAGTGGCCGTATCCCACTATTTGGCGGATACTAGGTTTCGAGAAGGACCCCTGTGGACTCGCTGTTCAGCAGTACCCCGCCGCGGAGACTTATATGCATGCACGCAACTTCCTCACCCAATGGGAAAGGGTGCAAGAACAGGTGGAATTACAGGTAGTTAAGGCGAGAATGTACCTCGCAAATGTGAAAGAAGACATCCTCACCGGGCGAATTGCGGAAGCCTACCCACCTCGCCCAGTCCGCAATACCCGACGCCCATATCCTGTGGTTCCTCCGAAGAAGGACTTAAAGAAGCCGTGCCACGGAAAACAGTGATCCCAAAAAACACTAACAATAAACGTGATTTAGTTTTGTCTTTGAAAATGAAATCTTTGTTAACTTGTCATTTCGTGTTAATCGTTTGCCTGAGTAGACCCGTGTTTAATAATTATGTTTATGATAATTATAAATACAAATTATGTAAATCATTAGAGAAAATTTAATGATCTTGTCCATTGTAGTTATGGCCACCAACCACATCTTGCAAGCTGAACTAAATCGCGCAAGGAACGCAAATGCGGATCTCCTCAATCAACTCCTTCAGGTGACTAAAGAGGTACAGCAGATCAAGGCAACTTGGTCGGATCCGAGAAAAGTAAAATCATTATATCTCAGGCTAACTGCAGCACAAAAAGGTTGGGCGGAAGAGCGACAGCTCAACCAGAGCTTGCGCACTCAAATCAGAGGATTAGAAGTCGCCTTAGCAGTCTGTCGGGAGGGGGAAGCAGTAACATACCCGCTCGTCTTCGCCCCGTCCCAGATGCCACATACAAATCCTCAGTCCACCAATCAGTCCATCACTCCATCAAATAATCGTCGGCCGGGACGCAAGGAGCGTGCTCGACGCCGAGCAGCACAACTTCCAAATCCACCCCATTAACTCACGATAACTATACACTTTGTTGATTTCAATAAAGTAGTTGCACTTGTAGTTAGTTTATTTCCTAGATGCACTTACGTACAGGTACTACTGTGAACACTCGCATCGCGGTTTCAAACCATCTCTCCACATTCGATCATGAATTTTCTTACACGTGGGACAGAGCTAAGCGAGCATAAGTCTTCTATCGACAGCTCGTGAACCCGAGGGTTGTCCGAGCAATTACAGTACTAGCGATAATACTCAATTTTTGCGGACAATCCACCACTTGAACACATTTCCAACGTTGCCTAGCAACGGGTGCCAAGTCGCAGTTAGCATCACTTTGTATGGCGTTACTGGGGCAACCACAGGTTAATTCAAACAAACAGCGAACCCCTGTAACCCACCAATTAAAAATAAATCAATTGTTGATTAGAGATAAAATAATATAAATTCGTTGATTAAAAATAAATTAATTTGTTGATTAAAGAAAAATAACATAAATTCGTTGATTAAAAATAAATTAATTGTTGATTAAAGGAAAATAATATAAATTCGTTGATTAAAAATAAATTAATTGTTGATTAAATAAAGATAATATAAACTCGTTGATTAAAAATAAATTAATTTGTTGATTAAAGATAAAATAATATAAATTTGTTGATTAAAAATAAATTAATTTGTTGATTAAAGATAAAATAAAATAAACTCGTTGCTTAAAAATAAATCAATACAAAGTCATCAATTAAAACTAAATTAATACGAAATCGTTGTTATAAATATTAAAACCCCTAATAACGTGAAATATTAAATCAAGACGACGCGTGGCCGCCAGAAACTTCAGGGAATAAATTTTAGTTAATAATTAATACGAATTCAAAGAAAAGAGAAACCATAATTTACTTAAGTAATAGAAAGGAAAATCCAATGATTGCACCCATAGTTCAGCACCATAATCTAAATCCAAATCAAAATGCGAGAAAATACACTTTCCGGAACCATTTCATAAGATAATGAGAATTGAATAAAACCATTGAACGTCATCGAAAAGTAATAAAATTTATTCCATTAAAAAATAATTGTTCCATCAAACACCCAAGAGTAAATAACGTCAGCGGGAAGCGATAAAATTTATTTCATTAAACTGATTAATCCAATAGTCGATAAGGAGTAAATCCCGAATTCCTACGGCGACATTAAATTTGTGCGAAATTAAAAAATCTTAAATTAGAATACCAACCACTTGTAGAACCCGTTGTGCAGACATACCTAGAATCACCATCGGCAAACCAAACAGAAATACTCAACAATATCTAAAGAGAATTAAAAACATTAAAAACTAATACATAAAGCAGAAAACTTACCAAATCACGGAATGTCGAATTGACGACAATCGCCGAAAAGTAAGCATTCGACCATTGACCAGTTCACTCCACAATGAGCGGAAACCGACAAATTCGACAGGATGTGTATTCTGACTGTGAAAAGGGTCAATAATATAAATAATCAGAATTGGTTTACCACTAATAATCTAATAATTTCAGCATCCGGAGAATTGGCTGAAACGAATCAATAAACCTGATCGGGAAAATTTGCATAATGGAATTTACCTCACATTCGGAGGAGGCAACCATGAAATCAGGAATGTTCTTGAAGAGAGAAGGACGGGAAAATCGGTCGCTGTAAATAGTGCTATGGAACCTACTCGATTATTGCAACAGGAACTATCCCGAGCACAGCAGAACAACCAATCCCTCTACGGACAAATCATCCAGCTCATCAAGGAGGTACAACAAGTAAAATCTACCTGGGTGGACCCAGCCAGACTAAAATCCATCTACCAACGCCTAACAGCAGCTCAAAGGGGCTGGGCAGAAGAGCGTCAGTTAAACCAGAGTTTCCGGACTCAGATCCGAGGGCTGGAAGTCGCCCTGGCAGCAAGTCGGGAGGGACAAGCGGTAACCTACCAGCTCATCTTCGCCCCATCCCAGTTACAGACTCAGACCCACGGTCCTACACCGGCAAAAGATTCTCCAACCGTCCCATCCAGCAGTCGTCGACCTGGACGCAAAGAACGTGCCCGCCGCAAAGCCGAACGGCTATTGGACAAAAACTAGTTTGAATAATTAATTTGACAGATGAACTACATTTTTCTTTAAAATTGTAATTGTGATAAAATTAAAATTAGTATGTTCTCAATGCCCTTAAAATGGAATGGTCATCGGAAGGCCGCGAATACTCTCGTCATGTCGTCGGAAAAATAGTGCCTTTCTCCTACTAGTCAGCACGAATTTCGAATTTCCACACAAGGGACAGATTAAAGCGAGCACAGGTCTTCTAACGACAGCTCGTTGAACCCGCGGGTTGTCCGGGCAATTACAGTATTAGTAATAATGCTCAATTTTTGCGGACAATCCACCCAACCGGACACATTCCCAACGTTGCCTAGCAACGGGTGCCGAGTGGCGGTCTAAGTAATATTTGTATGGCGTTACCGGGACAGCAATAAGTGGTTTAAACAAAATGACAAGACCCAGTAACCCACCAATATTCTCTCAGATTTTAAAGTGTTTAGTTGATGTTGTATATTGTATTTTAGGTTATCTTGGTGCTGGGTTTTCGTGCTGTATTACTGATGCATTTTAACAATTCTCAAGGCTGTTTGTGTTCTGGCCCAACACATCAATAGAGGGTGTAAAAGTAAAATAGAAATGTCTAATTTTAAAATTTTGTTGAAATGTTTTAATAATTATTTGAAACCTGTGATATGCGAATCATTGCTGATAAGGTTATTGGATCTAAAGATTTGTGTGCAAAGGGCTATGAATACAAAATATTATCAATGTTTTTAAATAGTTTGAGAATGTTAAATCATGATAAATTGATGTTTGCGAATTGTTTCAAAAATCTTTTCAATTTTAATATTATTAAAATAGTTTAATTTAATTTATAAATATTGCATTATTATTTTAAAATTATAATATAAATAAAATATATAATATTTATATAAAAAATATTTTTTAAAAAATTAGATAAAATATTGTTGGGCCCGGACACAAACGGCCTTGAAAATTGTTTAAATGCATCAGTAATACAGCACAAAAACCCAGCACCAAGATAACTTAAAATACAATATACAACATCAACTAAACACTTTAAAATCTGAGAGAATATAAATAAATATAAAATCAAAAGACATAAAAGTAAAATAAAATAAATACAAAATGCATCAAGAACCGCACGAAATCTACATAAAAAATAACATAATAACAAGAAAATTTGACCGTAAAATGACCATTTATATAAAAGTAAAAATTATTGAATTAAATGAATAAAAATAAAATATTTTTGGTTGAATAAATTTAATTAAAAATGTTAAAAATAAATTACCAATTTAAATTAAGAAAATAATAAAAAATTTAATTTAGATAACACAAATAATTTCAAGGTCAAATTTGTTTAATCGCAATAAAAATAACACGCAAGGTTAAGGTCAAATTATAGGTATATATACTGATATGTTTCGACAAATTTTAATCTTATTTTTTCAGTATTGATTTAAAGCTTGATTTTCAATTTTATTTTTTGCTGTATGAAGCGAGATGGATGAATGATTAATAAATTGTGTGACCAATTATGAAGCCATACGCATGCCTTTTATGAATCTATCGAGATATGAATGAACGGTTCATGAGTTTATTGATTAAATGTATGGTGATGAAGCGATGCCACGAACTTCTGATGTGATATGTGTCATGCCAAATAAATAATTAAAGCCAATAATTGTTATTGCATCGAAGCTTTTACCCGATTGGAATGGTAACATTTATTTATTTCCTTTTTCCTGGCCCACAGCCACACAACATGCAAGCTATTAAACTAAAACATAATTAACAAGCTGTGTAAGTGCGGTTTCTCCGCCTATAGCTTGTGCCCGTGAGGGTTCCGGCGTGCGTAACGCAGGAACTCGAACGTCAAATCATTGAACCTAAATAGCGAAAGAGAGTAGCTTGAGAGTGGGTCTTTTGGCTCAACTTTCTTGCACTCAATTTTGATAAAATCGACATAAAATTTTAAACAACAATCGGCTCAAAATCACTAACACCGAGTAGTCCAGTGGGCACTCATTAACTATAATATGAACATAAATAGATCATAAGGACAAAGAGAGGGAAAGGGTAGCGGGGAAAATAGCGAAATCGTTGCAACAGTTAAAATGAACAGCCATCGGAAAAAGATTAATCCGAACGACCAAAATTACGAAAAAGAAAGTTCTAAATATTATATAATAATTGAATAAATTATGTCGAATTAAGACGGAAAATATGGGCAGAACGCTGCGCAAATTTTTGGAAATAATTAAATCGTTTATCGCAAAACTGTAAAATAAGGGCGGAACGCTGCTCAAATTTTCCGAATTAGTTAAAATAATTTTCAAAAATACCAAAGTAAAAGTAGAATACTGCTCAATAATTGATAGGATAACTGGTTAAAACTAAAAAATAAGGGAGGAACGCTGCCCAATTTTTTCGAATTAATAAGAATACTTTATCGAAAACTGAAGAATAAGGACGGAGTAAGGCTAAATTTTTATATAAGTAAAATATTTTTATAAAGCTGAGGAATAAGGACGAATCCCTACACAAAATTTGATAATAGTAATGATAATGGCGATAACAATAATAATAATAATAACAATAATAATAATAATAATAATAATAATAATAATAATAATAATAATAATAATAATAATAATATTAACAATAATAATCATAATAATAATAATAATTATAATAATAGTAATAATGATAATGATGGTAATAATAATAAAAATAATAGGAATGGTAACAATAAGGATAATAATAGTAATAGCAGTAATAATGGATTAGAATAATACATATAATGGTAACGATAATAATGCTAGTAATAATAATAGGGAACACTGGAGTTATTGAGTATATTTAACATAACAAAAGTGTACAGGCCATGGTAAAAGTCGATAATACGAACAACGATAAGAAGGACAATGGGAATAGACGTAATGATAAATGATATGAGAATATGGGTTAACATTTGAAAGAGATAGGAGAATAATGGGACCTAAAAATCGAAAAGCGAGCATAGGCCTTCTATCGGCAGCTCGTTGGACCCATGGATCGTTCGGTCAATTATAGCATTAGCAATAGCGCTCACTTTTTGCGGACGATCCACCCACTCGAACACAGTTCCAACGTTGCTTAGCAACGGGTGCCGAGTGGTAAGCGAAAGAATATTTGTATGAGGTTGTCTGGGTAACAACCATATAGTTTCAAAAAATCAAAACCCAGAAACCCACCAATATTTAAAAAGCATTATTTGACTGAATCAAATTTTGTAGAAAATATTATTAATTTTAGTTTGAAAATTCAAGTATATAACGGAGTTTTCATCTACATAAATAGTATTTGGTCTGACTAAATGCCGCCGATGAACTGAAACTGGAAGTCTTGATTTAGAATGTATCAACATAGACAAAAGGAGTAAAGAAATTATAAATAAATAAAATAAGGAAGTTAATAAAATACCAATAACTTCTTACAGTTTCAAGATTAGAGCACATATTATTAAAGCGAGAAAATATAAGAATGCTGGATGAAAGTTATCAAAGACCCACCAAAAATATCCCAATATCCGACGGGGAATAGTCCTCAAAATATAAAAAACAAAAACATTAACGAAGTATGTCGAATATATAATAGGAAAAGAAATAGCAAAAGGCACATTTACTACAATAAGGAATTTTTCATTAACATTGAACACATACACGTTTAAATTAACGAAACACCCAAATCCTAAGCTAAAGACCATGATCAAAGAATTATTAATAATTTATTTATTAAACGGGCTATAAATATTATTCAAAGAGCAAGAACAAACTAGAATAGCAAAGTTTTTCAAATAAAGTATAAATAGGACCGAAAACCTATAAAATACTAAGAATAGAGGTGATTGATCCGGACTAATACAATTCCCCAATTGCTGAGGGTTTTTCTAAAATTTCCTAAAAATGAATATTTTTATATAGGGCAATTAGTATTTTTTATAGGTCAAGAAAAGTAAGTCACATTGCCATAGCGACTACATGATTTTCATAGTAACCAAAAAATATTTCATGTAGGTCAAATATTTTTCGGGGACGTCCTTAATGGATGCTTATACTCAAGGATTTCGCTAGATTTACTCGAAACTCAAAGATAAATATATTTTTACAACATTAAGCTGATTGGACGAAATGGGGATCAATAAAATATCCGCCTATTTCTCGCAACCGTTTCACAGATTCTCTATCATTTTCTATGTTGTCATAAATCTCCTGTAAATAGCTGATTTTCTTTTGGATCATTATAATCTTTCGATTGGCGTGAAATTCAACAAGTTGCACCTGGAAATGTCAATCAATTAGCAGATGCAGCTGAAAAATATTTACTTCTAATTCATGATTTCTTAGACCAATAGAAATTGACCTGGAGGCTCGCGTCAAAACGACAACAAATGTAAAAACATCAATCCAAATATCCGACAATGTCATCAAAATATCCTCCTCCTTCATCATTTCCTAATAATTTTCACAATCAGTAAAGATTCACACACAGTAATTTTCATACAGGATTTTTTATGAGTTTTTCAAGATAAAAATGCAATTTCCTTAATTCTGGAAACAACGGATCAGCAAAATGTCCAACTCGTTGATGAAGATTATGAGCGAATGAATCAAGATAATACTTCCCTTCAATAACACAATATGTGTTGAATAAATTTATCTTCAATAATGATTTATTTAAAATTGATTCTTTCTTCAAATTCGTTTCCAAGTATTCTAAAGCTTCTTTCGTGGCACCAATTCTGATTTCCAGAGATGAGAGCTAATTATTATACGAAATATTTATAAATGCTTTCAATATCACTATAAGTACCAGCCATAAAATGGTTCTATTTTAGTCCAAAAATATCAATAATAACAATTTAATATAACTACTCATTTAATAGGATAATGCAATAAAAATAATGGAAAATTTATACAAGAATAATTTAACCTTAACATTAATTTAATCATGTTGGACTATCACTACATTCTAAAAAATGGTGATTTATTGCAAAAGATAAATTAATGGAAAGGTTGAATTATTTCAGTAGACCGAAAATATAGTAATAATTTATCCATCTATATAGTTGCTAAATTAGTAACCCAAATATTTTTAAAATAATATTAATTAATAAATCGATTCATAAATTATTATTATACTTTATTATAATTTGTATTGTAAGAAATAGTTAGAATAATGTATAGTGTAGATTTCAATCGCTTAATTTAAAACTCCTAATTTATAATAAAATATAATAACAATTTCATTTAAAGATTTCGAAATTGAAATTACGGGTAAAATTAAAAAAAAACTACCTTACCAAAATGTAACAATAAAAATAATAATATAAAAGCAGTGATAATATTTTGAATTAATTAAATTTATTTACTTTAGGAAACTATAAAATACTATGTAGTAGTTAATTTTTTTTAAATAACCAGCTCACAGTGACTTCGATGTGTGATTATTGATAATGGAAAACCTGCAATTAGGTAAATTATAATGTAAAATAAAAATCAAAAAATATTATAATTTACCTTGATGTTTTTTGGAAGTGCAGTGAGATAAACTCTACACTGTAGAAAATAAATAATAATAAAAAATACACGCAAATTTTGAGTTAAGATTCACTCCTATAATAACTTAATCATGGAAATGACATAAAGAATTATTTTTATTGTTTGACTATGAATCAGGTGTTTTATTGAAATTCACAAATTTTAGACACAGCCTTTTTTCAAGAAATCACTTAAAAAAGGCTGTGCCAAAAATTTATGAATTTCAATAAGACACATCATAGTCAAACAAAAAAAGAAATGCAAAATGAAAAGCAATCAAATGTGAAAACTAGAAAATATTATTTTAAAAGAAAAAAAAATGGTGGAAATTTTTAAAATTTTGAGGATTCTTCTTTGAATTTTTGTGAAAATGAGAATATATAATAGTAAGATTTATTTAAAAATTAATTTAATATTTCATAAGCATTTCATATTTCCGTAGAATTTGTTTTTTATTACTTCAAAAAAACCCCACTATTTTAAATATATTCCGAAAAATAAATCATTTCTTGAATATTAATAAATATTATTATTTCCTCGATTAGTTACCGATTGAGATTTGATTTTATTCCTTTTGAATTGCATGTCCTTTGGATCATAAAGGGTAGATTCTTGAGCATAATCAAATTGTCCAAATTGACTAAATCCTTCTTTCAGCATCGGTTCATCTATATCAAAGCCAATATCACCAACAAATTTTTGTACTGAATCACTATAGTCAATTTTGACATGTTACAGCTGCAGGTCCTGGTATCGTACTAGATCCACTTGCCCAGTTAACTTTAATTTGATCGTTGCACATATAAATTCCATCCATTGTCGATGAGGATAAACTTGCAGAAGGTTGGCAGATGTTTGCAGACGTTTGATAAAGGCATATGGGTTTGTTTGACAACGAAAATTCCTTATAATATGACGGTTGATGCATTGACCAATATTTCCAAATATTATTTTTAATAGATAGTCATTAATTCCATTACCTTCATTATAAACCCTGATTTTGATAAATTCACGATCTTGCGTTGATAAGTAATTCATTAATGATATTGAAGAACAAAAAAATTAGAAATTATTATAAATTTTATTCACAATCAAATTTCAATTCCAAAAACCTAAATAAACTGGACCCAGCAAAACAACAGCAAATTAATAAAGAGTTCACAAATATAATTTTTACAATAAATTTTTTTTCATTTTTTTGATTGGCCGAAACAATTATATATTATAAAGAATAATAATTTGATTGCGTGTTTTGGCTTTGTTTGAAAGTTTAGTAAATAAATATTTTAATAGCGATTAGGGTTTTGAAAATTCTAATATTATGCTTATTAAATAAAAGAAAGCGCCAGTATATATCAGCCCCAATTTATTGAGATTATTTAATTAGGTATATAAATCATAACTATTACATCATTATTGTTGCTGTTTATAGTATTTGACAGATATTATCATGACATTGAACAATCCCCAATAATTATCATCCAATCATCCCGCAAAGTTTCCGCAATAACCTTTTTCTATGTCCCATGTGCTTGAGTTTTGTTATCGTATTTATGTTTTCAAGATTAACGGGAACTTGTGCCTTACGATTATTTCCAATAATGATTCGAGTAAAAGTATATTCGTTATTCATGATTTTTTTTATCAAAATATATAATTTTGAAATGTCAATATATAATTCTGAAATGTCAATATAAAATTTTGAAATTTCACGACATAATATTTAGAAATATATAATAGGGAAATACCTGTAAATATTATTATTGTTATTAATGATTTTCTACTATTTTTTTACAAAGTAACAATAAATTATAAGTTAAAAACGCACCTGGTTTCTTAATAGAAATTGGCAGCTATTGAAAGTTTTCGATAACTCTGGGTCCTCAGTTGAAAATGTTCTCATGCCCATAACTCTCACACACAAATCGACTGCTTCCTGTAGCGCTTTGAGACTGGAAACCTGCAATAGGGATATGTGTCGTTTAATATCATCAAAGAAGCCTTTACCTTGGCCAAGCACGATTCAATATATGTATCGTAACTCGGGAAAACGTCAACGAACCCCGCCACGAAGAATGCCAAACTCTCAGCTGTATATGCAGCGTCAGTAAACAAAGCGAAGTTGTGGTGAATGACCTCATAATTCATCAACGGCCGACCGAATATCGAACGATTGAATACGTGATCATTTGCTTTCTTCATCAATTCCCGAATCAATTGAGAACAAGCCGAAGAAACTCCATAATGGCTGACTGTTGCCAGTTTCCTGGCAAGCTGAATATGAATCGTTATGATATAATACTAACAGTGGAGAGAGAGAGAGAACAACTTCATTTCCAGGGATGTTATTCAGAAGATTGCTAGTTGGCACCCGAACATTTACCAGCTCGAGATCATAGGCTACAATCAGAGTAATAAATGGCATAATGATGGCATGATAAATCAATACTAGTGAGATCGTTCGAGTGACTATTGACAGTAATTCCAGGTGATTTCATGTCTATTACAAGTGGGGATAATTCAAACGAGCCTGTCTAAATTATTCAGTTCAATGACAAGAAATCATTGAGATTACCTTGGCAAAAACAATTATATATTCCACTCCACATATTCCACTCAAACCGATCTTTCTGCCGTTAACAACAAATTCCTTATTTTCTGCATCGTAAACAGCAGAAGTCAAGATATCCTCTGGTCGTGTGAATGCACTACTTTCAATTACTTAATATGGATTATTCAATCACGGGTTACTTAGCATAATCATTTATGGCAACTGCGACTTTTATATTTCCTAATACCATGTCTGTCAAAAATCTCTCTTTTTGCTGTTCCTTTGCGCCCAGCACAAATGCCTATATAATTTTTCATATAATAATAATAATATAAACTTTAAAATCTGAAAACTTTAAGTCTTGAACACTCAAAAACAAATTTTAATAATTAACTTTTATATTTACATTTTTTTTTATTTTAAATCATTTTAATCATGTTGAGTATGTAATAAATATATTTTCTAAATAAATCTATGTATCACAGTTTGACGATCGGTGAAGATCTGGAATATCAGACATCCTGTTACCATTATTTTGACTCAGGAGTACACTTGTGTATGGTTTGGTGTCATAATTTTCTGAATTCGGTATAACGAATTTTTAGAATAACAAAATATTTTTTTGGGTCCGTGAGCTTCGTTATATCGAGATTTGACCTGTATATATATATATATATATTTAAAAGAATTTCCCAAAATTTAAAATGCCCTCCGTAAAAATACAAAAAAAAATTGCGGGAAATTCCTTGGTATAAAGACATCTCCAGCAATGCCAACCAAGGAAGGACACAAAAATGTGTTAACAAATATCTTAGTCTATGACAACATCAAAAAATATCTCAGATTAAATAGCAATTCTTATCTTGAATAAATATCCAACAAAAACAGTAAGAAATCAGTGACACCGCCAATCTGATCTGTTGTTGACTTTGATAGTGCTTATTAAAGATGCTTTAAAATAATTTTTAAAATATAAATAATAAATTTTAGTTAAATCAATTTACGAAAATAAAACGTTTAAAAGGTTATAGGAATAAAAATAAAAGGCTTAGAATTATTATGCAGAATATGGATATAAAAAAGGACTATCTGATAATCGAAAATTTTCTTAATACCGAAATGCCTGTTTTATTATGTACTTGTTAATAATAATAATAATAAATTATTAAATTACCATCGAAATAATTTAAATATTAGAAAGCTACAATCAAACACATTTTACGATAAATTTCGATAGTTTTCCTGTCCTCATCAGGTAGGATAAAAAAAGTATAGACATTATAGATTTAAAAATAATATTTTATTGATTAAAAAATTTAATTTAAATAATCAATTATTTTTCAATCGAGATAAATATATTTAACTTAATAATTTAAAACAAAACTATTGCATATTCATTCTAATTCAGCAAAAGGTGTTGATTAATTGCTTGACTTGTTGATAAAGAATCCTAAGAATCCGTGTTTGAGATTGTATGATCGTGATTTGACTAATGATATTGTTGATGTAAATAATATAAATAACGTGCATAGGGATGATGAGCCTAAACCTTTGTTGGTATTGTAGTGCTTGAAAGGTTTTACATGTTGTAAGTCGAAGATAAGTAAAAAGTTGGGCAAGTTAAATATGATTAATACTAACTCGTGTAATTTGTCAAATGACTGTGAATTGAGTGTTGATCTAAATAATAGTAAAAATGGATATAAAAAAATTGAGCCTAAATATGTGTTAGTAATGCCATACTCTGGAGGTTTTACAAATTATATAGAGCAGAGCTTCTTAAACTTTTGTAATTCACGACCCAATTTATGATTGCGAGTTTCTTGACGACCCAATACAAATATAAAAGAAAAATAAATTTATATTTTTTTTAAATTCCTATAACATCTTCTAATTCACAGTAAATGTTATTCAAGTTATTACAATACTCTTAATAGAAGTGCAGGTACAAACAATCTTTCCGAACTAGAAGATTTTATGATATATTTATCTACGATAATTGTTATTTTATCTTTATAACAATAATTTTACAAGTTAAAAAACATTTTCTGTTAAATTGTATTTTTATCTCTCGCGATCCCAGAATTTTGCTACGCGACCCCAAATGGGGTCGCGACACATGGTTTAAGAAGCCCTGATATAGAGGAAGTTAAGTAAACAGATGGGAAACTTAGAGTATAAGATCGTCTCTAATTCGTGTAAGGTAGGCAATATGTTTATTAATAAGTCAAAACTCCGGTTGGATTGTATTCTGATCTCGTTTATCATTTTGCATGTAATGGGTGTAATGCCATATATTGCAGAGACTGCCCGTTATCCCTGTACTCCAGTTCTAGAGCATTGTCGATTGAAGGGTTTGGCCAATATTAATGAGCACAATAGAGACTGTAAATGTAAAATAGGAATGTCTGATTTTAAAGTTTCATTAAAGTTATAAGATATGTGAAGCATTGCTGATAAGGTCTTTTGTGGTTTGCCTCGAGTACAATTGGCACTCCAACATTTGGCTCTCTAGGTAGATTAAAGTACTTGTGAACATAATGATTAATAAAATAACCTTTAATTCTAACCAAAAATGAAACAGAAATACAATATAAAAATAATGAATATATTCAAAAATCTGATTATTTGAACAATTTTTTATTAGAGACTTCTTTCAAACATTTCTAATTCTAATTAATTTTTAATTATGTTAAATAATACAAGGCCATTGGATCCGAAGAATAATATTTAACATTTCTGTTTTGAATGACATTAAATACTCTGGAATTGTAAATTGATTTTTTACGGCTTTAAATATATTGAATTATTAAATAAAATAATATACAGTAAAAATGTGCTTGCAATAAATAATACAGATAAATAATCCTCAGTAATTATTTTAATATTATAATTATAAAAACCCTATTAAAAATAAATAAAAGTAATCAATATTGTTATAAAATTCCAATTCCAACCTGGCATGCCAAATTACGAGGAATAAAATGGTCGCAAAAATATTGAATATCATTAGAAACGACCTCCATAATCTTAGCTTGCATCATATTATTATAATTGTGGCCATGGTACAGTTCAGTGGCGCACAATCCAAATATACCGCTGTGTGATAATTGTTCAAATATTTTCTGTCTTTTCTGTTCTTCTGTGGTTTCATCTGAATAACAGTTGTTAAAACTAGACAAATCGGTCTAATAACACTGTGAGCTCGTTACGATTCCAAATTAACATTGAGTAAAATATTAATTTAAATTATATAAAAAATTAATTAATATATTAATTGATTGAAATAAATTTTATTATCAATTATTCATGCTTTATTTATTCTTATTTTAAATGTCATTAAATATAAAATAACCATTTTTAAACTTGTAAAAGCAACTAGAAACAAAATAAAGTTCATTATTTAGTAAGTAAATTTAATAAATATGCAAGAAGACAAAAATGTCATTGTAAATAGACTAAAAATAAATCCAGGATTTATCAAATGCTATTTTTATTTTATAATTATTGGTATACTGCAATATAGCAATGCGTGTTTCATAGTGTATTTGATTATTATTTCAGTATTCAATGTCAATTATATTCTTTTCTTTTGCAATACAACGTATCTTAGTACAGTGATAGAAAAGTTATGTGGAATAATAATAGAAAAGGAATTTTACCACTAAACCAAGTATAATTAATAACAAAGTATATCAAAATATATCATTAGAATCAAATCATATTTTTTATTAATTTAAATAAAAAAACTGGATTTTATTACTTAATAATTGTAGCAAAGTTTGCAATTTTTCAGATAAAATATTTACTCGGTCTAGATCTGCATTGTTATCAATTTCAGGATACACAAAAATATCCTATAAATATTCGAGAATTAACTTTCAATTTTAAAAAATCTGACCAAATTAAATCTATTCATCAGCATATCTTTAGAAAATGGTCGCACAATCTTATACTCAAAATCGAGTAATTCATGTTGCGGCGGGTTATGCTCAGTTACGGAGGTAGAATAAAAGTTTTTAAAAAATTTTGATTTAACGCATTTTTTAACAACACGAAACATTCAAATCTAAAGAAAAAAAATAATGGAATACACAATAGAAAACGATAACAGAAAATAAATATTCATTTTAATAAAATCTAATTATAAACATAGTTTTTAATAACAAAAATTAGTGACTTTTAGCATTATATATTTATTTTAAAAAATTTAATATTATTAAAACAACTAATCTTTTCAATTTAATTCTATACGCATTTCTTATTAAAATGTATTTGTGGGTGAATTTTTTTGTTGTTAGTTAAAAAAATAAGAATTACGATTTCAAAATAAAAGTGGAAATTATATTCTTTGAAATGATGACAATTGTTAACGAACTTAAAAATTCCAACATTTCTCATTGGCATTTTATTGTGTTACTTAATTACATTAGTAACACTGCAGATATAAAAACCACGAATGTTTATTAAAATTTAAAAATATGAAACATTGATTTAAACACTACTAAACAAAACTCATCTGTGGGTTACCAGCGTAATCTATATACTGAAGGGTTACTACCGCTGACCTTGAGTAACCCATGTATACAGTCTGTCATCCTGCCCGCTTGCTACCCATTTGTTAGGCAGCTTTGGTATTGTAACAAGGGGATGTATGTTAGCCAAAGGTAAGCTTCGTTAACAAGACTACTGG
The DNA here is from genome assembly GCA_022537955.1 of Schmidtea mediterranea. Lineage (NCBI taxonomy): Eukaryota > Metazoa > Platyhelminthes > Tricladida > Dugesiidae > Schmidtea > Schmidtea mediterranea. The sequence goes on from CM039681.1 coordinate 78,930,457, forward strand.
TGGGTTACAGGGTTTCGACTCTTGCTTATCCTCATGGTTGCCCTAGTAACGCCATACAAAATGATGCTAATCGCCACTTGGCACCTGTTGCGAGGCAACGTTGGTAATGTGTTCAAGTGGTGGATTGTCCGCAAAAATTGAGTATTATCGCTAGTACTATAATTGCTCGGGCAACCCTCGAGTTCACGAGCTGTCGATAGAAGACTTATGCTCGCTTAGCTCTGTCCCTGTAGAAGTAAATTCATGATCGAATGTGGAGAGATGATCTAAAGTTGCGATGCGGGTACTTATAATAACGTCTGCGTGTAAGTGCCATTAGGAAATACTTTAACTGTAAGCACTACTAATTTATTGAAATAAACAGAAATGTGAAATTATCAAAGGTTAATGGGACGGTTTTGATTGTTGTGCCGCTCGGCGTCGAGCACGTTCTTTGCGTCCCGGCCGACGATTTATTGGTTGAGTTGAGGACGGATCTACTGGTTGAGGATTCTTCTGCACCATCTGGGACGGGGCGAATACGAGCGGGTAGGTGACCGCTTCCCCCTCCCGACAAACTGCTAGGGCTACTTCTAGTCCTCGTATTTGGGTGCGCAGGCTCTGATTGAGCTGTCGCTCTTCCGCCCAACCTTTCTGTGCTGTAGATAGTCAGTGATATAACGTTTTGACTCTTTTCGGGTCCGACCAAGTCGCTTTGATCTGTTGGACCTCTCTTATCATCTGGAGTATTTGGTGAAGGAGGTCCGTATTTGTGTTCCTTATACGGTCTAGTTCCGCTTGCAAAATTTGACTGGTAGCCATAGCTATAATGAATAAGTTCGTTAAATTTGACTCTAATAATTTATATAATTTAATTTTACAATTATCATAAACCTATCGATTGAAACAGATATTCTCAGGCAAATGATCAAACGCAAAGACAGAGTAACTAACATTTCCTTTTAACAACAACAAAAAAAAATAAAATCAAAACTAATTCGTATTTATCGTCAATGTCCTTGGGATTTCTATTTTCCATGAAACGACTTCCTTCGGCTCCTTCTCGGGGAAGCCACGGGGTATGGGCGTCGGGTATCGCGGACTGGGTGAGGTGGGTAGGCTTCTGCGATCCGCCCGGTGAGGATGTCATCTTCTACGTTGGCGAGGTACATCCTCGCCTTGACCACCTGCAGATCCACCTGTTCCTGCACCCGTTCCCATTGGGTGAGGAGATTTCGCGCGTGGATATAAGATTCTGCTGCCGGATATTGTTGTCCGGCGAGTCCGCATGGGTCGCTATTTAGGCCCATTATCCTCCAAGTAGTGGGGTACGGCCACTGTTGTTGAATCTCATTGAATATCCCTGTAGTTGTCGGGGCTCCTGCCCGTCCCTGGTGTTCCGTTCCTTGACTGGCAATTCGTTCGTGCGACATATCTAAAATAACATCATTATCCGATTCAATTAATTCATCCACGTTAGGTCAAAATCGAATGGATGGTGCCTACGTTATTGTTAGTGGAGTTATCTAAATTTAAACATATCGAATGCGGTTAGCGCTAATCATTACTACAATCTTCGGCAAATTGAATAGGCTGCAACTATGAGTCCTTGGGGAGGCTATTTAGTTGACCCCGCTTTTATCACGGCACCCCTATATTTCTATTTTAGTGGTTGCCCGAATTGTGGGACGTTGGGGAAATTCTACTGCCATATTGACGAGTGAGTCGATACTTACAACCTACCGGTTATTAATGTTTGTCAAGTCAGAGTTTGTCGCGCGCATGGTGGTGCTATTTGTTAGAATTCATTTAAAAGTTATTGAATACCTAGTGTTGGATAATAACAATTGATTTTAACTTTTAATAGGTATAAGGCTTATCATTTATTGGGGTGTGTTTAATACTGGTTAAACCCATAATATCGATTAAAGATTAATTTCGAATTTGCTACATTTTAAGAGTTGACGTTGAATGAGATAAATTTACAGATTTACCAACTTACGATATGGATGGGCGTTACATTGACTTTGACGTGTCTATTTCCGTAATGGTGTTTGACGAATTGTATTTACAATTGGTATGACATCAACGAAACGGACTTTGGTAAGATTTACCTTAACTTGGGCCTCCGTTTCTACATTTGTTGCGTTTCGAAATGTGCCGCAATGCTTGGCTGACCTTCGCCCTAGATTATCTCACTAGCGTGGGGCGTCGGCATCCGGTATCTACTGCGAATGCGTTAGTGAATGATCTTTGATCTGTTTACCCGGTACGTCTAATGTCGACGGAAATTTCCATCTCTCGGATCGTATGAGGTTCCTAAGATTTGGACTTACAGTTTCCGGTTGATTCGTTTACTATTTCGGATAACTTTGGTTATTAATTAACTACTTTCTGATAAGACATCTACTATGGTCGTGCGCGGCGATGAGGCAGTTTTTGGATATGTCAGGTACGTCTGTTACTCTTATTAAACATTTTATTGCCTAATTTTAGAAAAAACCAGTATCTTGATCTCCTTATGGTATTCCGAGATAGAATATTAAATCATTTCAGGGGACACTTATCTGTTTGATTCTCATCTTATGCATATTAACGTTTCGTTTCGAATTCGTGTTGGACTTTTGTTATATTATTACGTCATTTTCGCTTGCGAATGTAATGTGGATTGTGCTTGGAATTATATATGTACTTAACTGATGCAGGCTTTTATGAATTTTTCGGGTGGAAGATATTGTCATGATTCTCAACATCATCAGGTTCTTAGTAAATTTTTGATAATATTACACTACTATCTTTCTCTTATGTCAACGATTCTTAGGAATTTAGTGTTAATCGATTTAGTTGCATTAATTCCCTTTAAGCGATTTATTTATTTTGGGTTTATCTTTGAATAACGAGTCGAATTATGACCTATTTTATTCTATCCTTATACTCTTCATGTTTTATTTAATTTAGCTTCAATCAATAAATTATTTTTAGGTTGAGTTTTATTTTAAACTAATGGATTTTCGTTAAATTTTACTTTATAATTACTTTGCTGTCATTAAATTGAATTACATTAATTGAATCGACGGGTTGCTTAGTTTTTATCAATAGTTGCCTCACTTTTAGACAAGGAATTACCTTAAGTTGAATCAGAGGATTAGTTTGTTTTAATCAATAACTACTTTACTTAATTTAATTGGATCAATAAATGTAATGGTTTTCTACTACTTTACCAGTAATTTCAACTAATTTGTTTCAAATACGAATTTAATTTACTTTTAGCAATAAGTTTAATTTATTTAATTTATTAAACCTGATTTAATTTAATCTTAAATTTTATCTAATTTCATTTAAAATATGCCTTAAGTTATATTTAAAATAAGCTTTACCCAATATTATTTCGAGCTATTAATTTAATTTATTGCTAAAAATAAGCTCTGCCACATGACTTTAATCTACTTTAGAAATAAGTTATGTTTAGTTTATTTTCAATTATTAACACGGAATTAGCTATATCAACGATTTCAATTTAATTTATCCCCGTACCCTTTCCCTTTAATAGACCTTGTCGCACATTGTGTTTATATTATATTTACTGAGTGCCCACTGGACTACTCGATGTGATGATTTTGAGCCGTATGTAATATAAATTTAGGTCGATTTTACAGAAATGAGAAACGAGGAAGCAGCCGGAGACTCCTTCCTTATTTCTCGTTTCAGCTATAGGGATAATATTGACGTTACGACCCCTGCGTTCCGCACGCTGAGTCTTCACGGGTACATATCATTGGCGATTTTCCACGCTCTTACACAAATCTGTACTATGTAGATTTTGCTTTCTTGCGTTATGTGTTGGCTGTGGGCCGGAAAAACTTCGACAGAATTAATTTTAGTTTATTTAAATATATAAAAACAATTTATCAATATTAATAATATTTATTAATTATAAACAAATAAACATAATTACCATCCAATGACAATCCATAAAAAAATAAAAACGGCATAATATTGCATAAAATAAAAATTACCTCTCCCCCCACGCCGACGTCCAAGCAGAGCTCTACCGAGATTGCAAGGATGTGACGTGGAGAGAGGGCTCCAACATAAATATTTCTCACCTAAAATAAGATTTCCAAGGTAATTTGAAAATAATTTTAAAATAGTTTTAAAAATGGTTTTATTGTTAGTTTTAATGTGAAAATGGATCAGTATTTATACCTATTTTTCTCGCATGTTCAATTTGATGCAGTAAAACAAAATTCGACCTTGTTATTTTCTAGTGAATTCTATTCTTTATTTTTATTATTTTTTGATTTATTTTAATAATTTTTCCTTTAGAATTTTTATTGAATTATTACTAATTCAAAATTTTTTGATTTAAATTTCATTTTCATGAACTTTTATTAATTCTTTCAATTTTGTCGAATTTGTTGTGTTTTCTTGTTATATTTGTGTTGGTATCGTGCGGATCTTGGTGCGTTTTGTTATTATTTTAATTTATTTTTGTGTTTATTAATTTATATTTAATTCCCTTTTTTCCTCATATTTGATAGGGTTTACTTGGTGTTTAATAGGTTTATTTAAATTGCATGTTATATTTGCGTGTGTGTTACTGATCCATTTAAACATTCCTCAAGGCCGTTTACGTTCTGGCCCAACACTACTCTGGTCAGGACATACCCTTAGTTCAGCGAGCTACCGATAGATGGTGTTTGCTCCTTTCTCAATAACTAACACTTTGTAACATATTTTTCACTTATCACTGATTTGAGTTCTACTATTGAGTATTATGCAATAAAGTACGTATCTGTCAACTCGAATCGATTTTATTCAATACAAAAAGACATTCATGTAGTTTTACGTTAGACTGGTAGACAACTCTGTTGACTGCTGCTTCTTCATTGATATATCAGATGAGACAATTTCATGCCCTTTCCGCTTTTACGGTATTTGACTTCTATTATATCAAATATAAGCTTTTCTTATACTCTCCTTATACTCTCCATATACTCTCCTTATAAGCCAGTTGGACATGGGCGAATTTTAGTAGGTAGGTGATCGCAATTTCTTCCTGATTGGCTATCTTGAGGAAATGAATCTGTATGCATTGCTCCTGCATCTTTTGGCGCTCAATCTTAAGTGACTCTTGGGCGTTCTGTAGTTGCTTGTATATCTCTAACACTTTGGGTGGTGTAAACTAGTTGACTTGAAGCTCCTATATCTTCTGACCTTGCTGTAGGATTTTGTTAGTCAGTTTTTGTTCTTCCGATGTAAGATCTGGACCTCTGATTTCTTGAATCCGGCAGTTTCTGACACTGAAACAATAGAACAAATGATAATTATTCCGCAATTCTGTAACTCTGATTCTGTCCTCCTCATTGTGAGTCCTATTAATAATTCCGTGACCATAATATGGAAATTTTAGATTTTCGTATTAATAAAGACTTTTCATAACAGAAAACAACAAATCATTGTTAACGAAAGTTTATCATTGGCATTAATAATCCGGATAAGATCTCGTTGTACTATATGAAGACCTGAATGACCCTCGCTTCGCATACGAATGTTCGATGTTAGACAAGAGTATTTACAGATTTTGGTGAGACCGAAGCAAAGCTAAGTGAGTTGCTGCTAGGACTGTTGGTGGAACTTGCATGACTTCCAGTCTCGAATAGTCGCGCTCGAACGAGACCCAATGTTTGGACTCTGTGGAATCAAAACTGGCTCCAAGCACGGGCGGTTTCTGTGTGGGCCTATCTTTCTGGTTCTTTGGCTCGCTACCGACAGAGTTCAGCCCATCGCCTCGTTTCTTTGACCGGATTTTGTCCTGGTTCTTTTTTAATTGCGATCTCCAACAGCTCCATATTGCTACAACACGGGTTATTCTGAATCAGCCAATTGTCGTCATTCACTGTAGCGATGACATACCCAACGTTCCACAAAACTTGCCGGTACAAAGTTTCCTTTTGTTGGGCAAAAACTAAAAAATTAAAAGTTTTGTTCATCTGGCACAACATACCCTAAAACTTTACGTCGGAAAGTTCAAATTGACGAAAATTGACCAAATATGGAAATACGATTTCCAGTTATAATTATATTGTGAGTACACTTATGTTTTCCAGTTTATATCTAAATATTTTGTAGCCCTTTCATTTAGAAAATAATATTTGATGAAAAGCAATAGTAATATTTGTGACTATTTTAATAAAAAAGTAAAACACAATGAAAAAGAAGAGGAAAATTTTTCAAATTCTGTATGCCAAGAATCACCAACAGAATCTTGTTCTATAATTCTATCAGCCAATCCCGAAAAAGATAAATTCGCTGGGAATATTTTTCCAGATTGCTGGAATAGTGATCGATTAAAGCTATTTCAGGATAAATATGATGGTTTATACGTCAAAAATAAAAAAAATTGAATGTATAAAATGCTCCTCATTCGATAATTTGGGTATTTGTATAGAATATAACATTCACATTTTGGAAGTATGTGGAAATTTTGAAGTTCAACCATCAGGAACAACAAAATCTATGTAGCAGGCTTCATTAAGGAAAAAAATGTTTGAATATTTCCAACCATAAACACATTTATTGGTATTAAAAATGCTTGAACTAAAAAAAGAAATGAACTAATCAAAGTCATCGATTCAATGAATGACAAAATATGACTAATACCAATAAAACTTTCAATATTGTTTACAGTTTAATAAAAAGAAATAGTCCGCTTTCAAATATGGAAGCAGAAGTTGAAATTCAGTTGAAACATGGGCTAGATATTGGAATTTCGCTACATTAGAATTTCAGAACATATAGCAAAACAAATGAAAAAAGAATTGTTAAAAAAATAATTACATCCAATTCAAAAATCTAGGTAATCATTGATGAAGCCTCAACTGATAATTTTTTTCGTAAAAGGTTTTATGTATAAAATTCTATGTATATTATTTTTTTAACAAAAATTTATCATAAATAATTTGTAAATTATATATTTTATCAATGAATTTTTCAATGAACTTTTAAATTTTTTTTATTTTTATACCCTTCATTATGATAACTGTAATTCTATCAATACAATACTATGATCGAATCACTGGTTATCTCATACCCAGAATTCAAACGAAATGGAGAAATAGAAGTTTATCTACAAAATATAGGAAGACTTTTGAAGAATAATTTTTCTTTTATTCCCGATCCGGTTGAAAATGGTGAAATGCAATCCTAAATAAATCATTTAATAGTTATGTTTCTTACTTTTATATTTTTAAGACTGATTAAATCTTCTAAGTAACTGATCATCGGTCGTTTCAAGCTCATCACTGTTAAAAAACGGAAGTTTATTTTTACATAATTATGTTACTTTTGGTAGCTTTGATATGTCAATATTACTATAACGTGAATGTATTGGCGCCTTGGAAAGGATTGCAAGGATAATTTACATCTTGGATATAAAGAAAGTCTTCATTTTTATTTTTTCTGATCTTATGATTTAATTTATTTTTTGTACTTAAAATATTGGCTTAACTTGCAAAATAAATAATAAAGATCTTATTCTAAAAAATATATGCAAAAAAATTATACAAAAAATTTTCGTATAAAAGTTTATACAAAAACGTTTTATGCAAAACAATTTATACGAAAAAAATTTTATTCGAAAAACATTTTATACAAAATGTCCGTGGATCGGCAACTTATAGCAAACGGGCAGTGTAGTGATTTCGTATGCATGGGTCTCAAAACAGTCCTTGAAACTAAATGCTCCAAAGCAAACATTTCACCCGTGGAGTTGTTGAATTAAATGTGAAAAACACTATAAATCGAAATGTTACGATGTTCAAGAAGAGTGATGGAAGATGGTGGTGTTTAGTTCAGTGCTGTAGAATAAAGATAGATATGCTGTGGGATATAGTTTTGCTATAATCAAATGCCGTTTGGGTTGCTCACAAAAGGTTTCAGAAAACTTAAAAAAGCACAATTAAGTACATCAGTTTTGGTGGGTTTCATGGTTTTGATATTTTGAAACTATATGGTTGTTACCCAGACAACGCCATACAAATATTCTTCGCTTGCCACTCGGCACCCGTTGCTAAGCAACGTTGGAACTGTGTTCGAGTGGGTGGATCGTCCGCAAAAAGTGAGCGCTATTACTAATGCTATAATTGACCGAACGATCCCTGGGTCCAACGAGCTGCCGATAGATTTTGATTTTTAGGCCCCATTATTCTCCTATCTCTTTCAAATGTTAATCTATACTCTCATATCATCTATCTTTATGCCCATTCGCTTGGTCCTTCTTATTATTGTCCATGTTGATGATTTTTTATGGTCTGTAAACCCTTGGTTATGTTAAGTAAACACAGTACATCTCTTACCCTTATCCCTATTATAACTACAATGTTCCCTATTATTATTACTAGCATCATCATTGTTACTATTATATATATTACCTTTCTTAATTGTTATTACTGTTGGGCCAGAACGTAAGCGGCCTTGAAAAATGTTTAAATGGATCAGAAACACACACGCAAAAATAACATGCAATTTAAATAAACCCACTGAAACATCAAGTAAACCATATAAAATCCGAGAAATAAAAGAATTAAATATAAATTAATAAACACAAAAATAAAATAAAATAATAACAAAATGCACCAAGATCCGCACGATACTTACACAAATATAACAAGAAAACACAACAAATTCGACGAAATTGAAAAAATCAATTAAAGTTCATTAAAATGAAATTTAAATCGAAAATTTTGAATTAGTAATAATTCAATAAAAATTATAAATAAAAAATTATAAAAATAAATCAAAAAATATTAAAAATAAATAATAGAATTTGCTAGAAAATAACAAGGTCGAATTTTGTTTTACTGCATCAAATTTCACACGTCATACAAATAGGTATAAATACTGATCCATTTTCACATTTAACTTAACCATAAAACCATTTGTGAACTATTTTTGAAAATTGTTTAAAACCAAAAAAACCAAAAACCATTTTTCGAAAGAAAACTATTTCTGTTTGAAATTACGTATTTGGAAACCTTTTTTAGGTAAGAAGCATATTGGTTGGAACCCTCTTTCCACATCACGTCCTTGCATCTCAATGGAGCTCTGCTTGGCGTTGATGTGGGGAGAGAGGTATTTATGTTGTTTTATGCTCTATTTTATGATTTGATGTTTTATGGAATGGTCAAATGGGTAAATTTATTTGTTTTATAATCAATAAATTTTATTAATATGTATAACTTAATTTATATGTCTTTATAAAATTATAAATTCTAAATGTCGAAATTTTTCCGGCCCACAGCCGACACATCACGCAAGTTAGTAAAATCAACATAGTGCAAATGCATGTAAGTGCGTGGAAAATCGCCAATGATATGCACCCGTGAAGACTCAGCGTGCGCAACGCAGCGGTCGTAACGTCAATATTTATCCCTATAGCTGAAGCGAGAAATAAGGAAGAAGTCTCTGGCTGCTTCCTCGTTTCTCAATTCTGTAAAATCGACCTAAATTTATATCATACACGGCTTAAAATCATCACACCGAGTAGTCCAGTGGGCACTCAATAAATATAATATAAACACAAAGGCGCTTAGGATCTATTCAAGGGAAAGGGTACGGGGATAAATCAACTGAAATCGTTGGTATGAATAAATTAAATTGATGTTTAAAAATAATTTAACTAGTAGCATATTAGCTCATCGAAAACAAACCATAAATATCGTAAATAGTTCAGGGAGTCCCTTAACTTGAATTTACCCATCAAATTAGCCGATTTTTGTCATTAAAATAAATATTACCTTAATTAATATGGATTTTAATAAAATAATTATTGGAAAGTTAAGTGATTCACGGTTCGATCTAAACTAACTTCTTGATTAAAGTAAACGAGATAAAATAGGAAGTAAAAAAGGGTATTGTAATAACTTAAATAAACATCACTGATATAACTAGAACTCGTGAAATAAATTTTAGAGTAAATTAGATACCACTTATGATTAATTTAAACCCCTGACTTAGATAAAACTCAATACTACGATAAAGGTCGATGGTTCAAAGAGATTAAGCAACCTTAGTGATAATAATAGTAAACCCAAATTCACGTTTTAAATGAACCTGAGTGCGAGAGGTACCCAAAATACAAGTAGAGCTTTAAAATAATCCAGATGAAGGGTAAACCAACTCATTAGGTGAAACTTACGAGCAAAGTAGCATTAGCGAGTAGTAATTATTGGTAATAATTTAAAGTTATAGTTCAATTTTGGCAGATGAGTTACTGAGAGAACGAATCGGACAAAAAAATCTATTCCTAGGAGTAAAGCAAAGTAATAAAACTAGGTAAACCTGATTGCCAGAAATAAAACAAATTCCTAATTAGCTATATTAGTGACGATCAATTTTAACAAATAAATCCATTTAAGGTCATAGAAAATTTAGTAAAGCTTATTTTAATGGAATTAATAGTTTTAGGTACTACCCTTAACTTCATCCCATCTTCTGCAATAAACGAGTAAAAATCATTCGAACCATCAACCTAATTCAAGTAAAATCGATGAAACAAAGTTATAATGACCATAAATTGTTAATAAGTTGCGACCAAAAATCGAGTAAACATTAAATAAAACAATTCATGGATTACCACCTAATATAAATTCGACAATCTACTGATCAGGATCATCAATTAGCAGTAAAGGACCCATAGGCCAGCTGGTTAAAGTTCATAAGTTAGGTACACCAAATTGACTACGCGGTTTGAATCACGGGGATTTTTCGTAATAAATAGTCCACGACATTCGAAAGTCCATCAATACCCAAATAAAATGAAAGAACACAGCTTTGTATTACAACCAATGGATCAGGATAATGCAAATCTGTCTTATGATCGACCAACATAGACGTGAACTGAAATAACTTCCAACCGCTGGTAAGTAAAAATATCCAAACGATACGGGGAATAATCCATCAGAATCCATAGTAGAAGCGCATATGTGACACTAAAAATCTAACAGATGAAGGTATAAGAAGCGATTAAAACGATACCTTACCCTAGTTGATCTGACCGAGCTTAACATCGAAAACTTTAGGATAACACGTTGATTAAATAAAACTGAACGTTAGATTTGCCGAACGAAAAATATAACCAGTTTATCGGCTAACAATAAACATAGACCGAATATATTATCGCCAGATCAGATAGCTCGAATTACAGTAGACCTAACAGACGCCGTCAATCTAAACATAAACTATCTCGGGGCGGATGTGCATCTCCGTCATCTGAAACCTGCACGAGAATCGACTTATGCAAATTAGTTAAATTCCAAAGTGATCGAATAGCTCACGAAATTCTGAATTCTATTTTATGAGCAAGAATAGTTACATAAAGGCATTTGTATTGCATATTTTATAAATAAACAGTTGCATTTCGTCCGTTGAAACATACTTTAGTTGACATGATTTACAATATAAGTTTGATATTTTTGATTATAATATTACATTTAATATTTAATCTATTAGCCCAAATATTAATATAAAGTACATATCGAAAACATATCTTCTTTAATTAAGAGAGGTGAATGGTCAAGCCCCTCTAAATAGGAGACATGAGTCAAGACTGACCAATTCAGATACTTTGAGGGCACAAATGTTAACAAATAAAGGGAAACCCCTCCGTAACCATGAAGCTTGGGTTGAACTAAGAAGTAGTCCTAACCCTAATGCTAATTCTAATATATACGAGATCTAACGTTAAGTTCCGCCCATCATTGACAAATGACAGTACGCGACCGAACGCAAGTTTCTACTCGCCTCAACAACATAATATTAAACAATACGAAAGCCCAACAACCATCACTTAGCCATTAGCGAGTCAGATAATAGACCGCGCGCACAATTTAGATAATCCGTTTTATTCTTTCGTTTATCATACGCCAGTGATTGATCATAATACATTGCTTTCAGTCAAACATGTCTCTAGAATGGACAGACACTAGATCGACCGACACGCCATCTAGGAAGGAGTCGCCCAGGAGAACAGGAACGGTCGGAAAAATTCGTCGGCAATGGCCGTACCCTGTCGTTCGGAGGGCACCGGATCTAAATAACGACCCTGAGGGACTCCATAGACAGCAGTACCCAGCTGCCGAGATATTTTCTAACGCGCAGGACCTCCTCACCCAGTGGGAGCGGGTGCAGGAGCGGGTGGACTTGCAAGTAGTCAAGGCAAGGATGTACCTTGCAAACGTGCTGGATGACATCCTTGCCGGGCGGATCGCCGTCGCCCATCCACCTCGTCCGGTTCGAGACACTAGGAGGCCCTACACGGTGGAGGCTCTCAAGAGAAGCCTAGAGCGGTACTGCCCAGACAATTGAACTAACGGACAAATTGATGTAGTGATTTGATAATAATTAAACCTGTGTGTGTTTTCTTCTCACATAACCGAAAACGAACTTTCGATTTATTTGAAAAATTTTAACATTTAGACCAATCATAAATTGACGTGTAACAACTCATTTAATTACAGTGATGTCCTCTCTACGGATCCTACAGACGGAACTAGACCGCGCGAGGCAGACGAATGCAGAGTTACTTAGTCAGGTCCTGCAATTAACTCGCGAGATGCAGCAGGTCAAAGCGACTTGTTTAGACCCTAAACGGACGAAGATCCTGTATCAACGACTCACCGCAGCTCAAAAAGGCTGGGCCAAAGAACGCCAGCTCAATCGGAGTCTGCGTACGCAGGTTCGGGGACTCGAAGTCGCCCTAGCGGTATGCCGGGAAGGTGAGGCGGTAACTTACCCGCTCATCTTCGCCCCCACTCAAATGCCGCAGACAGCTACCAAGTCAGCAGAACAACCCATCACCCCCAGCAGTCGTCGACCGGGACGTAAGGAACGTGCCCGACGTCGCGCAGCACAACTCCAATACGTCCAGTAGTAACGGTTGTACATGTGTCTGAATCGAATGAAATAGTCTTAAATGTAGTTGAAATATTATTTTAATATAACCGTATACCAACACCGCCACTTTGTTTCACAGTCGATTAAGCACTAATCGTGAATAAGTATGAGGGACAGAGCAAAGCGAGCATAGGTCTTCTATCGACAGCTCGTGAACCCGAGGGTTGTCCGAGCAACTATAGTGCTAGCCAATGGTACTCAATTTTTGCGGATAATCCACCACTTGAACACATTACCAACGTTGCTTAGCAACGGGTGCCAAGTGGGTCAGTATCATTTTGTATGGCGTTACTAGGGTCGCCAGGAAGATAAGCAAGATTTGGAACCCTGTAACCCACCATTACTATAACCTTTATTATTATTTTTATTACCATAACTACCATTATATTTATTGTTATTACTACTATGATTATTACTACTATTATTATTATCATAATTATTATCATCATTACTACAAATACCATGATTATTATTATTATCATTATTATTATTATTATTATTATTATTATTATTATTATTATTATTATTATTATTATTATTATTATTATTATTATTATTATTATTATTATTATTATTATTATTATTATTATAATCACCATTACCCTTATTACCATCCACCCTTATTTTACGCGTTCCATTTTTACGTTACTATTTTTGTTAAGTATTTGAATTAATTCGGAAAATTTGAGCAGCGTCCCGCCCATATTTTCCGCCTCAACTCAAATTAATTTATTTAATTCTTATTTAAAAACATTATTTTTCATGATTTTGGTCGTTCGGATTAATCTTTTTCCGATGGCTATCCATTTTAACTGTTGCAACGATTTCGCAATTTTCCCCACTACCCATTCCCTCTTTTTGTCCTTAAGATCTATTTATGTTCACTCGATCTATTTATGTCTACTCGGTTTTAGATATTTTGAGCCGAATGTTGTTAAAAATTTATGTTAATTTTACAGGAAACGGATGGTATTGACGTTTCGGCTCCTGCGTTCCGCACGCCGGGGCCTTCACGGGCACGAACTATTGGCGATTTTACACGCACTTACACAGTTCGATAGTGTGTTTTATTTTTCTATCTTGCGTTATGTTTTGGCTGTGGGCCAACGAAAATAAAATAATAGAAAAAAATAAATTACCAAATGAGTTAGGCAAAAATCTCGACGCATAAACTGTATATTTAGCATTCATATAAACAAATTTTGAATCGGGCATCGATGTACATAAACCAAAATAACATAACTGTAGATTAACAATCTGAAAATATTGCTGCAAAACATAACTGTAGATTAATAACCTGAAAATATTGCTACAAAACATAACTGTAGATTAATAACCTGAAAATATTACTACAAAACATAACTATAGATTAATAACCTGAAAATATTGCTACAAAACATAACTGAAAATATCGATAACTGTAGATTAATGATCTGAAAATATCTGAAAAAAAATCACACAACAAAATAAGATTTATAAAAAATGTGCATCTTAAATTTGGTTGAAATTAATACTACAAAGTAGTAGTTGAAAATTTGGGAAAACAAATCAGTATTTATACCTATAATTTGGCCTTAACCTTGCGTGTTAGTTTTATTGCGATTAAACAAAATTCGACTTTGAAATTATTTGTGTTATCTAAATTAAATTTTTATTTATTTCTTAATTTAAATTGGTAATTTATTTTTAACATTTTTAAATAAATTTATTCAGCTAAAAATATTTTATTTTTATTTATTTAATTCATTAATTTTTACTTTTATATAAATGGTCATTTTACGGTCAAATTTTCTTGTTATTATGTTATTTTTTATGTAAATTTCGTGCGGTTCTTGATGCATTTTGTATTTATCTTATTTTACTTTTATGTTTTTGATTTTATATTTATTTATATTCTTTCAGATTTTAAAGTGTTTAGTTGGTGTTGTATATTGTATTTTAAGTTATCTTAGTGCTGGGTTTTCGTGCTGTATTACTGATGCATTTAAACAATTCTCAAGGCTATTTGTGTGCTGGCCCAACAGTTTTGACGATTACTTTATTTTGAATACTGAGGCTTGTTTTAGTGATATTAGCGCTGTTCTTAGTCAAGTACAAAATGGTTGTGAAAAGATCATAACATACGGATGAAGACTTTTAAGTGGTCACGAGAAATGGTATTGTGTGACCAGAAAAAAATTATTAGCAATATATGAGTAATTTTTTATCTGTAGGGCAAGAAATTTGATATACATATGAATCATAGGATGTTAAAGTTTTTACAACCAACGTTGGAACTAATAAGCCGACAAATATGGTTCCGTGAATAATCATGTTACGATTTTGATCTTTAATATAGTTATTGCTCTCAATATCAAAGAGAACACTAGGAAGGAAATCTTGAGAAGGGCCAGATAAGATTTTTAAGTGTTATAACTTCGTGCAGATTTAATATACAAACATAAAAAGACTTCAGGAAACAATAAAGAAATATGTATTAAATCCGTCCTTGAAATATGTCTTAAGTGATTCGGGAGACTACCTATTTCAAGAGATCTTATCAGATATTGGTAGACTATAACCTGTTATTAATAGTAAATGATTCTAAGCTACAAAATAATAGTTCCGAAAAATGTAGTGGGAAGTTGTTCAGCACATGCACAGAGAACTCTGTGATCTAAAAATTAAGAAAACAACAAGTAATATGTCACACAGTGTTTTGGATACATATAGTAACCGACATCCGTAGTATTATTAAGAAATGTGATTTGTGGATAAAAGGAAAGTTATTAAAAATAAGTAATGAGAGGATATAATTCCCAGGGTGATAATGAATTCGATGGAACAAATTGTAATTGATGTTGCTCATATGAAAGAAATCGGGAATGGTAACTGCTATTTAGTCATAATTATTAATCAATTTAACAAGATCTTTAGTTTGGCCCCTACTCAGAAGCAAGATGAGAAAACCATTTATATATATTACTCTTACACAACTTGATATATAAATTCGGTAGACCAATATATATAGTTTCAGATAGAGTAAATGTCTTCGAGGGAAGTCAGAGGCTTTTTGTTTATTTATAATATCAAATGGATATTTATTTCACCAAACGATCACATGTCTAATGCTCAGGTGGAACGGGTCATAGGAACAGTTCGTGATATGATCGTGACATTCTTGAATGACGAACGAGCTAGAAGTTGTTGAGGCGATACTATGCGTAAGACTGAATATTCATTAAACAATGCAGAATTTTACAGAACTTTCGCCAATTGAAATACAATTTGAAAGAAAGATTAATATACACAGAAAAAATGCATTCATAGATCTGAATAAAGAACAAGTATTGTTGAAGGCACGGATTAATCTTATGATGACTGTAGATAAATGAGATCAAGAGATGCTGACATGAAGGTAACTGTTAAATCAACGACACAGTTATCTAATTTGCTAGGTATGCCCATTGTCAGACGAATCCATCGATTGGTCGTCCCTCAACATCCACATATATTAAGCAAGTCCGGAAAGTTTGGACAACGTCATTATAAGACTTAAGCTAAATCAACCCATAATTCTATCTATATTTTTATCCGATTCTGAATTGAAAATTACAATGTGCTAGACACTTCAAAAATGAAATTAAATTAGAATATCAGCATTTGATAATGTCCTCACCGTACCAGCAAGGCTGTTGGTAGACTTAGACATTATCAAATGGATAATCCACCTTAACTTTTATAATAAATTTGTAGATGTAGAATTTATGGTAGAAATGTAATTACTGTTGTTGTTATCGTCATTTTGACCATTCCCTAATGAATAATTTAAATTTGAAAATCTTGTAAGCAAAACTTGTTAACTATAGATTTGCAGTTTCAAATGTTCCAACCAAAGAAATATTTTAAGTGGCACGTAGGTCGTTTTCACACTGAAGCATTGAACCATTCACACAGAGTGGAATCAATGATCCAGAAACATGGATGCGCCAGGATATCGCGAAAAAACTGCAGGACATAACAACCTACTGCGTTGCCAATACGATGAGGAAGTGTTAAATAGCAAGAAATTGGAAGATGGAAGAGCATCATTGAAGAAACCAATAAGCCAGTTAGAGTTCATAGAAGATATCAGTGCTAGTTTAAGTAGATTAAATAACACCAAAACCCAAAATAATAATCGATCTGGGTGAATCAATCCTTTATGCAGCGAAATCCGATGTGACAGCGGTGAAAATACTGCTTAGCACCTGATTGGTAAGGAAGTGTGAGATTTTTGAGACCATTTTCAACGATTTTCCCATCAGATGTGCACACAAGAGATATAGCCATCGGATACCCTTCAAAAATGTATTTCAATGGACGGTTTGTAGTAAAAGGTGAGCCATATTGCCATGACTTCTAATACCCTAGAACACCTTAGGGTTCACGAGCTACCACAGAACGTATTCATGCTCACTTGAATTACGGGTCCTTTTATTGTTATTTTGTCTAAAATAATATCGATTATTAGACTGTTTTAAATTCATTTTAAGGTCATTAATTATTAGATAATTTAAAAATATTCCAAAAATCAAATATCGATTCAAACTACGGAAATCATTTATTAAAATCCATAACAGTATTATCACAAGTTTTTAAAAGATGATTGTCCGACTTTATTTATTTGGCCGAGCAAAGGAGCGGTTTTGGCCTTCTTCTTCAATCCCTCTCAGCTTTGCTGGGATGAGGCTTATTGTTCTTCGGATTGGATTTTAGTCCAGTATTGCTGAGTATATTGATTTGGAACTGGACATATAAAATTTAAATCGATGCTCGTAATCGTACTGGAGTGGTGTCCGATTTCATTACTGATTATTTCTTTCAATTTTAATTGGTGATTTTCTTTCTCCAGCTTCTCCGTTTCTGCTATCATTTCCGTGTGTTGTACTTTTAGAAAAGTGGTGGGTTACGGGGTTTCGTTATGCGTTTGAATTAACCTGTGGTTGCCCCAGTAACGCCATACAAAATGATTCTAACTGCCACTTGGCACCCGTTGCTAGGCAACGTTGGAAATGTGTTCAAGTGGTGGGTTGTCCGCAAAAATTGAGTATTATCGCTAGTACTGTAATTGCTCGGACAACCCTGGGGTTCACGAGCTGTCGATAGAAGACTTATGCTCACTTAGCTCTGTCCCCTGTGTAAGAGAATTCATGATCGGATGCGGAAAGACGATCTGAAACTGCGATGCGAGTAATCATAATAATACCTGTACGTAAGTGCATCTAGGAAATAATTTAACTATAAGTACAACTACTTTATTGAAATTAACAAAATATATAGTTATCGTGAGTTAATGGGGTGAATTTGGAGGTTGTGCTGCTCGGCGTCGAGCACGCTCCTTGCGTCCCGGCCGACGATTATTTGATGGAGTGACGGCCTGATTGGTGGACTGAGGAATTGTATGTGGCACCTGGGACGGGGCGAAGATGAGCGGGTATGTGACTGCTTCCCCCTCCCGACAGACTGCTAGGGCGACTTCTAGTCCCCTGATTTGGGTGCGCAGGCTCTGATTGAGCTGTCGCTCTTCCGCCCACCCCTTTTGTGCTGCCGTTAGCCTGAGGTATAATGTTTTTACTTTTCTCGGATCCGACCATGTCGCTTTGACCTGTTGTACCTCTTTAGTCATCTGGAGGATTTGGTTGAGGAGATCCGCGTTTGCGTTCCTTGCGCGATCTAGTTCAGCTTGCAAGATTTGATTGGTGTTCATAACTATAATGGACAAGATCGTTAAATTTTCTCTAGTGATTTACATAATCTGTATTTATAATTTATCATAAACATAATTATTAAAACGGGTCTACTCAGGCAAACGATTAAAACGAAAGGACAAAGTAACAAAGATTTCTTTTTTTAAAAAAAAAATTACAACTAAATCACGTTTATTGTTAGAGTTTTTTGGGATCATTGTTTTCCGTGGAATGGCCTCTTTAGATTCTTCTTTGGAGGAACTACAGGATATGGGCGTCGGGTATCGCGGACTGGTCGGGGTGGATACGCTTCTGCAATTCGCCCGGCGAGGATGTCTTCTTCCACATTTGCGAGATACATCCTCGCCTTAACCACCTGTAGATCCACCTGTTCCTGCACCCGTTCCCATTGGGTGAGGAGATTCCGCGCATAGGTATATGTTTCCGCTGCTGGATATTGCTGTCCGGCGAGACCACACGGGTCGCTGTTTAGGCCCAGTAACCTCCAAGTAGTGGGATACGGCCACTGTTGTCGAATTTCCTTCAAGATTCCTGCTTTTGGGGGTGATTCCTTCCGACATGGTTCATCGGTTACTTGAGTATCAGTCCATTCGAGCGGCATATTCTATTCTAAAATGCATCAGGGTCAGTTACTTGCGTATAATGTGTGAAAAGCAATTTATTTATATTGTTCACTCGAATTTAATACTAGACTCACTAATGACTAGGTTGTTGTCATTGGGCTTGTCAAAATTCAACTTATCGAATGCGGTTAGCGCTAATCGTTACTACAATCTTTTGCAAATTGAGTAGGCTGTGCATCTATGAGTCCTTGGGGAAGTTATTTAGTTGACAAATCTTTCATCACGGCACTCCTATGTGTTCCCTTTTAGTGGTTGCTCTAATTGTAAGACGTTAGGGGTAATTCTACTGCTATACTAATGAGTGAGTCGAAGTCTACGATCTACTAGGTATTAACGTTTATCCAGTTAGTGTTAGTATCAAGGTTTATTAGAACTCATTTAGAAGTTATTACCTGCCTAGCATCGACCTTTATCAACATTAAGTTATCGTCTATGATATTTTTAGTGCCATTATTTGTAAACAAATTGATCTTTAAAAATCTAATGGGTACAAAGTGTTGCTATTTATCTGCGGGTAGTTCAAATTTGTTAGGCATATAATGTTAGTTAATCTTAATTCAAAGTTGCTATCTATATGAGGTTAACATTGATTAACACGAATTTTTAAAAGTTATTAATATATAATATTTGTTAATTTAACTTCAAAATTTACGATTGCATGCTGTTGACCTTGATTTAATTAAATTTCGAATTTTCTAAACATGACATTCACTTTCATTTAGATGCACGCATTTACTTAGTGTGGGGATATCCGCTTCCACTATGGCTATGTCGGTGTTTATATTAAGAGTATTTGATTCCATATACAATGTCGACGGAAACTCTCTGATCACGCGGATTCGCATTTTCCGGTCGATTCGCCTAATACCGCAGATACATGTTAAGCTTTAATCTCTAATGTCACATCCGGTTCATATTACTTACGGATTATTTTGAATTTCAAAATATTACGATAGATGGATTCGTCGCCGTACAGTGGATCGACTTGGGTAATTTAATATTTTAGTTATCTTTAACACCTTTACCGACCAATTTTTTTAGGGTAACCTGCTTATTCTTTGCGGGTTACGATGAACTACCTCTCGGCGTCTCTGTGCCAGTCCCTATCTCTGGAATTTATCATTTTGGGATGTGTTATTTGTTACTTTGTCTGAAATTATTTTATTATGCACTATCGACAATTGGCAGTAAGCCTTATCTATGTTTTGATTTTAATGTATTTTTATGATTAACCCTTTGTATTTTATAAAGTTTTCGATCGATAATTTAATTTAATTATGAATCTGAATTTTGATTATTTTGGTTCGCATCGATGTGGTATTCATCTTCTTCATGACCATGATTTTGATTGTTGTAACGACGATTTCTTATTAATACATTTTTTGTGGGTTGTCAATTTATTTGTACTTATTTTTCATCGATAGTTTAATTCCTTTATTTTCCTTATAACCAACTGGTTAACTTATTCAATAAATTGTTTTATTCAAATTCAAAAATTACTTCATTCAATCGTTACAAGACTTTACTTCAATCAAGGAATTAATTTACTTTAACTTGCGGAGTTACTTCACTTTTAATTCAACGATTATTTTAGTGGAAAATTCTTTTAATGATAATTACTTTAATTCTGATCCATGAGTTAATTAAAATCAATGCATTACTTGCTCTTACCTAATAATTACTTCGATTTTATTAAAATGGATTATATTAATTTATTCTATGAAATCATTTGTCGTTACTTTAATTTTTATCGATAAATTAGAATAATTTAATCACTTTACTTTTATTAAATTATAATAATTTGATGAATGAATTACTCAATGATTACTCTAATTTTAAGCAATGAAATACTTTAATTTTTCTCTATTTTTAGTCAATAATTACTTTAATTTATACTTTAACTGAATCATTGAATTATTTATTTAATAATTTTTACTAGCTTATTTCAAAATGTAAGATTAATTTAATTATACCAATGATTTTTACCTAATTTATTTCAAATTATTAATTCAAGGTAGTTATATCAACGATTT
Source organism: Schmidtea mediterranea (assembly GCA_022537955.1). NCBI lineage: Eukaryota > Metazoa > Platyhelminthes > Tricladida > Dugesiidae > Schmidtea > Schmidtea mediterranea. The sequence continues at coordinate 78,951,775 of CM039681.1, forward strand.
CAATTTAATCTATTCCAGTACCCTTTTCCTTTAATAGGCCTTAGGCGCATATTATGTTTACATTATATTTAATGAGTGCTCACTGGACTACTCGGTGTGGTGATTTTGAGCCGTGTGTAATATGATTTTAGGTCGATTTTACAGAAATGAGAAACGAGGAAGTAGCCAGAGACTTCTTCCTTATTTCTCGTTTCATCTATATGGATAATATTGACGTTACGACCCCTGCGTTCCGCACGCTAGGTCTTCACGGGTACATATCATTGGCGATTTTCCACGCTCTTACACAAATCTGTACTATGTATATTTTACTGTCTTGCAATATGTGTTGGCTGTGGGCCGGAAAAATTTCGACAAATTGATTTTAGATTATTAAATATATAAAACCATTTATTAATATTATAAAATAAAATAAACTCGTTGCTTAAAAATAAATCAATACAAATTCATCGATTAAAACTAAATTAATACGAAATCGTTGTTATAAATATTAAAAACCCCTAATAACGTGAAATATTAAATCAAGACGACGCGTGGCCACCAGAAACTTCAGGGATTAAATTTTAGTTAATAATTAATACGAATTCAAAGAAGAGAGAAACCATAATTTGCCTAAGTAATAGAAAGGAAAATCCAATGATTGCACCCAGAGTTCAGCACCATAATCTAAATCCAAATCAAAATGCGAGAAAATACACTTTCCGAAACCATTTCATAAGATAATGAGAATTGAATAAAACCATTGAACGTCATCGAAAAGTAATAAAATTTATTCCATTAAAAAATAATTGTTCCATCAAACACCAAAGAGTAAATAACGTCAGCGGGAAGCGATAAAATTTATTTCATTAAACTGATTAATCCAATAGTCGATAAGGAGTAAATCCCGAATTCCTACGGCGACATTAAATTTGTGCGAAATTAAAAATCATAAGTTAGAATACCAACCATTTGCGGAACCCGTTGTCTAGACATATCTAGAATCACCATCGGCAAACCAAACAGAGATACTCAACACTATCTAAAGAGAATTAATAACATTAAAACTGATACATAAAGTAGAAAACGTGCCAAATCACGGAATGTCGAATTGACGACAACCGCCGAAAAGTAACAATCGACCATTGACCATTTCACTCTACAATGAGCGGAAACCGACAAATTCGACAGGATGTGTATTCTGACTGTGAATAGGGTCAATGATATAAACAATCAGGCTTGGTTTACCACTAATAGTCTAATAATTTCAGCATCCGGAGAATTGACTGAAACGAATCAATAAACCTGATCAGAAAATTTGCATAATGGAATTTACCTCACATTCGGAGGAGGCAACCATGAAACCAGGAATGTTCTTGGAGGGAGAAGGACGGGAAAAATTGGTTGCTGTAAATAGTGGTAACTTATTTTTGAATTTTACAATATTTATCGTCTTTAATGATAGTTAAATGATTATAATTGCGATGTATCTTGTTAATCATTAAAAGATCTTAATTTTCCTTTTTACCAATAATGTTAAATTTATGAAATTGCGCAAATCATAAGATAGCATTCATGAGATAGTTTGGATTCTAGCGTCTAGTGTTATCAACCTGGACGGTTTTATATCAATGTTAACAATATGTCGTTGAACTACGGTTAAAAGGAATAGTTCCTGTAGTTAAGGGTTTCTGAGTCTCATTAAGGAAAACGATAGTCGATAGTTGTCTCTTAATATTTACAAATCTGGTTCATAAATTGTAGATTAAAATATTTATTTCAAGATCTAATTCACAAATGCCTGATCTGATGTATATGGCGAATCAACATGGGAATTAGTTCTCTGATATATTATCTCTAGTTTATATACTTATTACTTACTGGTAAACCTATGAACTAGAACAAAAAAAATTTTACGAATATTGGAAGAGTTGCATATTATTAAATATTTCCACAATCTAGATTCCGAACCCCCAGAGGATTGATGATGCAATATTTGAAGAAAAGATCTAGTTAATAAGAGACTTAATGGTATATACGATAAGACACTATAATATGACATCTTCTTAATCTATAATATATTTAATCACGAAATACGTTTTTTCAAAACCATAATAATGACGGAAGAAACACTATGGCGCTAAATACCTGAAATATATTTCAAGGGAATTGTTTCCAACATCAATCTGTAATCATAATTCGTGTCAAAAACTGTTTACCAAGACCACAAGTTAAATAATCTCAATAAATGCGTTGCTGAGGATTTCCCGTAAGTGGATACCCTATTGACAACATTTAATTTTAGTTATCAATTCCACAATTTCCCTCGCAGATCGCTGGAGATGGGCTTGGGCCCAGTACCGCCAGGAACGATGTCCGGATTTCCCGCCGTCGAAATTCCTCGACCGGGATAATCTGGGAGTGGGCACGTCTACTCAATGGAGCCCGTCAGAAGAAATATATCAGCAGGCCCGGCAGCAATTGGAAAACCTGGTGTCGCAACAACGAGACCTGAATTTGCAGGTGGCCCGAGCTCACCAGCATTTGGCAAATGTAGAAGAAGATTTGCTGGCGGGTCGGATCGCCAACTCTTACTGGCACCCCCAACCGGCCCCACCAAACAACGCGGCCCAGACCCGAAATACTAAAAAGCCGACGATGGCGATTTCCGGCTTCACACCTGAAGAGTGGGTGGCGAGCCAGTTCCCCTAACAGTTGTGACGATTCCAGTTGTTTTAAATTAATCAACATTAAATTAGTAACTTGTGATTTCTTGCTACTCTTATATCAACATTAAAAATAAAATTTGTAAACTTGTCGTTAGTTGTTTCAACAGATAAAATTCTTCTTCTTATTTCATGAATTTTGTTTAAATTAACACTAATACGGTGTGATATACCCTTAATATGAATTTCTATACTTAACTTTGTTTGTATTAGCTATGGAACCTACTCGATTATTGCAACAGGAACTATCCCGAGCACAGCAGAACAACCAATCCCTCTATGGTCAAATCATCCAGCTCACCAAGGAGGTACAACAAGTAAAATCTACCTGGGTGGACCCAGCCAGACTAAAATCCATCTACTAACGCCTAACAGCAGCTCAAAGGGGCTGGGCAGAAGAGCGTCAGTTAAACCAGAGTCTCCGGACTCAGATCCGAGGGCTGGAAGTCGCCCTGGCAGCAAGTCGGGAGGGACAAGCGGTAACCTACCAGCTCATCTTCGCCCCATCCCAGTTACAGACTCAGACCCACGGTCCTACACCGGCAAAAGATTCTCCAACCGTCCCATCCAGCAGTCGTCGACCAGGACGCAAAGAACGTGCCCGCCGCAAAGCCGAACGGCTATTAGACAAAAACCATTTTGAATAATTAACTTGACAGATGAACTACATTTTTCTTTAAAATTGTAATTGTGATAAAATTAAAATTAGTATGTTCTCAATGCCCTTAAAATGGAATGGTCATCGGAAGGCCGCGAATACTCTCATCATGTCGTCGGAAAAATAGTGCCTTTCTCCTACTAGTCAGCACGAATTTCGAATCTCCACACGAGGGACAGAATAAAGCGAGCATAGGTCTTCTAATGACAGCTCGTTGAACCCACAGGTTGTCCGGGCAATTACAGTATTAGTAATAATGCTCAATTTTTGCGGACAATCCACCCACTCGAACACATTTCCAACGTTGCCTAGCAACGGGTGCCGAGTGGCGGTCGAAGTAATATTTGTATGGCGTTACGGGGACAACAATAAGTGGTTTAAACAAAATGACAAAACCCAGTAACCCACCAAAAGTGTCTTCCTTGTAAACGAAGTGGGTTTTCGCTTAGTGGTGGTCTTCCAACTCGTTCGCTTCTTTGAGATCCATATTTTTCTATCAATTGTCTAACCAATATCAGTCTAAAATCAGCCAATTGGATTCTTGACTTGTTCTTCGCTCTTTATATACAATAAGCGTTATGTACTACCATATCAATGATGTGAAAAAAGAACTTTTTGTACCATTATTTTGACCATATTTACTACGTTTCCAATTTTGAAAAGCTTGTCATTGGTTTTTTGTTCATTATTTGCAAAGTGAAGGAATCTCATAATCTGAAGAAATCTGTTTCTTGTGAATGTCTTTGGAAATATTGGAGTGTTCAGTAGAGGATCAACGCTCCAATAGTCTTTCAACTCATTTTTGCTAACCAAACCTGTAAGCATCACAATCGCTGGTTTGACCTACCTTTCATATCTAAAAGGATTTATATTTGCCTATTTCGTTTCTTTTTTGTTTCTTGTTGGTCAAGACCTCTTTTCAAACCTTCGCCAGCTGGCCCGGTTTGAGAATCTCTTCCTTTTCTCGATGTTGTTTCAATAAATGATTCCAATCATCATCAGACATAAAATCAGGTTTTATTGAATTTGTCCATTCTTCAGGATTTAGGTAACTAAAATCGTAATGATTTTTTACCTCCTGAAATATATATGGCAAGCATGGGGTATCCTTTGCGCATATATATTTTCTACTTTTTTCATCTTTGCAATCTCTGAAAGGAGGCAAATGTCGGGCCATACTTACTCACATAGCTTTCTCTTCCTTTGATTTGCATGAAGATGGTGCATTTTCCAAATAAGGAGGATACACTTCTCTTGTAGGAGGGTGATAGCAACCCTTATCAGGACACACCAAAGTAAAACCAGCCCTTGAAGGTGGAATTCTTTTGCGTGGTCTTCCTACTCGCCTCGGATCAGACATTTGTTTGAATGATTCGAATGAATGAATGAATGAATGAAATAAACCTATGTGAATATTGAACAATATTTTATAAAAAATATATTATAAAATATTTATATTCATGTAAATAAATTTTATATTAAAAATTATAAAATTAATTTTTTTTTCCGGTTTTTAATGAAATAAATAAATATTTATAAAAAATATAAAATTTAAAAATTTAAATAAATTAAAAAAAAAGCCGGTCCTCAAAGGGTTAAGCGAACTTATACCATTAAATACGATGTAAATTAGCCATATAATAACTTTACTGGTTCTTATTCATTGATCATGAAGACTTTGATTTCTTTTCTCTCTAATCTTTCTCATTAACTTTCAAATTTCTTGCATCAGTTACTTTTGTATGATTATTCTGGATAATCTTTTCACTTCTTTTGGTCATTGGTCTTGTTATTCTTCTTTCTTTTTATGTGTAGTATTTAATTCTTCCTCATGATTATTCGCAGAGGGTTTGACGCTGAGGCTCCTGGATATGAGAACTGACCCGGTGAACTACCATTGATTATGGCTACCTCCCACACTGAAGTACTAGCTCCAGACTAGTTTGGTAATTTTCATTTTTCTAACTTGCATTCTTGCATTTCTTTTTGAAAATTGTGGGGTTCATGGTCTGGAGAACCTTGACCCAAAATAGAATCATCTTTGCTCCAAATGGTTACCCGTTGCCAAGCAACGTTGGTGATGTAACCAATGGTCATAGGATCGCCAAAGTTGAGCGCCACGAAGGAACTGCTAAGGCCCGATCCCATGGTGGGTTCAACGCACTACCGATAGAAGGTGTGTGTGCGATTTCTCATTCTGGTCCCTTTCACGTTAATGTTCATCACCATCAATCAGTTATCTTTCTTTTAAACCTCAATAAAATCTTACTATTTCGCATGATTTATCTTAGGTTACTATCGATTAAATAAACAATACGAAGACAATTAAATAAAAAAATATTTATTGGTTACGACATCTAAGTTTGTATCTGCACCGAGACTTTCATCGATCGTCTTTTCTCGTGTTCTATCTTTCCTGGACGACGTTGGGCTGGTTTTACAGCTGGTTTAGTAGTATCCGTTGGGGCCCGATAGGCCAATTGCGCGGGTGCAAAGACCAGGGGGTAGGTGACGGCTTGACCTTCCTGGCAGGTCTATAGCGCCACCTCCAGGCCGCATATCTGAGTCTTCAGGGCCTGCCCCAGTCGTTTTTCTTCGGCCCATCCGCGTTGGGCGGCTGTTACTCTCTGATACAGGGTTTTCGCTCTGGTCGGTTCTATCCAGGTTGATTTTATCTGTTGAATTTCTTTGGTGAGTTGTAATAATTGCCGATGGAGATCGGTGTTCTCCTCGCGGGCGCTTTTGAGAGCCGTGTTTAGGATCGTGCAGGGGTCCATTTCTACAATAAAACAAATCATTAAAAGGTTACTTCGTCAGTTACACAACAAAGATTATTGTCATTAAGATGTTTTAAGATGAATTCCGACTACGCTAATACTACTTGAAGGGTTTTTTATTAATTTTAAATAATAAATTCATATACGAGAATAAACAATATAACTAGAAATATTTATTTCGTAACATTCAATAACGTCGAGAATCCTGATAATAGTTCCTCGAATTCCTCGTCGATGGCCTTCGCGAGTAGGAATGATCCCACTCAGTCCGCTGATCTTCGGTCTCTCCCCTCATTCCTCTCGGAAGTAGTTTCCTCGGCATGGACACATTCATGGCTTGAGTTGGCCGGTTCAATCTGGGATCTTCGAGCTCGAATGAGATGCCATAAGAATGGGCATACCGATCCGTGCTCGGGATCAGGTCAACTGCGATGTCCTCGTTGATCTGGGCTAATCGGCGGCGGGCTTGTTTCACTTGCTTGTCGGTTTTTCTTTGGTGGGCTTCCAAGCGTGCGAGAATATCTTCAGCCTTGCCTCGGAGCTCTCGGGCGGGATTCCGTCCTGGCTCACGTTTGATCGCCACGTAGGGCAACCGTATGTCCTCCGTTTCTCCTTGCCGACAAGATCTCGATTCTCTTACAAGAGAAATCGAGAATCCCGCATTCCACATCGCCTGCCTACACCTGGCAGCGGAGTGGGATTTGAATCTCATTGTAATCCGAGATTCGTCCACCCATGAGTCTGTTAAATGAAAAGTGAAATTCTTATATTTATTATTATATGATACGTATGGGAACTAAATAAAATAATTTAATTAATACGCGGTCGATACTGGCTTTGGTTCGGGGTAGTCCACAGTTTTTTGGCGACAAATCGTGGTCAGTGTAGAAATATCACGATGTAGGGTTTGTTATGATTACTTCTTAGAACAGTAATTTAGTGAGATGTCGTCGGGTTTTAGTTTTCGTCAGTATACGATGTGTCCGTGAAGATCGGAACAAAATGGGTCTAGAGTTCATAGAATTTCATTACGTCTAATCTCACGGATTGTCTACACCTCATGGCCGTATGATGTATCTAGCACGAGTGGTGAGTTGTGATTTTGTTCGGAGTGAAGCTGACTGCAGAAAAATAGACTTATGGAATTTATCTTGCCTCAGGCGTTGAATCGTTCTCGCCAGTTAGTTATATTGGTCTTACGCACCTGCTTGAAAATTTATATTCGTTTTATCCTTTACGCGGATGACTTAGATCCGGAAATTTGCGATTCATAGCGGCGTAATGGTGGCTCTCGATGGATGATCATCTCGATCAGTTCATAATTCTGGCGCGATTCGGCATTTCATGCGTTGTGCGTTTAATTCAGGTCATTTGTTAAGTCATGTAATCGATAATAATCATTTATTTCTGACGTGAATTATAATTTCATTTGTTAAGTCATGGAGTCGATGTAAATCCTTTATTCCTGATGCGAATTATAATTTCATTTGCTAAGTCATGGAGTCGATGAAAATCATTTATTCCTGATGCGAATTATAATTTCATTTGTTAAATCATGAAGTTGATGATAATCATTTATTTCTGACGTGAATGGCACAATATTATAATTTCATAAGTAAGGAGCTTTCATCTGTTTTCTATCTTGGATTATTGGCGGCATATACTGAAGTTCTCTGGTAAAATTTGGGTAACAAGAACTGATCAGATGGGTTAGAATTTTTATGAAATTAGAATTTTAAATTTTAATGAGATAAAATAATAAAATTTGACTCTTACTGTCTTGGGCATTGACTCTTCGTTCCATAGTCACTCCTTCTGGGTCCGCCATGCGAGAGGGACAGCCTCCGGTCTTGTAATCTCCTCGGCGTTGATTGCTCGAATTCATTTAATCAAAAATTACTAATTTTTAGTCGATGACCTGACTATTTATATCTCACTTGCAACTAGTGTTGGTGTGCATGTACCTTGCAATTTTCATTGTGCCATTTTTTAATTCAGTCGGCTTCTTTCCTACCTAGAAAAATTTTATGACGAGTGTGTCTGAATTTTTTGAAATGTCATCGTCTAATTTTCTCCTGGTGACGTGACAATTCCCTACCTTGCTTGCTGGTTCTTATTCAGTGGATTTTATGTCTACAATTTTATTCGTAAATATTGTTGATTCGAATTGCTGATCGTCATTTATTTAATTTGGAATTTCTATGACCGTTTCTAGGTCGACTTTTTACTTGGACTTATGTTTGGTTTCATTATTAAAATCCGAGGTTAGATGAATTTTATGTAATTTAAGTAAATGAATTTTTTATTATAGTTTCACATTTAATTTGGGATGAATAAAAATTTACTTATGGTCTGATGGTTTGCAGATTTCAATTACTTCAAGGGGTCCATATCGTTGTCAAAGACTTACTATTGCATTAGGCGTTTTATTGTGATCAATGTGCTGTGTCATTTGAATACTTTATTGGTCTTATTTAATTATTATTTGGGGTCGGTTGGAATGAGTCTTTTAATCGTTTACAAATCGTCTGGTCCGGGAATTTTTATTATGAGTTGATAATCTTCGGTCTTTCCCTCATTCCTCTCGGGAGTAGTTTCCTCGGCATGGACACATTCATGGCTTGAGTTGGCCGGTTCAATCTGGGATCTATATACATTCTATATACATTTCAAGTTGCGGTGGCGACAATTTTTGTTATTGATTTGTTACCTTTTTAATAGTTATGCTCGTTTCGGTTGATTCTGGGGAATTTTCCAGTAAAGGTTTACTTACCATGATTTGGTTTATCGCTAATTTTTATGCGGTTAAATCTTTTTGGGTTGTATTATTATTTGGGGGTATTCGTAGTATCGGCCCTTTGTCGTCATTTAAACATTTTTATTCACGGTCTTTGGGTTACTCTAATTCGTTATTTTGGATATAGTTAATTTCTCGGGCTTTCCCGTATTATCTAATTTCGTTAGTTTAATTTAAGATTTAGTTAGAGTAGTTTAGATAGCAATTATTTCCGATTCTTTCCCCACTCCCTTGCCTTTAATTTGACCTTAGGATAGTTGTATTAATATTAAAATTTTAAGAGTGCCCACCGAGCTACTCAATGTTTATGATTTTTAGCCGTTATGTGCAATGATATTAGTTTGGTCGAGATTACAGGAAAATAGGTGGTGGAGAAGCAGCCAAAAGACTACTTCCCCTCCTCCCAATTTCCCATATGATGGATAGTATTGACGTTTAGGCCCTGCGTTATTCACGCCGGAACCTTCAAGAGGACAGGCTATTGGCGGATAAACCGCACTTACACAGCCTGAGTTGTTGTGTGGGTTTTACTTTCTTGTGGTGCATGAGTGGCTGTGGGCCGGAAAAATTTCGACAAAAATCACTTTCATTAATCTTTATTTCAAGATATAATTATTATCGACATATTTGACAAAAATTCATTTCAACTTTATCATAAAACCTTTCCCCACGCCGACACCCAAACAGAGCTCACACGAGATTGCCTGTGTACGACGTGGAGAAAGTATCGAACCTTCTTTCACTTACATCAATTATGAAAATTGCTGGGAAAATTCATATTGTTAGACGAGAGTTCAAGTTCTTTAAAACTGATTCAGGTTATTAAACTGATTTATTTATTGTACGACCCTAACCTTGTGTGTTAAATTTGAGATAGTAAAACAAAATTTGACCTTGTGATTTTCTAGTATATTCTAATCTTAAATTTTATTATTTTCGTAATTTAATTTGACAATTTTATTTTTGATTTTTTAATTGAATTGTTTCCAATTCAAATCATTTAATTTTAGTTCCATTTTCATGGACTTTCGCTTTTTTTTGGTAAATTGTCAAATTTCGATCAAATTTTTGTGTTCTCATGTTATTTCTATGTTTATTTCGTGCGAATCTTGTTGCACTTTGTTATTATTTTAATTTACTTTTGTGTTTTTTCGATTTTATATTTAATTGTTTCTCTCTCATATTTTAGCATGGTTAGTTGATGTTTTATGGGTCTGATTTTAAATCTGCATGTTGTATTTGCGTGCGTATTGTTGGGCCAGAACACAAACGGCCTTGTAAATGTTTAAATGAATCGGTAACACACATGCAAATATAACATGCAGATTTAAATTCAAACCTATTAAAACACCAATTAAACCCACCAAAATATGAGAGGAAAAACAATAAAATATAAAATCATAAACATAAAAATAAATTAAAATAATAACAAAAAGCAACAAGATCCGCACGATATAAATATAAACATAACACGAAAACCTAACAAATTCGACCGAAATTTGATAATTTAACAAAATGTGTGAAATTTCATGAAAATGAAATAAAATTCAAAGAATTCGAATTAGAAATAATTCAATAAAAATTTTAAATGAAAAATTATCAAATAAAATTGCAAAATAATAAAAATTAAGATTAGAATACACTAGAAAATTCCAAGGTCGAATTTTGTTTTACTGAATCAAAAAGAACACGCAAGGTTAGGGCCAAAAAATAGGTATATATACCGATGCATTTTCACATAATTTTTAATCGTTTTTCAAAGTCGTTTTTGAAATTTTCAAACTAGTTTTAAAAATCTATGTAAGTGAGAGTTTTAATCGAAACTCTCTCCACGTCACATTCTCGCAATCTCGGTAGAGCTCTGCTTGAATGCTGGCGTGGGGAGAGTAAATTATTTATGATTTTTTTTGGTGTATGGATTGGATCGTGTTGGTAATTTTATTTTGATTTTAATAAATTATTCATAATATATAATTTATGTTTTGTTTTAAAATTTGTCGAAATTTTTCCGGCCCACAGCCAAAGACACATCACAAAGACACATTGCCCTCAATTTCGCAGTTCTGAAGTAGTTCGTTACTTCCTCTATGATTTCGCTCATAAAGTTGGTTCCTTGATCAGTCAGGATCTGTTTGGGTGTTCCATATCTACAGCATATCTCTTCTACCAGAATTCTCGCTATTGTTCTGGCTTTTTGGTCTGGTATTGCGAATGCTTCCGGGAATTTTGACAAATAATCTGTTACTACTAATATGTAGATATTTCCATCGTTGGTTTCTGGTAATGGTCCTACTACATCCATTGCGATCATCGTCATAGGTTCTGGTGGGATTGGCATTGGCTTTAGCGGTGCTTTCAATTTACTTCCTGTGCTTTTTCTGGTCGCACATATCAGACAATTCTTTATCCATCCTTTTACGTCTTCTCCGATATTTGGCCAATAATATTTTTGGCGCAGTCTTGCTTCCGTCTTTTTTGCTGACATGTGTCCTCCAAGCTTTCCATCGTGGTATTGCATCAATACTTCTTTTCGTCTACTCTCTGGTAAACACATGAGTCGTTTTTCGCCATCCATTAATAATAACCATCCCTTCTCTATGGTATATCGGTATCTGTGTTTCTCCATATGTTCTCTTAGTTTACTATTGTTGTCGAAGATTTTCATATCATTAGATCCATAAATTCGATTATGGTTTTTAACTCCTCGTCTTCTTTCTGCTCATTTCTCAGTTTTGTGAAATCAATATCTTCTGCGATTATCATGCATATTCGTCTTACATCATGATCCATTAGTTCCTTAAATACAAATCTTGACATACAATCTGCGTTGGCGTTAGCCTTTCCTGATTTGAATTTGATATATGGTGAGTATTCTTGCAACTGCATTGCCCATCTCATCAACCTACTGGAGGCTTCTTTGTGTTGGCCTAACCATACTAATGGTTGGTGATCTGTAGTGATATATATTTCGTGACCCCATAATAAATATTTGAAGTGTTTAATGGCTTGAATTATTGCTAATGCCTCTCTTTCAGTCACAGAGTAATTCTTTTCATGTTTCTTGAATGTTCGACTATAAAATCCAATAACTCGTTCTCTTTTCTCATCATCCCATTGTCCTAAGACTGCTCCAGATGCATATCCGCTTGTGTCTGTTGCTAACAGAAACGGCTTCTTAAAATCTGGGTGTACGAGTATTGGCGCTGATATCAGTTTATCTCTGAGTGTTTCAAAGGCTGTTTGTTGTTCCTTTTCCCATATAAACGGGGTATCTTTTTTGGTTAATTCTTGTATTGGTTTCGCGATGGTTGCATAGCTCTTGATAAACTTTCGGTAATATCCGCATAAGCCTAAGAATTCTTGCACTTGTGTGACTGTTTTTGGTACAGGGATATTCTTTATCTTTTCGATGTTTCTTGGGTCTAGTTCTTTGCCTTTTGCTGACACGATGTGTCCTAAGAAGGTGACCTTTTCCTTTGCCCAATCGCATTTTGATGGTTTCAATTTTAATTTCCATTGTCTCAGTCGAACGAATACATTTCGTATATCTTTTAAATGTTGCTCGAAGGTGCTAGAATAAATTAGTAAATCATCAATATATACCATACACTGTTTAATGCCGTGAGTTACAAAGTTTATACATCTCTGGAATGAAGCTGGTGCGTTAGTTAGTCCAAAAGGCATTTTCTTGAATTGGTATAAGTCTTTTCCAATTGTAAACGCAGTTTTCTCTCTGTCTTCCTCTTTGACTTTTATTTGCCAGTAACCACTTTTTAAATCTAACGATGTAAAATATGCTGCTCCGTGTAATGTCTGTAACATCTCATTTATATCTGGTAACGGGTATGTATCTCGTTTTGTTACTGCATTGAGTCGTCGATAATCTATACAGAACCGTTGTGTTCCGTCCTTTTTCTTTACCATGACCACTGGAAATTGCCATGGCGAGCAACTTGGTTCGATTACTCCTGCGTCTAACATATTTTGGACTTCTTTTTCGGCAACGGACTTCTGAGCTTCTGCCAATCGATAAGGCCGTAGTGTTATTGGGGTATCATCTGTTAGTGGTATCGTGTGTTGCGTCGGATGCTGCAAATATATCTTTAAATTCCATTAGCAGTTTTTGTAATTGCTCTTTTTCGGTTTCGTTTAGTATCTGACTATCGATTGTCCATAATTCCTCCTCATTTCCTTCAGTTTTTTTTGCTGGGAGTTCAATGTCCATCATCGGTGTTAGTTTCCCCAATCTTTCGTTTTCATAAATTACTTTGTCTTCTTCGTCAAAATTTGTAATGTTGATCGGAATTTCACTGTTGTCGTTTACATACACTATTTCTCTGGCTAGTGGTAGTTCTTTCTTTTTCTCAAATTTGTGGTTAGGCTCGAAAATCATTTCGCCTCTGGTTTCCTCGTTTACTTTCACGTAGCAAATCATTTGTGTGCGCCCTGGCACTACTATTTTCTCTGAGCATCTCACTTCTGATTTCAGCATGCATATTCGTCCGGTTTTATCTCTCAACTCCATTGATCCTAGATCTATTATTATCTCTTTTAATAATTCTGGCATGAGATCTGTTCCAATTATGCAATCTGCGCTTAGTCTCCTGATGACTGCTAAGTATGTATTGATTTTCACGTTTTTGTATTCGATTATCGACCAGATTTTTCCGATGACTGCTACTGATTCTTTGCTGCAAGTTATTACATCCATGTTAGCTTCTTCTATACATGGCCACAATCTTCCTGGTATTTTATCCATTTTTATTGCTGAGATGTTCGCTCCGGTATCAATCATGGCTTTAATCTCTACCCCATTTATTTCTATGGGTACCGTTAATGTTGGTCCAGCTAGCGTTTGCAACATGGCTATGGTTCGAGTTTCTGGATCCTGATCCACACTTCTTGATCTTTGGCTGGTTCTTGGTACTAAGTCTGCCCAATTTGGTTCGTATGGTGTCGGATAAATGTTTCGTAGTGTTGTTGGTCTTGGTATTGGTACGTGCCTTTCTACCGGCGTATTTCTCTCTACTGATTTTGTTGCTTTCTTTAAACATTCATATACTAGTGGTGGATGATTCCACTATGTCTTGTTTTCCGGTTTTCCCATTGTTTGAGCTGCTCTTGAGTTAGCATCTGAGTTCCTCCTTGATTTTCGTCGTTGTCGCTGTTATCACTGCTATCATCTTTGAAGTTCATCCATCGTTTCCAGTTACTCGTTTTCTGTCGCTTCATTCTGGTTTTCTCGGCTTCTAATCTCATTATTGCTTTGAATTTCCGTCCGACTTCTTCATCAGTACCATTCATTTTAGTTAGAATTCCTACCAATCTCTTTATCTTGTGGATATCTTTTGAGTGTCCATGTAACACCATTGTCTTTGCTAAAAACGGTAAGAATCCAATTGCCATTTTCCAGTTGATTTTTCTTTCTCTTTTGTAGATATCGAAACATGCTAACATTTGTGTTAAGATTACTCTTACGATTTGAATGATGAGTATTATTCCTAAAATTCCTGCCATCATTTGTCCGAAGATTAAGAATCTTCCCCACATGGCTTTCATCTTATTAGCTGTAGCATGTTTAAAATGGTCTGGTGATAGTAACAATTCGTAGTTAGGTTTCTCTCCATAGTTGTTACCTCCCGTTATCGTCACAATATTGGATAATATTGCTTGTCTTTGCGCTGGGAATAGTAGATGTTCTCTAGCTCGTTCCAGATCTTTTGTTTGGTATATTCCACTTTGTGATATATCTACTGGTTTGAATTCTACTTCACTGGCCGAATCTGTAAGTCCAAATATTTTTGGTGGTGCTACTATTACTCGAGTTGGAAATTGTAACCAACTTCCATCTCTTATTTCGAATAGTGGTCCGTATACGTTACTGCAACTGAACATATTAGGTACAAATTTCTCTGGATTTATCATCCTTGTTACTGGTTGAGCGAATCTGATTTTTCCTTTATGCATTATTTCTAGTTCATTTATGCATTTATCTCTTGGAATTGTTGAATTCTCTGGCAGTTTCGCAACTGTCTTTTCACATTTGTACGTATACATGACTTCTCAGACGATTCTCCCAAAATATCTTTCCTGGAGTGGTAGTAATGGAATTGCGTTATGCGGATTTGTGATTGCCATTGCCAATTTTGTTTTTAGTATTTCTCTGTTCAGGATACAGTCATTTTTAACCAAATAATAATATATTTTCTCTGTTGATGCCAATCCTTTATGATATAGGAAATCCATCTTGTTATTTATATACAGATATAGTTTTACATCCTTAGGGTCTATTTGTGCTTTTGCGTTCGGTATGGCTGTTCGCGATAGGAATATTTCTTTGTAATTTGTACTGGCTACCATCTCGTCACATTTACTCACCATTCGTCCTTTTATGAATTTCATTCCGATTGTAGTATCGGTTGATATTACCACCGTTGGCGTGACCTCTGATCCGATAGTTGTGATAATTGTTGGTTTTCCGATTCTTCCGGTTCTCCGTAATTCATCCATTGCGCTCTTTTGTGTGTTAGTTTCTGTTTCACTGTGCACTCGTCCTTGCACTTCGTCAAATATTGCGCTTTTCAGTAAGGTGAGTCTACAAGTTCTGGTATCGGCGTGGTATACGATCGTTGACATTCCCGTGTTGCATGATCTATCCGTTGCCAGGCATTGAGGGTACTTTTTCATTGCTTGCGTGTCTGGATCAAAATATCCTTGATATTTCTCTAACTTTACTTGATAGCTTTCAATCACTACTACTCGTTTGACCAATTGATTTAATAGAGTATACTCTCCTCCTTCGCATGTTCCGTCTCCAGCCGTTATTCTTCCCGCAGCGTAAACTCGGGAGGTTTTTATCTTTCCTTCTTCAGCTGCTTCATGGACTCGTCCAGCTATTGAGATGCATTCTGACGTAAATCCTTCTTCACATTCGTTCCGCGTTATCGAAACCACTGTTGTTTCCGTTCCAGCTTCAATAATTGTTGAATGTGAGTGATGTCCACAATGAAATGCCACAATTTTCCTTGTTACAGAGCATTCTTTGATTTCCGTTTTGATGAAGTCCACTTCTTGATATACATTATACGATACTGCTGTAGCTGTTGTCTGTAATTTACCCGGGTTTGCTGCTTTGCACTCTTCCGTTTCTTTTAGTGAATATTTGTCGCCAATCTTTCTGTTGTCACAGTCATATACTACAAACGGTTCTACTCCTTTTATGCACATCATCCATATGAGTATTGTAGTGATTATTGCATTCATTCCTTTTCTGGCTGTTTTTGGATCGCTTGCATTAATCGTTGTTTCGAATTCTGTTAATAGCTCTTTCAACTTTGTTTGCATCATCTCGGTTTGATCATCTTTACTCACCAAGTTTATAAAAGCTTGCCATCCGCCTTGAGTTAAGATGAATGGTTCGATTACTTTTCTGATAATATCCGTTATCGCGAATTCATATCCGTTTGGGTTGTGTCTTGGAGTTCGCTTTCTGTATATTACTATTGTATTATACATCAAATAGGCCATTCCTACCAAATATCTATTTGGGTCATCTGATCGTTTTATTAAATGATTTATTATCAACAGTAATTCCTCCGGATCTTTGGTTGTAGTTCGTACTTTGTTATCCATTATTTTATTTATTATTTGCTTTATTGCTGCCCATAGCTGTTTCGCTTCGGTTCCGATATTGTTAAGTTTTAAATTCCTCTTTATTTCTGGATTTGCTAATCCTAGCATATCAGTTATTAGTTTGTTGATCCACTTTGCTCCTTGTTCTTGGCCTTTCAGCTTTCCTTGTAACTGTTTTGTCACTTGACTAAGCTTGTTTAATTTTGTTTTCAATTGATCCATCTGCATTTGTTCTTTAGATTTTCTTTCTGGAGCCGGTTTGTCGGTTTTCGGTCGTCCTCTGGGTTTCTTTTCCATTGCTGTACCTGTTTCTTTTCGTTTGGGTTGTTCGTCTGCTGTTTCTCTGGATGTTGTAGCTCCTCGTTCATTTATCCAGTTGTCCCATTCGTCTCCTGTTGAGTTTCGGCGTCTCCTCTCTTTCTTTTTGTTTTCCTCTTCGGTATCTGGCTCTATAATTTCGACTGGTTGTCTTTGAGCACATACTAGTTCGTCTAGTTCATCTGTTATCATGTCGTTTTCATTTTCTGTCATGAATAGATCTCTTGATTCCGGTATTCTCCTAGTTGTTTCCTCATCCGCAATATCATTGAGATCATTTAGTATCTCTTCATCTCCTGTTGTGATGATGATTACTTCATCTGCGGCAGGTGGAACTTCTGGCGTATTTAGACTTTCTTGTCGCCCTATTGTCGTTTTCGTTTTAATTTCTCTTTTATTGAGTTCTCTACCTGCGATTTTTGCTACCGTTAATATATTTATTAACCACAATTGCATTTGTGTAACTCCGATCTCGAGATCGTCATCTAATGATCGTCCTTCGTATTGTAAGTGAAAAGGTAATTCGTACGGTATTCGCTTTTTTATTTCACTTATCTTGGCGATGATATAAAATTCTCTTTCAATTGGTTCGAAATCTGGCGTCATAATTTTTGAACTATATTTCTCTATCGTTTCGGCTGCCCATTCGGTGTGTTTCCATTTTCGGATAATTTCTCGGAATTGCTCTGGGTACCACGCATACATTCTCCGATATTCCTCTATTTCCTTTACGATATTTCGCAGATTCTCTACTCTGTTACAAGAATCGATTATCCATTTTGCCAAATCTGTTACAGCTCGTCTTTGATTCTTTGCTCCGGTTCTCAATATCGCTGCTAATTCTCTGCATTTTTGCGTTTCTGTTAATCGTGTTAATCCTTCCTCTACAGAATCATCTATGTCTGTGGGCAAATATCTTGTTCCTGGAATCCGTTTTTCGAGTACACTGATCCGCGGTCTCGCTTGTTCTTGTTGGATTCGCAATTTCATTTCTCGTTCCGTTTCTACCTCGATTGTAATATATATCGTATCATCTTTTACGATTTGAGGTGATACATATTTTTTCAATAGGAATTGTGGTACTCCTCCTGCAACATTTTCGGTGGATTTCGGCTTTTGGCTTATCATAGATCTTGGATCTACTCCCAATTTTTCGCTGTGTCGCCCTTCCCATTTTCCGGGTTTGGCGATTGAAATTATGACTTTTCGATTAAATGGCCACTCTAACTTTCCGTCATATCTGCCTCTTGCTAATAGAAAATACACTGATAGATATTTTCCTTTTCCTAACCCATCTCCGTTTGGGTACACTCTCAATTTCATCCGGTATCCTCCGATTTCTGTATAGAATTGATGACTTGTAATACCGATGATTTGTTCTTCCTCAGCCGATTTTACTTTTTCAGCCCATCCACCTATTTTCCACGTGTATGAGGCTAATCGAGCTCTATCGTTTATCTCTTCGTCCTCCTCTGGTTGCCATTCCATTTCGTTTATCACTTCCTCTGGTAAATTTTCGTATGGCTCATCTTCATATAGTTCTAAGGTTGTTTCATTAGCTGCATCTTCTGGCGCTTCTCCTGGTACGTATTTCCTCCATTTCGGTTCGGTTCTCTCCATTTTCCATTTCCACTCTTTTGTCTTTTCGTCATACACCCTTTTCCATGGTGTTGATCGGCATCGTGAATCATCTATAGGTTGTAATTTTGTACTCAACTTCGCATCTTGTCTCCATACTTGGTAGATGGTTAGTATTTGGTCCATTTTTCTTTTCATTTCCTCTTGAAATTCTTGAATTTGTTGTTCCTTTTTTGTTGTATTTTTTCTCTCTGGTTCATCCATGGCTATGATATTAATGGTTTGTCCGTCTTCCCATATACCTAGTTCGTATATCGGGGTTCGTTCTCGCGGACTTATTTGTCGTTTGTGGTACATTATTGCCACGTCTTCTACCATGCCGTCATCACTATTTTCGATTTTCGGTTGGATAATTTCTCGGTTTATTCGTCGGTATAATTCGTGCATTTGACAATCGAGATCTACCAATATTTCTTTTATTTCATCGTTCGGTAATTTTATCTTTATCTTTATTGGTTCGTCTCCCCTCATGTCTCTTTGATGCTCTCCGTATTTGGCTATCAACTCATCTGTTCTCTCGTTATCAAATCTCATAATATCTGTGTCTCGCACAGCTTCTACAAACATTTTCATTGAGATTGGTCTAGTTAACGACAGTCGGTTAATATATTTTCTGGCTTGATCTATGGCTTGTTCAGTCATTTTGATCTGGTTTTGCCTCATTATCTTTTGTCTCTCTTTTTCTAATCCGGGTTTTATTTCTTTGATATACAGTATTTGAATTTTCTGCCATATTTCCGCTGTCGTTTCTTCGGTTTCATTCTTGTTTAGTGTTATTACGTTTATTCCATTTGGCCATATTAGAGCATCCGCGAGGTGTATGTCTCGCTTTATTTTCTTTCCTTGGTAATATAGAGGTTTATTTTTATAACTGGGTCCTAGCTTTTTCACTACCCAATCATACAACTCATTTGTGCTTTCACCTCTTGTTGCTATTATCTGTCTCGGTATCTCTGTAAAATCAATAATTACCTGATACTCTGCTCTATCATATTCCTTCAAATTTTCTTGATACTTTTTTATCATGTCTTTCCATGATGCCGTGAATGTACCATTATCTTGTTGGTATCCTTTCGCAATTAATTTCATTATTCTGCTGTACATGGTTGTATCTTTGAGGTTTAGGAACATTTGGTTTCGATCTACTTCTTCTACGATCTCGTTAATTTCTTTTAATATCTCTGTTTCATCTTTTCTTGGCACGTTCGTTTCCATTTCCTCTAATTCGGATTTTGATTCATCTTTATTCAGTTTATTTTCCTCACATGATTGAAATATTTCTCCGCCCAGACTGCTTATCTCACTTTCGCCCTCATCGGTTTGATCGTCTGGTATTTGTCTTAACATATTTTGATTTGTAGTTGTTCCTCCTCTTTCATTATCTTAGTTGGCCCTTTTGTTTGAAACAATATCTCTTTTATTCTGTTCTTAATTTGCTCTTCGCTCCACGTGGGCTTTTCTTTTCTGACTCTTGTTTCTATTTTTTTGTAGCAGTATCCTCTGGATTCGATTTTTTGTTATTATTGGTTCTGATATCTTTTCTTTTTCTTGTGACTTTGATGTTTCCTGCTCATCTTTTTGCAGTTCTAATCTTGGTTCTTCCTTTTCTTGTGATAGGGCTCTCTTTGCCAGCACTTCTATTTTTTGGTCTAGTGCTTGTTCTTGTTCTAAATGCTTTAACGCTCCGTCTATTTTTAATATTAGTGTTTTCTTTCTTAGTTGCTCTTTCTCTTGTTTTAGGATTGCTTTTTTTCTCTTAACTGGTCTTCCTCTTGTTCTAGAGCTTCCTCTTGCTCTATTTTCTCAAGTGCACTCTCTATCTTTTGTGTTATGATTTCTTTTTCGAGTTCGTCTATTTCGTAAGTTAGTATTTTCTCGTTTTGATCTTCCGTTATCTTTGTTTGTTCAATCTCTTGAGCTTCTGGTTCGTCTGGTTTCTTCGTTGCCATTTCTTTCAATTGTCAGCGTCTCTGTTTTTCCTCCTCTGTAAATTCTTTGATAACTTCTATTTTTTCCCTCGTATTTAATTCGGTTGTTTTCTCATCCGTTATCATATTTCCTCCCATTTCGTTCTCAACACACTGCTCCGCAGTGTGAATTTCATCTGGAATTTCCATTCTCATCATATTGATTCTTTTCGGGGTTTGTTTTCGATTTTCCCATCTTTGTTGGATTTCCTGGGCTTCCTCTGTTTGTAGTCTTTGCCATTCAGCTTGTTGTTGCTCTTGATATTCTCTAGTTCGCAGCTCTTGAATCTCCTCATTGCTTCTCATTACATTGATTCGTTGTTGTTGTATATTGGCGGGCATCTGTTGCATCATCTCTTTTAATTCCATGGGCATTCGTTGTAGTGTTTCTCGTAACATGTCTATCTCTTGTATTACGTTAATTTGTGGACTTCTCATAGGGTTATTTGGTCTTGATTGATTTGGTTCTCTTCTTATGCTGCATCGCCTTGCGATATGTCCTTGTTGACCACAGTTATAACATGCCTTGTTATCAAGTTGCCCACATATTCTCTCAGTGTGCCCTCTTCTTCCACATTTCTGGCAGTTGTGATTCCGGAAACAATTTTCTGATCGATGTCCCATTTTTTGGCATGTGGAGCATTTTTCATTTGAGTTTGGATTGGTCCTGAAATTATTATTATAACTTACTTGGTAATTACCTCTGTCTTCCGGATTTCTTGTTGCTGGTGGTTTGAACATCTGTTGTGCTCTTGGAATGAATTGATTCATAGCTGGATTGGTATTGTTGTTTTGATTGTTGGCGTTGACTGTTGACGTTGTTGGTTCCGTGGCCAGGACTGCCACTTGATATCCCAGTCCCAGATGGGCTTCACATCTGTTTGCAATTGCTACTGCTTTATCCAGTGTATCTGGTGCCAAGCATCCGAGGTTGGCTCGTATGTCTTCTCTCTTGATTCCTCTTATGAAGACATCTACCATTTTATCTTCGGGCAAATCTGCTTCTCCGAAGGCTTCTTTACACAATTTCTTTAATTTACAGGCATATACTGCATTTGATTCATCTCGTCTTTGTTTTCGATGTAGGAAGTCCAATATCTTCCTATTTCCTTTTTCTCTATTCCGAATATTTTTACTAAGAACTCTTTAATCTCTGTCCACGTTGTCAGTTTCGTTACGTCTCTTGCTTCCTCCACAAATACATCTTGTGCGCTTCCTTTCAAATATAAGGGTAGTCGCTCTTTTACTTTTTGGTGTGTCCAGTGACAGATATTTTATAAACTTCAAATTCCTTTATAAATGTGTCTAATTTGTTGAGGCTACCGTCGAACGGTTCTCCCCTGAACTTTTCTCTGAATTCTTCTACTGTTGCATTATTGTTATTCGACATTGTATTTGGATCCGGAATTGAAGTTATGTTGGAATTTATAGAAGTTGTCATTTTTGGATTGTTGTTTAGGCTTTCTTCTTCGTTCACTGATTCTATTGTCGTCAACTGGTTCTCGATATTAAGTAGTTCGTTCTCTTCGCTACTGTTGAATTCAAAATCGGTCAATCCGCTATCTGTACCGGTTCCTGTTACTGCTGTAATTGGTACTCCGGTATTGGCACTTCTACTGTTGAGGGCTTTTTTCTTTTCTTCTACTTTTAACAAACTCTTTTCTTTATTCTCTTTACTTTTGCTTCTTGTATGGTTGCTGATGCTATCAATGTTTACGGTTGTACGTTTGCTTGACTAGTTTTATCGTTATTCTATCGGTTTCTCTTTTCTTGCTTTGGCTGCTTTGGAATTTCTGGTTGAGTATTTTGCTACTGGCTCGCAACTGTTGTAGTCGGTTTGGTCGTTTTTCATTGTTATCACATCTCTCTGCGGTTCGACAAAATGTCGTCCCGACATATTTTATTTAATTCCAAGATTTATTTCGGTTTCTTTTGGTCCTTTGCCAACAAAATTATGTTGATCCCGGCTGAGCCCCCAAATTTGTATGGTGGGTTTCTGGGTTTTGATATTTGTTTAAATTGTCCTGTGGTTGCCCCAGTAACGCCATACAAAATGCTTCTAGTTACCACTCGGCACCCGTTGCTAGGCAACGTTGGAAATGTGCTCGAGCGGGTGGATTGTCCGCAAAAAGTGAGTGCTATTGCTAATACTATAATTGCTCGGACAACCCTCGGGTTCAACGAGCCGTCGTTAGAAGACACATGCTCGATTTTTTGTAATTGGTCCCTTTATGTCATGTATTTATCATTAGAGTCTCATAAATTACAGGAGTTCTATCATGGTTTTCTGGACTATCTTACACATGAGTCAATGAAATCAAACTACGAAATATATATTATCCATGAGTTACAATGCTTGCAAATTTGATTTGGATTGGGTTAGCACTCGAGCGGCACGACGCCTAACTCTTTCCTTGCGTCCTGGACGAGAGGGGGTATTTACGGTTGTTGCAGGGTTCGAGACCGAGGTTGGAGCAGCTGCCGACTCCCGATAGGCTAACTGAGCCGGTGCGAATACGAGCGGATAGGTAACAGCCGCCCCCTCCTGACTGGCCGACAGGGCAACCTCCAGTCCTCGTATTTGCGTACGTAAGCTTTGATTTATTTGCTTTTCTTCCACCCATCCTTTCTGGACAGCTGTGAGTCTCTGATATAGGGGTTTGATTTTTGCTGGATCTACCCAGGTGGCTCGAATTTGGTGTACTTCTCGAGTCAGCTGGATAATCTGATCATATAGAGTCTTGTTATTTTGTCGTGCTACGTCCAGTTCTGCTCTCAGGATTTGAAGGGAATCCATGTCTGGAATTGATAATATCAAAAAATAACTATTACCATAGAATTAACGAATATAATAGAATTAAACAAAATTTTCTAGACGAATTATAACAACATCAAGAGAACGAAATTAATTTCTAAACGAACAAATCTTTATTCTAGTAACAAAATCTAAACTAAAGTGAATTCAAAATATTAATATCACGTGTCCGTGAAGCCCCTTGCTACCCATTCCTCCGGGGAGCAGTTTGGAATAATCATCACCGGCCTCCTGGTATTCCGAATCCAGCGGAAGCCGGTCATCTGCGAGTCCTTCCCGCTTATGATCGTCTCTCTACAGGTGTCTCCGTACAGGGGTCCGCGTAGCCGTGGGTGGTGATAGGTAGTGGCAATCCGGCCGGTTTCGATGTCCTCCTCAATGTTTGCCAAACATTGACGGGCCCGAGCCACTTGTAGGTCTACTTGTCGTTGATGATTGAGAAGATCCTCGAGCAGGTGACGCGCGTGTGCGTAAATTTCTCCAGTGGGGTGCCACTCCTCCCAGAACGGTTCTGGTACTCCTGAAGTTCGGTTAAAATCTTCTGATTTGCCAGGGGTTCGTTGGTATTCGAGTGGGGAAGACTCGCGACGTCTAGTGTGCCAGAAAAGCTTCCATGCTTCTCTCCATCGGTCGGCAAGTTGTGTGGAAATGAGATCCGGATCTGAATTTCCTGAATGAAATCATAATTAATATAATCCCTTTTGAACGTTATATCGGGGATGTATGTATTTGTACTATTCCGCACGCAATTTAAAATGACTTTGTTACATGAAGGATTTCCTGCATTTGGTGCTCCCTCGTCAATGAGTGATGAAGCTAAAATCTACAGATTATACTATTAACTCCAGTACAATGGAGGAAAATTACTAATAACCTAAACATAAAGAATTTTTATCCTAGAATTCAAATATGAAATTTGATATAGAAATTCGACAGCAAGTTCGATACTAAATCGTTCACAAAATGCGGCGATATCATTATGTTGTATGCACAAAACAAATCATTTAATTTTAATACGGGAAAAACCATTATTGCTTATATATAAAGAAAAAAAAATCGTTACCTAGGAGTGGTAGGTCAAAGTCGGCTACCGATCTTTCGCCAGGTGGACTAGTCGAAATAGTCCTCTTTCGATAGTTTCGTTGTCGATGCATTTCGTACTATTCATTCGCTGGTGTCGGGCGAGGGTTTATATACTGTTGATTGTGTTTACTCCTATTCTATACGATGCTTTAAAATAATCATATTATTTAAATGATCATGCACTATTCGCCATTCGGCAGAAAGGTTGACATTGTTTAATTAAGTTTACAATTTCTCGTTTAAATTTTTATTTACATAGTTTGGTCGTACCAGTAAATCGATCTCCGACTTAGTGAACTGGACGGATGTGTCAAGGTCCAAGTTCAATTTGTGTTGTCATATCTAGAATGGGAAACGGTCGGCGATTTATGATAACTTAACTTTGGTCGCGCATTCTCTGCTGTTGATAAGGTAATCAATTTGCAGTAGTTTATCCGTATGTTTCCGGTCAGTATTAATTATCATTTTAACTTGTTTATTCTTCAGGCCTAATCTCTCTGAATCGATGTCGAGTTTGTTTGGATCAAACATAATGGTTCGAGATATAGACAATGATATTGACTGTCTGGACGGTTCCCTTATTAACCAGTAAGTTCGTTTTATGTTTGCGTCGTCTTGTTAATGAGGTTTTCTTTAGGAAAATCGGCAGTAATGGGAATTCCTGACGTCGGTAATTTGATTTCGTTCAATTCTATCTCAGATTTATCGTGGGCAGGTAGAAACTCACTCTCTTCGGATGGCGTGACATTACTCGGTTGAAGGTCGCAATTTTGGTCTTCCATCTTGGATTCAGAATTTTAATCTATTGGAATTTCATTGCCATGAATTTGTATTTGTGATTCTCAATTTTATATTCGATGCATCTTATTTTCGTCAATTTGATTTTTGAAGATTCTTCTTTATGTGATTCCTACTCTAAATGTTGGAACTATTAATTTGAATGTTATTGGTCAGGAGTAATTGAGCATTTAAGTTTTATGATTTTTTGGTTTTTTTTGGTTTTCGTAAGTCTTTTGTTTATCGTGGTGATTTTGTGGGTTAGCTTTTTAATTTTGATTACTAAGTAAAATCTTTAATTACTAGTCTGAAATTATAGTTTATGTCTTACATGATAATAATACTAATTTACAATTTTAGTTAACAATAGAAATATTTAAATAATAATGTAACTTTATAAGTAATGATAGGGATTATGAATCGTATACTTGAGCGTATGATTTTTTTAACTGATAATGGTGGGTTACAGGGTTTCATATCTTGCTTATCGTTCGGGTGACCCTAGTAACGCCATACAAAAAGTTGTTGATCGCCACTTGGCACCCGTTGCTAGGCAACGTTGGTAATGTGTTCAAGTGGTGGAATGCCCGCAAAAATTGAGTACCATGTGCTAGTACTATAGTTGCTCGGACAATCCTCGGGTTCACGAGCTGTCGATAGAAGACCTATGCTCGCTTTGCTCGGTCCCTTACGTGGAAATGCGAATTAAATTTAGACTGATTAACGTAGATGATTTCGAGTCTACCCCACTATGACTGAATGCATGAGAGATGATTTATTTAACGAACAACAAAAAATTGTATATCACTGGTCAGTTAATCCGATCGACTTGCTACTTGTGCGGCTCGGCGACGGGCCCGTTCCTTACGTCCCGGCCGGCGGAGGGTTGGTTGGATGGCTGTCGACTTTGAGCTTGGTGTGGCACCACCAACGGCACGTTGATTCGGTAGTTGGGAAGGGGCGAAGATGAGCGGATACGTTACCGCTTCCCCTTCCCTACAGGCGGCCAGGGCAACTTCTAAGCCCCTGATCTGCGTGCGTAGGCTCTGGTTGAGCTGACGTTCTTCGGCCCAGCCTTGTTGAGTAGTAGTGAGTCGATGATAAAGTATCTTTGTCCGTTTGGGGTCTAAACAGGTCGCCTTGACCTGTTGCACTTCGCGAGTTAACTGCAGTACCTGGCTGAGTAGCTCCGCGTTTGCCTGCCTAGCGCGGGCTAGCTCAGTTTGCATTAGTTTCAGGGCCGACATTTCTATAAAGAAAAATATTAATTTTGTCTAATATGGAGAACTCTAATTATTTCAAACATGATCATAGCGGAAATCTTATTTAAAACAAAATTCTAAGATGACAATTCATTATAATTTATCATTATCAACATCGCTAAAATACAAATGTCAGTTATGATTGTATCTGGGGATTCATGACTCTTCGAGAAATTTCCTGACTCCCTCTTCCGGCGGATAACCGGGAATAATGGGCACTGGTCGTCGGAGGTTGCGTGCCAGTCGAGCCGGGTACGTCTCCGCGATGCGTCCGACGAGGATGTCCTCCTCAACGTTGGCGAGGTACATCCTCGCCTTCACAACCTGTAGATCGACCTCCTCCTGGATCTTCTCCCACTGAGCCAGCAGGCTTCGAGCATGGTCGACAATCTCTTCGGCAGGGTATTGTTCCTCCTCTGGTCGGTGGGGGTCATCCCCTCTGCCTAAGATTTGCCACAGAGTTGGGCATGATCTCTTTGGGCGTGGTTCCTCGAGAGTCATTGACGGGCGCGCTCGTTTCCAGGCTCGGCGCCATTCATCGGCCTCTTGTTTCGTAATCCAATTTGGGAGCATGAGTTCTTCTGAAATGAGTTAAGATAATATATTCTCGCACTATTTACTCGTAGATGAACGTTTAATTCATAATCATAGGCACATATGCTTGAAGTGCTCGTTAATTTCAGGGGGTACATTAATTGATTACGTTAATGTTCGGGAACTTGATTTTTGATATTTGAACTGAAATCATAGGTGGGTGCGTTTGGGTGACTTCTGTGGTTTCTCTCTGTTGGATTTGGGTCGTTTATCCTTTAATATGTTGCCATAAAAATTTATCCGCGTTTATCGTATAGTGGGATCTTATCGGTTTGTATTCGGTTCCCCTATTGTATGATTTGGATTATCGACAATCTTTGGTGTGTTAGTAAATTTTTTGTTGTTTGCCAAAATTGCAACGATTATCTGCACATTTATGGTGCTGTGTATTTCTCGAATGGGAGGAATTATTAGTGTACCCATGAATTTCAAGTGTTAATTAAATTGAAACTATTTACTAGTATCTACATAATTTAATTATTTATCAATGTAGACTAATTGTTGACGTATTCGTCATCCGTTAATGTCGAACAGGATGTTTACCGTCGACATTCGAGAATCCATGTGTTCCTAATGGCGACATCCGTTCGCCCTTTGTGCCGTTGTATTTGAACATAGCGAATTTACTATGAACTTTAATTCAGGTTCATTAATTTATTAGTTAAATCTAAATTATTTATCATTTTAGAGGACGAAAGTTGGAGTTGATTATTCGAATCCAGTTCGGTGCGTTTGGGTGATCTTTATACTAGGGGAGTCAGTGTGGCAGTGACATGGATTCGCGGATTACTCTATGGAGATGGTGAGTTTTATCTTTCTCATCGAATGGTTTATGATTTTACTTCAATGTAGTTATCGCGTTGGAAAAATTATTCATGTCGCTTATCTGAATACGGTTTTCCGATTTACGTTATTCGAATTCTGATCGATTTAGTGGAAGCTTATAGATGGCAGTTACCAAGGGAGTTTTATGCTAACAGTGGATTTATTCGTGGGGATTTTCATCAATAGATTCTTATTCATTTTTGGTTTTGATTTATTCTGACATTATCTAGACTTCTCGAACTTCCTACAAAAGTCAATCGATTCTCTTTGGATTTTCATACTTAATTACATGATGGTCTTGTCATTATTTTAATTACTAAGCGCGCATGGTTTGGATTTAATTTGGTAACCGATCTCAATTTACCTATAGAATCGTTTCAATCGCAGGTAGTTATCAATTTGAATAATTTGATTTTATCGTGGTTTCACTCTACTTTTTCTACACATTCCTTCGGCTGGGTTCGCGGTTCACTTGATCCGTCAGTGGAATTTTAGTTAGTCTTATCTCGTGTTGGATATCGTAACTTTTAATCTACAAGCTACTCGAATTTGTCTTAGTTAGATACTTTAGGAGGGTTTCTTTACCATTAACTTATGCCAAAACTAAAGTACTTTATTTTTATAAGTTCGGATCTTTAAACTAATTTACCCAAAGATTTCAGGATCAAAATTTTCTTTATCGACACTGGATTACTTTATTTTAAACAGTGATTAATTTAGTTCAAATATATGATTTACTCAAAATCCTTTTGATGATTATCTTTATTAAATTAAATCAAAACGTTGTATTCAATTATTTAGATCAACGGATCAAGTCAATTTGAATTACTTTTAATTTGATAAAATGAATTGTAGTCGTTTAATTAATGGCTTACCCATTCTTACCTAATACTAAATTAGTTCAATTTACTGAATGATATATTTATAACTAGTTTACTTTTATTCCATTACTTAACCAAAGAGATATTTGTAACTAATTTTACTTTTAATCCGTAATTTAATTTAATTCAATCAATGAGATAGTTGTAATTAAATTGCTCCTAATCCATAATTTAACTTAATTTAAGCAATGAGATAATTGTAATTACTTTATTTTTTAAATCCATAATTTAATTTAATTTAAGCAATGAGATGATTGAAATCAATTTACTTTTAATCCATAATTTAAATCAATTATGATCAATTTATTTTTAATCCATAATGTAATTTAATTTAATGATTTTTATAGTTGTTTCGAAATAAATTCAATTTAGTATACCGATGATCAAATTAATTCAAATTATTAATTCAGGTTAGTTATATCAACGACTTCAGTTAAATTCATCCCCGTACCTTTTCCCTTTAATAGATCCTAGACGCATTTGTGTTTACATTATATTTATTGAGTGCCCACTGGACTACTCGGTGTGATAAGTTTAAGCCGTATGTAATCTGATTTTAGGTCGATTTTTCTGAATTGAGAAACGAGGAAGCAGCCAGAGACTTCTTCCTTATTTCTCGCTTCAGCTATAGGGATAAATATTGACGTTACGACCGCTGCGTTGCGCACGCTGAGTCTTCACGGGTGCATATCATTGGCGATTTTCCACGCTCTTACATGCATCTGCACTATGTTGATTTTTCTATCTTGCGTGATGTGTCGGCTGTGGGCCGGAAAAATTTCGACATTTTTTAATTTATAAAAGCATATAAAATAAGTTATATATATTCATAATATTTATTAATCATAAAACAATATAATTACCCATTTTTAACCATTCCATAAATTGAAAAAACATCATATCATAACATAAAATAACATAAATACCTCTCTTCCCACGCCAACGCCGAGCAGAGCTCCATTGAGATGCAAGGACGTGACGTGGAAAGAGGGTTCCACCATAAATAATTCTCACCTAAAAATTCGGTTGCTGAAAAATTCAAAATAAAGTTGAACAATAATTTCAAATGGTTTTCACGAAATAGTTTTAAAGTATTTAAACTAGATTCAAATAGTTTGAAAAATGGTTTTATGGTTTTTTTAAATGTGAAAATGGATCAGTATATATACCTAATTTTTTGGTGTGTGAAATTTGATGTAGTAAAACAAAATTCGACCTTGTTCTTTTCTAGCAAATTCTATTATTTATTTTTATTATTTTTCGATTTATTTTTATAATTTTTTATTTAGAATTTTTATTGAATTATTGCTAATTCAAATTTTTCGATTTAAATTTCACTTTAATGAACTTTAATTGATTTTTTCAATTTCGTCGAATTTGTTGTGTTTTCTTGTTGTATTTGTGTAGGTATCGTGCGGATCTTGGTGCATTTTGTTAATATTTTAATTTATTTTTGTGTTTGTTATTTTATATTTAATTCTTTTATTTCTCAGATTTTATATGGTTTACTTGATGTTTCAGTGGGTTTATTTAAATTGCGTGTTATTTTTGCGTGTGTGTTTCTGATCCATTTAAACATTTTTTCGAGACCGTTTACGTTCTGGCCCAACAATAATATGAATCTACAGCTAATAATTGATAGTTAATAATAAATTTAATTAATGACTTGAATTTAAAAACATGATTTGAACCTGTTGTGAAGGTTTACAAGGTGATAATAAAATTTTCAATTAATAATATGAATTTGAATTTACGATTACTAAAATGAGTTTACCGTTAATAATGTGATTTTACATTTAGTAGTATGAATTTACCATTAATAAAAAGATTTACAATTTAGGATATGATTTTACTATTACTAAAGAGGATTTATAATTAATACTATGAATAAAAGGATTTATAATCAATAATATGGATTAATAATATGAATTTAATAAAAGGGGTTTGTAGTAGAAAATCTGAATTCATAATTTATGATAAGAATTAACCATATAAATTTGTGATGAATAATATAGATTGATATCAGAAGTTTATAGCAAATAACAACGATTTCATTTTTATTTAATTTCCCGTCACCGTCCCTTAATTGACCTTAGGCGCATTTTTGTGTTCATATTACATTTAGTGAGTGCCCACTGGACTACTCGATGTGATGATTTTGAGCCGTGTGTAGAATAATTTAGGTCGATTTTACAGAAATGAGAAACGAGGGAGTAGCCAAAAGACTTCTTCCTTATTTCTCGTTTCTTCTATATGGAGTATTATTGACGTTACGACCCCTGCGTTCCGCACGCTGGATCTTCACGGGTACAGATTATCGGCGATATTCCACGCACTTACACAATTCTGCACTGTATAATGATTTTATTAACTTGCGATGTGTGTTGGCTGTGGGCCGGAAAACTTTCGACAGAAATAATATTATTTTAATATATAAAACAATTTTTAAATATTATAATTATTTATTAATGCATATAACAAGTAAAACATAAAATTACCATACAGTCCATTCCATAAATACATTTCATAAATAAAATTTTCATAGCAAAAATAAAATACCTCTCCCCCCACGCCGACGTCAAAGCAGAGCTCTATCGAGGTTGCGAGGAGGTGACGTGGAGAGAGAGTTCCAAATAGAACTACTTCTTACCTAAAAAATAGTCAAGATTTCGTTTCCAAAATATGTTGAAAATAGTTTTTGATTTTGAAAATGGTTAAATTTAATGTGAAAATGAATCGGTATTTATACCTATTTTCTGTCCCTAACCTCGCGTGTTAAATTTGATGTAGTAAAACAAAATTCGACCTTGTTATTTTCTAGTGTATTCAATTCTTTATTTTTGTTATTTTTTAATTTATTTTAATAATTTTTTATTTAGAATTTTTATTGAATTGTTACTAATTCAAATTTTTTGATTTAAGTTTCATTTTCATGAACTTTTATCGATTTATTAATTTTCGGTCGAATTTGTTGGGTTTTCATGTTATGTTTGTGTTTGTATCGTGCGGATCTTGTTGCGTTTTGTTATTATTTTAATTTATTTTTATGTTTATTATTTTATATTTAATTACCTTTGGTGGGTTACAGGGTTTCAAATCTTGCTTACCCTCCTGGTGACCCTAGTAACGCCATACAAAATGATACTAACCGCCACTTGGCACCCGTTGCTAGGCAACGTTGGTAATGTGTTCAAGTGGTGGATTGCCCGCAAAAATTGAGTACCATTGGCTAGTACTATAGTTGCTCGGACAACCCTCGGGTTCACGAGCTGTCGATAGAAGACCTGTGCTCGCTTTGTTCTGTCCCTCGTAACTATTCAGGATTAGTCCTTAATTGACTGTGGAACGAATTGGCGATGTTGGCATACGGTTATATTAAAATAACAATTCAACTAAGTTTAAGACTATTCTATTCGATCTAAACACATTATCATTTACTGCTTGATGTTTTGGAGTTGTGTTGCACGACGTCGGGCACGTTCCTTACGTCCCGGTCGACGGTTGTTGGTTGTAGTGGTGGGTTGTTCTGCTGGCTTGGTGGTTGTCTGCGGCAGTTGGGTTGGGGCGAAGATGAGCGGGTAAGTTACCGCTTCACCTTCTCGGCATACCGCTAGGGCGACTTCGAGTCCCCGAATCTGCGTGCGCAGACTCTGGTTGAGTTGCCGTTCTTCTTCCCAGCCTTTCTGGGCCGCTGTGAGTCGATGGTAGATCGTTTTTGTCTTTGCGGGATCCGTCCATGTTGCTTTCATATGTTGCATTTCCCGCGTTAGTTGGATAATCTGGGCGAGAAATTCTGTGTTTGCTTGTCTCGCGTGGTCCAGTTCCGTTTGCAAGATTCGTAAAGAAGACATCGCTGTAATTACACAGATTATTTTATTTATTATTGCTCAAGTTAAAGAATCATCTATTTCATTTAAACAAAATTTCAAATAATTCCAATTACACAAAACAAAAGAAGACACAAATTGTTAATATTTTGAATCATCCACTACATAAATTGTCATTATGGAGTCATTCCTCGGGACAGTATCGCTGCAGGCTTCGTCGGAGAGCCTCCACTGTGTAGGGTCTCCGGGTATCTCGGACTGGGCGAGGTGGACAGGCGATGGCGATCCGCCCGGCGAGGATGTCTTCTACCACGTTTGCAAGGTACATCCTCGCCTTAACCACCTGCCGATCTACTTGCTCCTGCACCCTTTCCCACTGGGTGAGGAGGTTCTGTGCGTTCGCGTATGTTTCTGCTGCTGGGTACTGTCTTCCTGGGATATCGCAGGGTGCTTTCTCTACATCTAGTACCCTCCAAGCAGTCGGATACTGCCATAATTGAGGTATCGGATCGACTGACATTGTGGTCGATTGAGTTGTTGACTGACTCTGCTCTCCCATGCTTCGTCTGCTGTTTTGTTCGTGTGGCATATCTAAAACACTCTATTATTATCTCTATTAACTTTATCATGTTAAATTATTAAACAAATAAGGCTTATGTCGCTGTCGAGTGTGCCATCGGATTTAATCTTGCTGAGTTCTAGTGGCTTTCTCGTTTGTTGTACTTCTTTCGAAACGAGTGAACTAAGTTGGTGGAATTACATTTACACAGGTGGTAAGCCTATCGATCAATTCATTTTATTTAGTTAAACAAGATGATGTCAAGAAATTGTCGAGTTGATTTTAAGGATGGCGGTTATGGGGTAGCGTCGAATTTAAGTAGGGATTTTAAAGATTTCGTACCGGTATTCTATTTTATCCGTTTATTTAAATTTTTATTTTTAGATTTTTCAATATAACATTTAATTATTTAACCTAGCAACTGTTATCGTCACATCCTACGATATAAATTCATGGCCTTTCTAAATCCAATATCAACGTCAATTTTGTTTACCAAATGTTGTAACCAAATGATCGTCGGAAGGCGAGAGCGGATGTCGATTCACTGAAGCATCGACGTATGTGTGGTGTGACTTCCTGCGGATATCGTGATTTGAACGGTGGAAAGGAAGTAAGATTATATAGTTACATCCGGTGATTTACCATATTTCATTTAGAATTATCGATTGGCGGATTCGTCGAAAATTTATTCGGGTAAGTTATTCTGCGAATTAATTTGAATATCTTAACGCTATTTTTTAAGGGAAATCATTACATTTCGTGCGAAACCTTGATAGAATTTATGCTAGTGGAAGATTTTCTCTTATGGATTTTTATGCATTCGACAATTTTGTGAGTAAATGATTCGTATGTTTTTAAAATAAAAGTTTTCTCATTTTTAAACGCTGATTTTTATAATGATATTAATTTAATTTATACAATAATTCATCTTGTTTTTCATCTCTAAACTTATTTTAGTTTTTAGAAAACCTTATCATAGACTTCTAAATCATTTCAGTTTAGGTTTGGGAATGATTGAATTAACTTAGTTCGGTTTCGTTACTCAGTTTTCGCCTATCTTTTACTACGCTAATTCATTCAACCTTTACTTCAATTCTATAGAACTATATTAATATCATTGCTTCAAATAATTTATTCAACCTGTGTTTTAATTCTAGAAAACTATATTAATATTATTGCTTCAAATAATTTATTCAATCTTTATTTTAATTCCGTGAACCTACCTTAATATTAACATCATTGCTAATTTATTCTACTTTGATTGTAATTCTACGAAACTATTTTAACATCATCATACTAGTAACTTCATGAATCTAGTTTGATCTTTACTAAGGGAACTATTTTACTTCTATTCGAATCGTCTAACTTTAATTACTGAATGACTTGATTGATCGGCATCGAGTTTTGATTCAATTAAGGTATTTTTATTAACCAAGGAACTATTTAACCAATAAACTAATATATGAAAACTTTGGTTCTAATCTATAACTACGTTAAATTTAATTGTTTCAATTATTTAACCATAAAGTGGGTATATTTACGTAAAGTTCTTTTAATTTTTCCCAAAAGTGAAACGAATTCAGTTTAATTCAGAAGCTATTTGTCTTTAATTATTAATCAATCATTTAATCTAATCGAGATAATGAATTATTTATTGAATAATTTTTCCATTTAATTTGGTATACCAATGATTACTTTATTACACATTATAGGTTTCAATTAGTTATATCAACGATTTTAATTTATTTTATCCCCGTACCCTTTCCCTTTAATAGACCTTAGGCGCGTTTTGTGTTCATATTATATTTATTGAGTGCCCACTGGACTACTCGGTGTGATGATTTTAAGCCGTATGTAATATAATTTTAGGTCGATTTTACAGAATTGAGAAACGAGGAAGCAGCCAGAGACTTCTTCCTTATTTCTCGCTTCAGCTATAGGGATAAATATTGACGTTACGACCGCTGCGTTGCGCACGCTGAGTCTTCACGGGTACATATCATTGGCGATTTTCCACGCACTTACATGCCTCTGTACTATGTAGATTTTACTATCTTGCGTGATGTGTCGGCTGTGGGCCGGAAAAATTTCGACATTTAAAATTTATAAAAGCATATAAAATAAGTTATATATATGTAGAACAATTTAAATATATTAATAATATTTATTAATTAGGACAAAATAACAGAATTACCCTTCATAACCATTCCAAAATTTTCACATAAAAGCATAAAAATATCATAATAGAGAACATAAATGCCTCTCTCCCCACATCGCCGTCAAGCAGAGCTCTACAGAGATGCTATGAACGTGATGTGGAAAGAGGGCTCTGACATAAATATTTCTCACCTAAAAATTCTGTTTGAAATAGATTTGAAGTATTTAAACTAATAAATTTTCAAAATGGTTCACAAATTGTTTACAATTGGTTCACTTTCAAAAATGGTTAAGTTAAATGTGAAAATGGATCAGTATTTATACCTATTTGTGTGACGTGTGAAATTTGATGCAGTAAAACAAAATTCGACCTTGTTATTTTCTAGCAAATTCTATTATTTATTTTTAATATTTTTTGATTTATTTTTATAATTTTTTATTTATAATTTTTATTGAATTATTACTAATTCAAAATTTTCGATTTAAATTTCATTTTAATGAACTTTAATTGATTTTTCCAATTTCGTCGAATTTGTTGTGTTTTCTTGTTATATTTGTGTAAGTATCGTGCGGATCTTGGTGCATTTTGTTATTATTTTATTTTTATGTTTATTAATTTATATTTAATTCTTTTATTTCTCAGATTTTATGTGGTTTAATTGGTGTTTTTCAGGTTTATTTTAAATTGCGTGTTGTATCTGCGTGTGTGTTTCTGATCCATTTAAACATTTTTCAAGGCCGCTTACGTTCTGGCCCAACACCTTTTTCCTCATATTTGGTAGGGTTTAATTGGTGTTTTAATAGGTTTATTTAAATTTGCATGTTATGTTTGCATGTGTGTTACCGATCCATTTAAACATTTCTCAAGGCCGTTTGTGTTCTGGCCCAACACTAGTTTTATTTATTTTTTTACCTATTTTTTGTATTTTCCTATCCTGTTTTTATAATTTTTGTATTATTTACCACTAAATAGACGAAATTTGATAATTTTTCGTCCATTTTAATTTTGCGCCCGAATTTTTTCGGATAAACAAAATTTTCAACCTTTTTGCCCAACAGTACATAGTCAAGCATCCGGGTTTAAAGAGTTACAAATGAATAATATTTTTCTCTTAAAAAATTCTATACTGATAAGAATTTCTTTTGAAGGTATCAATTTAAATAAAAAATAAAATTTTATGATGT
This sequence comes from Schmidtea mediterranea, assembly GCA_022537955.1. Lineage (NCBI taxonomy): Eukaryota > Metazoa > Platyhelminthes > Tricladida > Dugesiidae > Schmidtea > Schmidtea mediterranea. Next base: position 78,988,232 of record CM039681.1, read on the forward strand.
TCCTAATACTTAATATTAAAGATTAAAATATATTTTGAAAATATTTTGTTTTTTTACTGTGATTTTGAAAAGAAGTCAAATTAAATTTGAATATTTTATAATATTTTATCAATTTAGTTTTTATAGAAAATAGAAACTGATGAAATCATTTTAATCTTTTATAATTACAAATTTTCAATTTTATTTACGTATCTAAACATTTCATTGAAATTTTATTTTAGTGTTAAAAACTATTGTTATTTATATGAAAAAATTTCATGATATTGCATCAGTCTTACGTGGTTTTAAAATTATCCAAGATGTTTATTGGAAAGAGGTAAACCGTGGGAAATTTATACTTGACCTTAAATGTCAAGATTGTAAAATTCTTCCTGATAAGAGTAATATAATTAAAGACATAGCCAGTTTTCCTCGTATTTTTATCAATGGGGTATCTTTAATTTTCTTTGAAACAAGTTCGATGCTCAAGTATAAATTGAATTCTGATTATTACAGCAATCCTAATTGTGATGATTCAAATGATATTATAAAACGTCAAGTAACGACAAATATAAATGCATCTTCCACTTCAACTACTTCACCTGAATCTGAATTGGATGCTGTTGATAAACAATTAATTGAAGATTTTCGTAAGAAACATCCTGAAATACTGCACAAATCTATGAAGTCGGTTGAAAATGTTATTAATATAGAGAAGTTATCAGTTGAAAGTAAACAGACAACAGAAAGGAAAAAGTTAAAGTTTGGTCAAGAACGAAAAGTTCCGTCATCAGAAATTGGGCGTGCGTTATCATTTGGTAGTTTATTTGCTCGCCTCGGTGTCGGCGCCCTCGCGGAATCAACTCGACGAAAACTGAACTGGAACAGTAGTGATGATACTAGCAAGCCACAGAACGTGTTTCTCACAGAAGCCAACGCGCAACGAATCGTGGATTCCCTGTGCACGGTTCGTGGGGCCGCGTTGAAGCTCGGACAAGTGCTAAGCATCCAAGACAGTGAATTCATACATCCTCAAATCCAAGAAATATTCGAGCGCGTCCGCCAAAATGCCGACTTCATGCCGGTCAGGCAAATGAGAGCCGTGATGGCTAAGGAGCTGGGTGACCAATGGATGCAGCATTTCACGGATTTCGATGAGAAACCATTTGCGGCTGCAAGCATTGGCCAGGTCCATCTGGCTGTATTGGCACACAATGACACCAAGGTCGCTATCAAGGTGCAATATCCCGGCGTCAGGCGCAGCATTGATAGTGACGTCAACAATCTCATGAGCATGATGAAATTTGGCAGCTTTCTGCCTCCTGGTCTCCATTTGGATAAAGCACTTCAGGTTTATTGTCTATTATTATTGCCTTTTTATTATCATTTTTAATTATATAATATTATCGATTATTCTTTATTACTTACCTATCAATATTTACCATATTATTGATTGATATTGATTATCTATTGTTATTGATTATTTATAAATAATATTGATTTTTATGAACTTACTATTATTATTATTTATTATATAAATATTAATTATTAGTGATTGAATATTATTTTAATAATTATTTACTTTAAAGAAAAATATGATATATTTAAAAAATAAAAATAAATGAGTTAGTAAATACTTTCAGTGCAGCTTTTGTGAGCCTTGTGGACAAAATTTTGTATATTTAATTATTTAAGTTGTAATTTTCGCTTTTCGAATTAAATTTGTGTTTACATTGAATTTTGAATTTTCATCATTGTTTTAATTTGTGGTACTTTTTTGCTATTGTAGGAGTATTTTAGTAGATTAAATATCTGGGGGTCCATCAAACATAAGGGATTCGATGCGATCGCCGTTGTTGGAAATGTGATTGTGCGGTACGAATAAATATCATTTCCAAATGATTCAGGAAGAGAAAACATAATAAATCCCGGTTTGCCGTTTACAACCTTATCAGAGTTATGCTAGGTCCCTAACACAAAAATTTGTCCTGGAAATCTTCATAGACTCGTGACTTTTATTCTCATCCCATTTTTGAATTTGCTAAACACTTTCAATAGCTTCAATTATTCATTTTTTTATCTGTAGTAGTTATTCGACAATCGAATATTTGATAAACAAATTTCATATTTTTAATATAATCTGAGAGCATTATACGTTTTTTTGTTAAAATATTGCTTGCTCATTCGAATTGGTTTACCAAATCATTTTTTAATAACACGTCATTGAAATATGTTCAGCTTTTAGTTATCAAATTTGATTAAAAATGTCTTAGTCCATCTAGTACAAATTGTACTTCAGTTTAAGCAAGAAAACAATTATTCAAATAGTATGAGAAAATCCTATTAATATTAATGCAATTTTCTATCAATTTGATTTTCTGGCACCATTTTAATGTAATTATTAATAATAGAATTAAATACAGACTTATTAAGTATTATAAATAAAATATTAAAGATTATAAATAAAATATTATTAATTATAAATAAATAATTTAATCAATAAAGTATGAAATCAAATAGAGAAGAAGATAGTAGAAGAAAAATCAGAAAACCAATAACTAAAGAAATTCTTTGCTTCATTAAGAATATGCGCGATGGTGGTGATCCTCTAATAAAAATCGTCTTAAAATTTAAATTTGTCAGTCTGACTTACAAATGGTTGAGAATACTTGAAAATACGGAAAATGGAACAAATAATTTGGATGATTTTTTTAAAGAGTCAGGACCCAAACTCAAAGGTATAACCGAATAGGTTTTGAAAGTAGGAGAATGTTTTCAGAATGATACAACTTAAACTCAAAATTGGGTTGTCGAAGCATTACGAAATGAAAACATATCAATTTGTCAAGCATTTGTTAGTAATTTTACGAAGAAGTTGGATTTAACAAGAAAAATGTAGAAAATTGTTAGTGAAAGAGTGATGTCTCTTGAAATTATTGCAAAGAGGAAATGTTTTGCACTTAAATATCGCAATTTTAATGATTCTAGTTTGTTATATCTAGTTGAAACTGGATTTAACCTACATGCCTCTAGGCATTATGGTTATTTTCCAACAAACACCTCTCCATGTGCCATTGTTCCAGCGAACAAAGGAAGGAACATAAGTCTACTAGCAATAACATCAAATGAGAAAATACTTCATTTTAAGATTTTAGAAGGGTCGATTAACTCTAATTCATTTGTTGAGTTTTTACAAGAATGTTTAAATCTGAACTATTTTTCCGGGAACAAAACTGTTATTATTATGGACAATGCGAAGTTCCACAAGTCATTTGGAGTCGTTTTTTGGCTTAGGAACAATTCAGTGCTACATGATTTTTTACCACCATATAGCCCACAATTGAATCCAATAGAGGAGATATTTTCGGCTCTTATAAATAGGTACCATGAAATTCGACCTCGAGCTCAAAACAAAACACATGTCTTTGAATATGTGAATCAAGTTATTTATTTGATGAAAATCTGTCCTTTGGTAACTTTTTTCGAAACATGAGATATTTAGATCTTGCATTTAATGGAAGTAGTCTCCATGGTATTTAAATAAAATACGTTTTCCAATTTGATAATTTTTCTGAAAATAAATATGCATGTAATTGTTTAAAATATTCATTTATAATTAATAATATTTTATTTATAATACTTAATAAGTCTGTAATATAATTCCAATCTCAATATTTGAATATTGATCTATTTTTAATTGTGTGATTTACATTACTTGTTTATACGCACTTTTACTTTAAATAAACAAATAACTATAAGAACAACTTAACATTAAAAAGGAATTGCTTACGTGTGTATAGTTTCATACTTATTTAAAAGATCCTCATATAATGAATACATCGTTTGGTAAACCGAAGATTAATGAAATTTTAATATTACTTAAAATGAGGTATTTCCCAATGACAGAAAAACAATCCAGAAAATGAATTATATCTAGATTATTGGATAAATTTATCAAAATAATTTTTGGTGTTTCATTTTCTGTTTTAAATAATACTTAATACTGCAATAATTAATTGATTTATTTAATAAATTGAATTACTATATGCATAATGTACAACTTTAACATTTACCATAACTACCATTCCATAATTTCAATTCAAAGCAAAGAATTTCTCATTTCCAGGTTTTCAAGCGAGAATTGGCGTGGGAATGTGATTATAAGCGAGAGGCTCAATTCGGAATGTATTTTGCTAAGATATTCTCAAATGATCCCGTATTTGTCGTGCCTGAAGTCATACCAGAGCTTTCAACGGAACAAGTGTTAACAACGGAATTTGTAGAAGGTGTTTCGTTGGATAAGTGTGTGACCATGGATCAAGAAATCAGAGATTGGGTAAGCTATTTATTAATGAACTACTTATTCAATATTTGTATTTATTTTCAAATTTGACTCTAATAAACTGTTAAGTTATTATAATAATAATAATTATTATTTGTATTTATTACTTGAATTTTATTTTCGAATATTTTGCCCTAGTGAATTGAAGATTATAGAAAGCAGAAATGTGTTAAAACTGAATTTAGTTATAAAAATGCTTGATGAGTAGATAAAAGGAGTCAGCGGCTGACATTGTGATTATTTGGAGCAGCCAAGGAAAGATTATTGATATAAGAAATACAGAGCTATAATTAAATATCTTAATCTTGATTAAAAGCTCAATTTTTAAAAAAACCAAATTTTAATTTAAAATTATTAATATTTTTAATTTCACAACTGTTTCACTTAGATATGTGGATGGTAGGCCTCTGGAGCAACTTTCCTTGGTCTAGAGAACTTCAGGCAAAAATGAACTGCTACAGAGAGCTAGTGAGATTTTTGGTCGCACAACAGTTAAGGGATATTTTTGTCTTGAAACAAAATCAACTAAATCGCCTACTGCTTAAAACGTCTTGAATTTCAACTCTCATTAAAAAACCAAGAATTTATGCTCTCACTAAAAACAGTTAAGGGTATTTTTGGCTTTCGCCACATAAAGCTTAAAACTTAGACCCTAAAAACTTTGAGACTCCTATTTTTTTACGGGTAATTTTTTTGTTGTCCTAAAATGTCGGGACTATATAGAAGCGCGAAGTACATTTTTGATCCTTTTTATACTTTGGAGGCCTCCCGAATTCGGAGTCCCGTGTCAAATGAGCACCTTCCTGACACCTATCTTCCAGGGCCTGAGTATATGTGATATCTATTTGTGTTATTGAAACCGGCATCCGTAACATCACTCACTATAAATCCATAATTTAATTAACTGATAACTCCTAATAATATCATGAACAATTATTAACAAATTTGAAGGTTTTATGTTTAAAAATTTTAATATTTAAAAATTTTAAGTTTATTCATCAACGGCATACAATTCATCAATAATTTCCATTTGATTAACATCTTTTCCGTTTAACTCAACTGTTTCCATCAATTCACAAAATTGGCCGGGCCATACACATGCTAAGAAATATGCCAATCTCTAGAATTTTCAGAAAAACCAGCCGAGAGATTAGAATTACTGATATTTTTAATGGGGATTTTTTCCATGTTTCAACTATCCAATTTCTGCATTTGGGGGTTTGGGATTTCCACCTTTGTATATTCCACATTTTCACCGTTTAATCTTTTCTGATACTTTGTCTTTGTCAATATCTCCAGCGTGTAAATATGGCGTCAATCCTCCTAGTATTATAATCAATTCTTAGCTCTTCTTTCGACAATTTTCATTCACTTTGTTAGCAATATGGCTAACTTTCTAACTTTCCTTTTGAAACATCAATCAAGGGAAATAATGTCAATCATGATATAATCAAGTTCTGTTTTACACAAGCATTTTCTTGTTTTGTCGAAAAAATAGAACCAGCTCGACGAATAATACCTTTATCTGGTTTTTCATTACCTTTCTTCCATCGCCATAGACATATAACGCTATTGTAATTCTCATTGAAGAAAACCCTGTGCTTTTCATTATAACATGCTTTCTTCCTCGAATATCAACGGTCTGAGTTCTTGAATCTTTGAAATAGACAGCAGTTTCATACATTAAAACTGCTATCGAGATATTTATACGAGGAAGTTGTGATCCAAGATATCTAATATAATATTGCGCTGCTTTGTAAGGGGTGTTCCCTTGATCTATATATCCTAAGACTTTTTATTAAATGCAATCGTATAAGTTCTTTTGGAAATATTTATGAAGTATAAATTTTTAAATATTAATGTTATATTAATATTTATATTAATATATATTTGCATAAATAAACTTTTCCACATGAAAAAATATTTAATAATACTATTAGGAGTTATCCTTTAATGTTTAATTTAATCCTGTAAAATAACGCCTGTAAGGGACAGTAGAAGAAATAAGTGATTATCCAGACATCAGTCGAAAATTAGATCTGAATTATTTTACCAGTTTTGTATGATAATTTTCAATGTAACTAGAACTGTGTTATGCCCTTGCGTATATGATCGGTAATTTAGGTAGGTTACCACATGATGCGTCTATGTTTGAAAGAGCTGTTTGAATTGAGAACTATGCAAACGGATCCTAATTGGGCGAATTTCCTATTCAATACGGACAAATGCAAGGTAAATGTGCTTACTGTTACGCATATCACCTTTCAACTAATATGTTCACCAGATTTATTTGATAGATTTTGGAGCCTCGAGAGAATACCCTAAGAAATTTGTTGATGATTACTTAAAAGTTATCAAATATGCATCGATTCAAGATCGGGAACAAATACTGGCTTTTTCACGGAAATTGGGATTCCTCACAGGATTTGAAACCCAACTTATGGAGCAGGCTCATATCGATGCTGTCAGTATTCTTGGAGAGGTTTTCACTTCCACTAAGCCGTTCGATTTTGGCCGGCAGTCGACGACAAAGCGGATCAAGGAACTTATCCCAGTGATGCTGGAACATAGATTGACTTCTCCACCCGAGGAAACATATTCCTTACATCGCAAATTATCCGGTGGATTTCTTCTCTGCTCAAAGCTGAAGGCGCGAGTTTCTTGCTCCAAATTGTTCAATGAAATGTATGATAAATATAAATTCGATTAACTTGTTCACTAGTTATCATGGATATTTCTAGATTGGTTTATATTAGGGTTGTGTTGCTAGTAGTATTATTGATATTAATTAGTTGAGGTTAATGATAACCATGGATATTTCTAGATTTGTTCATAGTTACTATGTATATTCCTAACTGGATACATCACAAGCGTAACTGGTTTTTTACCGTCATTGGTTAATATATTTTTGGCGCTATTGAGAGATTTGATCTTTGCAACTTTTTCAATCGTTACAAAAAATATAATTGAATTTCTCTTATGACAATAATTACATAGTCTAATAATCATGCGTGAATATCAAAACCAAAAAGACAGGAAAATAAATCAATTGAAGGATATCTATTCGCTAATACAGTAATTAGTGGGTTCGTGGCTTCTGAACCCTTGACATACAACTATTCGACCCTCTAATGATTACCCGTTGCTGTGCAACGTTGGTAATGTAACCACTGGTTTTGAGACCGCCTAACGTGAGCTCCGCTCTCAGAACTGCTAAGGCCCGGTCTCATATTGGGTTCAACGAGCTGCCGATAGAAGGCGTCTGCTCGATTTCTGTACCGTCCCTGTTTTTCTGTCAGATCTAAGTCAATTATACACTTGTGTCATCCTTGTCTGGTTTCTTGAATCTAGCGTCTTTCCTATAGGCCTTTTACTGGACGAGTCGAACTACTTTCTCTATTTGTTTTTCTAATGAAAGAACACAAAAACGATCGAAATTAATTTAATTTTATTGTACATTTTTATTAACCAATTTCGGTTCAGTTCGCATCAATAGATGTCGAGCTCGTTCGACCTTTCCGGACTATGCTTCTTTTGATTGGGTGATCCACCATTGTTTGTCGCTATCCACTCTCTATAGGCCAGTTATGTCGGGGCAAACACCAGGGGATACATTAAAGCATTTCCCTCCTGGCTAGCCGACAGCGATACATCCAAGGCTCTGATTTGCGTTTTCTGAGGCTGGTTATCTGATTAACTTCTTTCAGGGCGGCCCGAGTGGCATCCAGCTCCTGGTAAATCTTCTTTACTCGCTTCGGCTCAACCATGTAGATTTGAACCTTTGAATTTCTTGAGTACACTGCATCAAGCGACGAGTGAGGCGACTTTCTGTTCTATCAGTGCTTTCCTGACTATCTCAACTGTGATCCGTCACTAAATCAACAAGAAAAATTTAATGAGGGTTTCAATATATATATTTAATTCATTCAATATCGTTGTGACATTTTAAAATATATAATCTGGGTTTGGTTAGGACCTCTTCGTTCTAAGGTTATTCACCGATTATACACGCCACTATTCGTCAAATCATAGGTAGATGGGGAGTTTCTGTTCAGCAGTTCCATCATTCACTCCTTATATGAACATAATTTACAACTCTATCAGCAAATATCCAAGAATCAAGTCTTACTACGAAAAATTTTGTTAGCACAGGTTCATTCCCATAATTATTATAAGTTAAATGAGACAAAGCAAAATTAAATTCAACCAGAAGAATTTTATTTATGAAACATAGTGTTGGGCCAGCACTGAGTTTTGTTTAAATGAATTGGAAATAGCACGCAAACATAACATGCAGATTTAAAATCAGACCCATAAAACATCAAATAAATACCATAAAATGAGAAAAAGATATAATTAAAATAGAATATCAAAAAACATAAAAATAAATTAGATATAATAAGAAAATGATCAAAATCCGCACGAAATAACATAAAAATAACAAAATAACATAAGATTTGACCGAAAATAGACAATTTACTTTAAAACAAAAATTTAACGAAAAAGTTGAAGTAAAATAAAATAATTTTAGTTAGAAATAATTCATTTAAAAAATGAATTCAATTAAAGAAATGAATTGTCGAATTAAATCGAGAAAATAATAAAAATTAGAGTTAGATTATACAAATAATTTCAAGGTCAAATTTTGTTTTATCGCATTAAAGTTTAACACGCAAGGTTAGGGTCACAGAATAAGTATAAATACCAATTCATTTTCGCATAAATTTAATCACTTGTAAGGGATCACTTTTTCTCGTAAAAAACTCTGACGTTTTTTATCAGAAAAAACATCATTGCATCACAGAGTACTGGAACAATCGTCTCGAATTATTATCAATGTTGGGCCAGAACACAGACGGCCTTGAAAATGCTTAAATGAATCGGTAATACACACGCAGACACAACATGCAGATTTAAACTCAAACCTATTAAAACACCAATTAACCCTACCAAAATGCGAGAAAGAGAACAATTAAATATAAAATTATAAAACATAAAAGTAAATTAAAATAATAACCAAGTGCAAAAAGATCCGCACGAAATAAACATAAACATAACATGAGAACATTAAAATTTGACCCAAATTTGAAAATTTAACAAAAATGCGAAGTCTCATAAAAATTAAATAAAAATCAAATAATTTGAATTAGAAATAATTCAATTAAAAATTCAAAAGAAAAATTGTCAGATAAAATTTCAAAATAATAAAAATTAAGAATAGAATATACTAGAAAATCACAAGGTCAAATTTTGTTTTACTAAATCAAAAATAACACGCAAGGTTAGGGTCGTACAATAGGTATATATATCGATTCATTTTTACATAATTTTAGTCAGTTTTTCAAATCTGAACTCAGTGTTAATCTGAATCAATTTTCGTCTAACCAGTGGAACCAAAATTACGATGTGAGTGAGAGAATTGTTCGAAACTCTCTCCACATCGCATCCTCGCAACCTCAATTGAGCTCTGCTTGGATGTCGGCGTGGGGAGAGGGTGTTACCGTATTATGTTCGAGACTTTATGAAATTCAATGTGTTATGCTCAGAAAATTTATGGAATATAATGTATTGTATGACAAAATATATATATTTATAAACTGAAATTTTTCCGTCGAAGCTTTAAATTTTTCTGGCCCACAGCCACTCACGCACCGCAAGTAATTAAAATATACATACAATTCAGGCTGTGTAAGAGCAGTTTATCTGCCAATAGCCTTTGCCCGTGAAGGTTCCGGCGTGAATAACACAGGGCCCAAACGTCAAATCACAACCGTTATAGGGGAAATTGGAAGGAGGGGAAGTAGTCTTTTGGCTACTCCCTTGCCACCCATTTCCCTGTAAATTCGACATAAATTTAAATTCTACATATCGGCCAAAATCATAAACATTGAGTAGCTCGGTGAGCACTCTTAAAATCGTAATATAAACATAATTATCCTAGGATCAAATTGAAAGGAAAGGAGTGGGCAAGTAAAAAATTCGAAAATCGTTGTATGTTTAAATATCTCGAATCAAAATTTTTAAATAACGATAATAAGCAATTAGGACTAATAATTAGTTAACATGAATCAGACTCACGACTAAGACTAACTGGGAGTTAAAGAAAAATCAGGCTGAATAGAGTTTAAATTATTTAACGCCAACCGGCAGCTCCATCAACGAACGTACAGATAGCATCAATAAATAGGATTCATTATTTTTAATTAACCAGCAAATTAGAAATTGAAAATCCCCGTAACTCAAATATTTATTCGCCCATTAATTAATAAAACTATTCAATTTATATGGTCAACCCAAATCCATAATAAACCAACTTAAGCACATATGCATTGTCATTTAAAGACAAAAATTCCCAAATAAAATTTAACACTATTCCATTCAGTGAGAAGAAATCACATAACCCAAGTTGAAATTTGTACCAAGACAAAACGAAATCACATCTAACCATCAACGAGTGTACCACGAGACTGTAATCAACTCATAAACTCGAAAGATTTTCTTTATTCATCAAAACAAGGTTGAACTAACTCCAAATCCACCAAACCAAAGAATAAATTGGAAGAGTTACTTTTGAATCCAATCAATGCGTTCGAATAAGGAACCACATGAGTATAACGCCATAAGGAAATATTCTAGCCCAGAATAACAACCAACATTAATTGGATTCAGTGGAATAATAAACAGACGAATATCGTAGTGAGGCGATGAAGGTCAATAAATTAGATAATATTGTGAGCTAAAACTTTAATGTGACTAAAATTTAAGTCGATAATTTAATATTAAACTAACCAGAATTTAAACTGGATACGCCGAACAATTAATAGGAGATTTAAGATTAGATCAAATAATGAATAGAAATCAAATAAAATAAATCCCAGACAATCACGATTGGCCTGTAGACGTGGCAAAGTGCATGAGAATTTCACCAAAAAAATCAATTGACGAGGTAGAGAATATACACGTGGCAGGAGACATCTGGCGCAAGTCGATCTCCGCAGTAGCATGCGAGGTACACCAATGAGTAGTATTCAGGCACATACATGCAGGCAGTAGGAAGAGAGAATTGAACGACATACATACCTGATAGCAGTAAGTTATACGATATAAATAGGCATTCAGTCGTAAAATTTCTCAGTTATAGACGATATGAACAATTTTTCACAGAATAATCCATGGTCTAAGAATCACCACGCACGTCACTCGGATACCAGTGAAATTACAGTGAAGCAAAAAATCGACACACAAGGAGGTAGACATTTGTTTTTTAACTAACTAATTTTTAATTTGTAAACATTTATGCCCTGATCCACCGACTCTGTGAAGCAACGTTGACCGAATATCGGTGATAAAACTACATCGTGCAGGCTTTAGAGGACCAAAAGCTTTTCTTGCGGTTACACTTGTTACTGAATAAATGCTGAAAATCAAATTTCTGATTGATGAATGTACTGTTATGAATCTCGAAAGGAGAAACCTATATAAAATCTCACAGTAACCAGTCGATATTCAAGAGGCCGCCGGGTCGACGATATACTAATTACTTGGTATAAGCAAAACAACCACTGGCCAAATATCCAAGGTGAAAATGACTTAAACGATGCCAGGTTTACATTTGATGCGTCGAAGGAGCATGATGAATACCCAAACTTATTCAGTTGGAGGACCGATTTTTTTCCAGATCTACCGTTAAATGCATCGAGACCCAGCTATATTTTCAAGAAAATCCCTTAGGGCGAGAAAATCACTCTACTAGTCTTACTACAAAGAACATGAAGTTTTGCCGATAAAGGCCGAATAACTATCCATTTCTTATGATGCTCATCATTGCGATAATGATTCCAAGTAGATCACGAACGAGAAACTACCCGAACCGCCCTATCACAAACTTAGACTAGAATATTAACTCGATAGAATCTCGAACTTAGTTTGCACTGTACAGATGTTCATCTGTATTTTAATAATGCCTATTCCACCGATTTATTATAATCAAAATTGGGATCGTACTTGTACCTGCTGGTCACCGAGACGGAACCCAAGAGATCAACCGTCCATCTCAAGACATAATTGATTTCTTTTTAACATTATTAACTTACTTTGTGGTAGATTTAAATATAATAACGTTAGGTTCATTGATTTCATATATTTAGATTTATTATAAAAACACCCACCCTAACATACGACTCTAGATCGACACGCCTTAAAACTGTGTGATTGTACTCATATTCATTATAATTCATCTTCAATATGTGAACTGAAGTATTCATGATTATATTTTTCCTTTTTTAGAGATGGATCCCAGTATAATCCTAAGCAAGGCTCTGAAAGATGCACGAAAGGAAAATATAGACCTCCATCGACAGATGTTGGAGATGACCTGAGAAGTCCATCGCATCAAATTAACATGGATAGAACCGTCAAAGGCAAAGGTTCTATACCAACGAATAACCGCCGCTTAGCGTGGATGGGCTGAAGAAAAGCGGTTGGTACTGGCTATGAGGACACAGATCCGAGTATTAGAAGTGGCATTAACGGCCTGTCAAGAAGGCCAATCCGTCACGTACCCTTTGGTCTTCGCACCGGCTCAGTTGGTGTATCGTGATGCTACTAGCGCAACTAAACCAGCAATAAAATCGCCTCAGAGACGCCCAGGAAAATTTGAGCGCGCAAGGCGTCGAGCCATGAAATCGTCGGGAAAATCAAACTGAAAAGATTCTGATAAATAAAATTTTGTGTTGTTAAATTGTCTATGCGTTGTTAAATTTATTGAGTATCGATGAACAAGTTCCGTGAGATAATAAAATTTCAATCAGAGAAAGAGAGGGATAACGGACTATACATGTAAATGAAGGGACCAAGAACAGAAAAGCGCACACATGCCTTCTATCAGTGGTGCGTTGAACCCGCTATGGGATCGGGCCTTAGCAGTTCCTATATGGCGCTCACCTTTAGCGATCCTATAACCGGTGGTTACATTACCAACGTTGCTTGGCAACGGGTAACCACTGGGGGCAAGATGATAATTTTCATATGGGGTCAAGGACATTGACAACACCCTAAACCCCACATGAAATTTGGGGGCTCAGCCGCGATCGAAGCTTCGTTGTTTACCAAGAACCCAAAGAAACCGAAATAAAAATCTTAGAATTAAATAGAAAATGTCGGGACGACATTTTTGCGAACCCCGGAGATATATAATAAAGAACGATGAAAAACGAACAGCCTGACTACAAATTAAGAAAAGGAAATAGACGACTAGCCCACCACATGAAATTTGGGGGCTCAGCCGGGATCTGAAATGATTGTTTTTGCAAAAATCCAAGGAAACCGAAATAAAAATCTAAGAATAGATATCGAATTATTAAACAAGAAATGTCGGGACAACATTTTTACAAACACACGGATAGATGGAAAACGATCAACTAACTATGAGACAATAAATAATGGTCAAATTAAATGACAAAATAATAAAATTAAGAATAGAATATACTAGAAAATCACAAGGTCAAATTTTGTTTTACTAAATCAAAAATAACACGCAAGGTTAGGGTCTCAAATTAGGTATATATACCGATTCATTTTCACATAATTTTAATCAGTTTTTACAAAACTTGAAATCGATTCTATCCTGAAGCAGTCTTAACCAGTTTGTAACTCTAGAAACTTCGATGTGAGTGAGAGAATGTTCAAAAACTCAAATGAGTTCTGCTTGGATGTCGGCGTGGGGAGAGAATAATGATGTATTATCCACGAAGATTTATGAACTACAATGTATTATGTGGCAAAATATATATTTATCAAAATAAATTGAATTTTTCTGTCGAAATTTTTCCGGCCCACAACCGAAACATATTACAAGCTATTAAAATCAAACATACAATTCGAATTGTGTAAGTGCGTGTATAATCGCCAATAATAAGTGCCCGTGAAGGCTCCGCGTGAGAACGCAGGAGCTGAAACATCAATATCATTCTGTGTAGAGGAAACGGGTGAAGGGGAAATAGTCTAAATTATTTTTCACATACGTCTAAAATTCAAACATCGAGTAGTCCAGTGGGCACTCATTAACTATAATATAAACACAAACGCGTCTAGGATCAATTAAGGGAAGGTGACGGGATTCTTCAATAGTAAAATCGTTGCTATGCTAAAAATATAAAGAATTTTATTAAAAATATTGAGAAACTTGTTATTGAAACTAAATTGCTATACTAATAAATTAAAGAATTTTATTAAAAGTACTGAGAAACTTAGTAATGAAACTTAAACGCTATACTAAAAATGTAAAGAATTTTGTTAAAAGTATTAAGAAACTTGTTAATGAATCTAAGATGTCATATTCGAAATATGGAGAAGTTTACAAAAATCAGTAAATAAATACAATCGGGATATATAGGTGTCTAGTAAGATTAAAATCTCAAAATATTATGACTAGAATGTGAAGTTTTATAAAATGAGTGAGGGAGTAGTTAAATAAATTAAACTTCGAGGTGCTCTGATAAAAATGGAAATAGGCTTGTAAAACCACTAAAGTCATTAAATGAGTTCGTTGACTGAACTAAAATATTGAACTATAAGAGTTTCGATAAATTAAAATCTAGGATCAATATCATTTACAAAATAAAAACGTGAGAGTCTACATGAAACCAGTACCCGAGTTAACTGGATTAATAAAATAATTTCCCAAAATTAATGAAACCCCAAATTGCCATCTCCTAGGTGAAACCAATTTTGTAAAATATAATGATCCTCAAAAAGAAAACGCAAATTTACATAAATTTTTATCAATCGTATGAACCAAATAATAATAAACTAGTTAAATAAATAGTGCTCAAAAATTCCCACATTAAATTAAGTCAATTCCAAAACATTGATAAAACAAAAATATGACGAATAAGTCTACTTATTAAAGTACAAAAACATTTCACTGATCACAATAGTCTTGATTTGAGACAGTACATAGGAGGTATTTGTAAGCTTCATTGGCGAGAAGTCTCGTAACAAACAATAACTGAATCCATTCGACGTACACCGTCTGACTTTGATAACATCCATCCTGAATATACCCCGATGCCATGCTGAGGAGACACCTAAACAACCCGTCAGAAAACCCAGACTCCAACATTGTCAACTAGTAATGGATAAAATCATATAGGAGATATAATAAATAACTTACCGTGTGGACGAGTAATAATTAGCGGGACAAAGATCGGCCACTAGTAATTTCTTAGAGAATGGTGAAACAACCTAATCGAGAAAATTCTCGCCGATCGATTTTATTTTTGTCGGTAGCCAATTGTCGTGATTTAACAGAATTCCAAATCCATAAATAAGGCCACCAGAGAGAGAAGGAACATGACATTTTGTGAAATATCACGACAAATAACTTTAAAAAAAAATCGATGCACAGCATGTCTCAACCGTCGATAACTGGTGAGGAATAAACCAACAGCTGTTGAGGGAGTGTGCGTAGGTCACAAATTTCTACACCAGTAGACACACACTCCCGTATAAGAAGTAGCTCGACAGAGGATAGTTCATTTCATTGCATTAATTATCATGTCTCGAATGCCCGAGCAGATTTCAAGGAAACGCCAGGAGTGCAAGGATTCCAACATCGCGAGTACCGGCGAACCTTCCCATGCAGGTAAATCTTAGAACTCTCGTTATTTGATTTTAATGTATCTTCCGAGCCTTAGCCACATGACCCAATCCGCGAACAATTCTGAACACAGGCACTAACCGAAGTAGAGCTCGAAGACAATATTTGCTAGACTTAATAAATTTGCTAATTATCTCAGACAATCTGTTTTGATGAATATTTCTCTATCTTTAATTAATTAAATAACAAACATAAAAGGAAACAAGTGGCGGACTTACCGGCCGATCAATGCTTAATCCGCCAACCGTGATTTAAATGACCCGTGAATATTTGCAATTCGTTGGTAGAGGTCAGGAGTCCTTCCCTGTAGGTCCTCGATGATGCCGAATATATTTTAATCTGAATTCGAGATTTGATGCTTTTACAATTCCCGACGGAAACGAGTAAAGAAAAATTAAAGTAACCTACTATCATAATTAAAGCACATTTACTAAACCATCAGCATGAGTAACAGTTATGTATTGATTATTAATAATTTACAAGTATATTGACTTTGATAAATGGAATACTTTGAGTCAGATTATCTAAATGAAAATTATAAAAATCATTTTAAATTTAATAGAAATTAATTATTAGTTATTTACAAGTAAATTGACTTTGTTAAACGAAAGATTTGTAGTAAAATTATTGACATAAAAATCCGAACATCATTTCAAAATCCAATTATTCATTTTTTGAGGGATAAGTGAATTAGAGTACGAATACCTGTATATAAATAGGGATAACGTTTCAAATCCAAATGTTTAATAAATATTGCTAGTTGCAAAGTGACTTTGATAAACCACAATTTCGAGTAAAGATACCTACATAAAATTATGAATATCATTATAACTCTAATGTTTGTTATGGTGGGTTACAGGGGTTCAAATCTTGCTTATCGTTATGGTTGTCCCAGTAACGCCATACAAAATGATTCTAGCTGCCACTTGGCACCCGTTGCTAGGCAACGTTGGTAATGTGTTCAAGTGGTGGATTGTCCACAAAAATTAAGTATCATCGCTAGTACTGTAGTTGCTCGGACAACCCTCGGATTCACGAGCTGTCGATAGAAGACCTGTGCTCGCTTTGCTCTGTCCCTTGTAGAATTTCAGGATTAGGTTCTTATTTGACTGTGGAAGGATGAGACGAAGATTTACGATAACGTTGGCGTTCAAATGTATCAAAGAAATAATCAACTATGAATATGACTACTCTATTTGGATCAACAACACACGCAGTATTTGCAAGTTAATGGGTTTGAAGCTGGATTGCTCGACGTCGGGCACGTTCCTTACGTCCCGGCCGACGATTATTGGCTGGAGTGATAGATTGCTCCGCTGATTGGGTGCTTTTCTGCGGCATCTGGGATGGGGCGAAGACGAGCGGATATGTTACCGCTTCCCCCTCCCTGCAGGCTGCTAGGGCGACCTCTAGTCCTCGGATTTGAGTGCGCAGGCTCTGATTGAGCTGTCGCTCTTCCGCCCAGCCTTTCTGTGCCGCCGTGAGTCGGTGGTAGACAGCTCTCATTTTTGTTGGATCTGACCATGTTGCCTTCATCTGCTGTATTTCGCGGGTTATTTGGATAATCTGGGTGAGTAGATCCGCGTTGGACTGCCTCGCGTGTTCCAGTTCAGTTTGTAGAATTTGTAGGGAAGACATCACTATAACAAAAGAGAACCTTTTAATTTCTTACTGACTCAATTAAATCATAATTTATTCAATTAAACAAGATTATGGAACAAATTTATCTATAAGGAGAAGTAACACGAACAACATTCAATCTTTTAATTTTTAATTTTCCAATCAATTACGACATGCACATTGTAACTCTCGAATCTATTCCTCAGGAAAATGTCTTTTCAGGCTTTTCTTTAGAGCCGCCACCGTATAGGGCCGTCGGGTATCGCGGGCTGGGAGAGGTGGATATGCCTCCGCGATACGCCCGACGCGGATGTCCTCCTCCACGTTCGCGAGGTACATCCGGGCTTTTATTACATTGAGGTCCACTTGCTCCTGCACCCTTTCCCAATGGGTGAGGATGTTCCGGGCATGTTCGTATGCCTCTTCGGCCGGGTATTGTTGACCGGCGAGTCCGCAAGGGTCCGTTTCGAGACCCAATAGTCTCCAAGTGGTAGGGTAAGGCCATTGTGATCGAAGTCTGTTGATGACGTCTGTGGCTTGTGGTGCCTTTCTCGGGTACTTTGCGTTAGTTGCTTGGGTCGTAGTCTGATCGCGTGGCATGATCTGCAACGATATTGTGGATAAACCATTAAGTACGTAAAATTTGAAATGAGTTTTATCCAAACCGGTTGCACGGTTTGATGGTCGTTAATTAATTGTAGCAGTATCAAGTAATTATTAATGGGGTCGGTGAAAACAGAACGTCTATCGGGATTCGTAATGGTTGTGGGTCGTTCCGAAAATTGTTAACGCTCGCGAATTGAACTCTTTATCCGCGACCATAGAAATCTTACTTATGACAATCAATATGCTGTGTTCTACGGGTATTTCAGGTTGACTTTTGGTTCATAGACTAAATAACACTTCTCATAATTAAGATATCGAATTTATCTTGTACCTGGTTAACCGGTGATCGGTACAGTATTTTTGAGGGACGAAATATATCGGGTTTCTAGGAATTATTCGATGTAAAAGCGTTCAAAGCGTCATTCTAGTTTATGCATGTAATATCTAGACGCGTGAAGGGAATAACCTATTTCTCGGAATTTCAAATTTTTGCGAGTATTTCTTATTTAGAAGATTCGGAGAGGGCGGAATAAATTGGAAGTTTCGCGTAATGCGTTTGGAAGTCAATATCCGATTTGGGTACTCTACTAATAGGGGTGGTTACAGTTAACTACATGCTTAGATCTTATTTAGGACTAAATTATGAAGGGTTATTATTTATTAAGGATTTATAATTTTAAACTTGAAATTATTTGCGAAAAGGGATATTATAAATTCCTGATTCGATCGATAGTGGTCTATCGTGATACCGGCGTGTTTCCGTTGGTTAACTTTGTACGTTCTAAAGTCGTTGGTAATGATTGACCGGATTTCCGGTTAAATGGAATCGTGATTGATCGTCGGTTGACTTTAGGTTTGGTAGTGACTTAGTCCGGATGTTATTTTACTAGTTAGTGTTATTTGCGGATGTTTAGTAGATTGGCATGATCTCGTGGTGAAATTTCCGTCATGATTCAATATCCGGCATATTTCTGCTGGTTGGTCGGTTTG
Source organism: Schmidtea mediterranea (assembly GCA_022537955.1). NCBI lineage: Eukaryota > Metazoa > Platyhelminthes > Tricladida > Dugesiidae > Schmidtea > Schmidtea mediterranea. Next base: position 79,007,428 of record CM039681.1, read on the forward strand.
ATACATCGTTATGTCATGGAATTTTTATTCATTTTGAACGGGTTGGAATCTTGGTTATATTTGCTCGATTTATTTTCTGAATTTTGGAACGGTTTACTACTTCGACCTATTGGAATTTAACTTTCTCGACATGTTTGCGGTACGTCTATTAGCGCCATTGGATTTCTACTAACGATTAACATTATTACTCCGATATTATCAATTGCAATGCTTTCATGTTATGGATGATGAACTGGTTCAGATTAGTAAACCGATGTTAGTATGATTTTTATTTGGTTCATATAATACATTTTTAGTCGTTTGTTTTAATCTTACAGGGAGATAGTCGCGGAACTTCTGGGTCCTCACGGTTTTGGGGTTCTTATCAGTAGTTAAACAAATACTATCGTGAAGATGATTTTATTCTTTCTCACAGCGACTTAAGCTACTCACTTCCTTGATTCCTATCACTGTTGATTGAATTTAATAATGCTGTAAAGTTTAACTTCTGTAACAGTTATCTTGTGTTAATAAACCGATATTTATTTTTCAGTTGCAGATTTATTTATCTTGATCTTTACGTTTTAATTTAATTTATAAATTACTCATTTTTATTCTATAATTACTGTATTTCTAATTCGAATGACTTAAATTAAACATTACCTTAACAAATTATCTAAAAAGAAATTTTTCAATCCAAGGATCCTTTGATTTTCGTTAGCAATTACACTTATTCTAAGCGATGAGTTATTTTGGTTTCAACTAACTGTTACTTTGGTTTGGAGCAATGATTTACTTTTACTTTGATGGACAAATTACCCTAGGTTAATTGCTGAATTTATCCACGAGTTAATTTACTAATAATCTATTTTATTTACTCTATTTTTGCTCCATGAATCTATATTAATTTACCGAAAAGTTTGTTTACCAAATCAGTACATTTTACTACTTTTTAACTCATAGTTACCTTTAATTTAACTCAACGGTTTGTATTACTTACAATCACTCGAGTTGCTTGTTTATAAAATATTTTAAATAATAGTCTACTTCATTTTATCAATTATTTCAATATTTTAATCAAAGCTCTGCTTACTTTTACTCGAAGATTTATCGGGTTATCTTTATTCAAATTACTTTAATTTTTATCAATAAATTAACTTAATTTAACTAATGTAATGCTTATTTTTACTTTGTGATCGCTAATTTTAATCAATGATTTAATCGAATCAATAACTACTTGTTAAGAGATTTTACTATTTTATTCATTTTAGCATACCGATAATTAATTTACTTCTAATTTTGTTAGATCAACGATTTCAATTTAATTTATTCCCGTACCCTTTCCCTTTAATAGACCTTAGGCGCATTTTGTGTTTACATTATATTTACTGAGTGCCCACTGGACTACTCGGTGTGGTGATTTTGAGCCGTGTGTAGTAGGATTTTAGGTTGATTTTACAGAAATGAGAAACGAGGAAGCAGCCAGAAACTCCTTCCTTATTTCTCGTTTCAGCTATCGGAATAATATTGACGTTACGACCCCTGCGTTCCGCACGCTGAGTCTTCACGGGTACATATCATTGGCGATTTTCCACGCTCTTACACAAATCTGTACTATGTAGATTTTGCTTTCTTGCGTTATGTGTTGGCTGTGGGCCGGAAAAATTTCGACATAAAATTTAAGTTAAGTTTATTTAAACATATAAAAGAATGTATTAATATTAATAATATTTATTAATTATAAACAAATAAACATAATTACCATCCATTGTCAATCCATAAAAATCGCATAAAATTGCATATAATAAAATAAAACAAAATACCTCTCCCCCACGCCGACACCCAAGCAGAGCTCTTCCGAGGTTGCAAGGATGAGACGTGGAGAGAGAGTTCCAAAATGAACATTTCTCACCTAAAAATAAGTTGAAAACGGTTTGAAAATAGCTTTAAAAACAATTTCACAAATGATTTGTAAAGGTTTTAATGGTTTGTTTCGAAAAACGGTTAAATTTAATGTGAAAATGGATCAGTATTTATACCTATTTTCCTCGCATGTTCAATTTGATGCAGTAAAACAAAATTCGACCTTGTTATTTTCCAGTAAATTATATTCTTTATTTTTATTATTTTTTGATTTATTTTTATAATTTTCCATTTAGAATTTTTATTGAATTATTACTAATTCAAATTTTTTGATTTAAGTTTCATTTTCATGAACTTTTATTAATTTTTCAAATTCGTCGAATTTGTTGTGTTTTCTTGTTATGTTTGTGTTGGTATCGTGCGGATCTTGGTGCGTTTTGTTATTATTTTAATTTATTTTTATGTTTATTAATTTATATTTTTAATTCTCTTTTTTCTCATATTTGATAGGTTTAATTGGTGTTTTAATAGGTTTATTTAAATCTGCATGTTATGTTTGCATGTGTGTTACTGATCCATTAAAACATTCCTCAAGGCCGTTTACGTTCTGGCCCAACAGTTATTTCATTTATAACTACAGGTAAATCGAACTCCGACAGGTAAACGATTTTGCTTAAAAATACCGGTATAACTTTGTGAATATTATTTTTAAGTTCAAAGGTTTATTAATTTAGTAATAATTATAGGTAAATTAAACTTGACGAAATAAATGATTTTAATTAAAGGTATCTACATAAACGTATGAGTGTCATTTCAACATTTATCAGTCATTAGTAGTTATAAGTAAATCGAATATTGACGACCAAATAATTTTGATTAAAAGGTACAGTATCGTTTTAGACGTAAATGTTTGACAATTGATTAGTATTTATGGGTGAACTGAGTTTAGACAGATAGGCAATTGTGGTTATATTCATTTAAACGTGTTAGTATTTTTGGCACTCAGTGATCATTAAGTTACCCGTAGGGCCGAATCGTCCAACTGACGCTCTATCTTAAACTATATTAAGTTAGTTATTCATAAAATTGGAATAAATTCCGCAGTATCATAGATGGCGTGAGTATTTAACGGACTCTGGACAACTACCAACGAGTTGTAAAAATTCGGAAAACCCTACGGGAGTAGACCCATGAGTTTGATCCCCGACATAGAACGACCCGCATAAGGCACATTAACCTACCCAGACCTGAAATCCACTTAGACAAACGAATAACCTGACGGATATTAAGGTGTAAATGATGATTTTCTTATTTCTAGAAGACTCGTGGATCGACGAATCCCGAGTCATAGCCCGGTTCCCCGCTCACTCGGCTGCCCGATGCAGGCAGGCAATGTGGGACGCGGGATTTTCTATCTCCCCGGTACCCGAAACCCGATCTGGCACGCAAGAGGACTCCGACGAAGTTGATCTCCCATACGTTGCAATTAAAAGAGAGCCAGGAAGGAACCCGGCGAGGGAGATGCGAGGACAGGCCGAGTACCTAGTGGCGCGCCTCGAAAAACATCAAGCCGAGACGAATCGGCAAGTAGAGCAGGCTAGACGACACCTGCGAAGGATCAACGAAGATATTGCGGCCGGCAGGATACCCAGTACCGACGGGATGCCCCGCACTACAATGTTTCCTATGAGCTGGATGACCCCAAGCTCCAGAAGCGAATGACCGATATGAACGTGGTAGTCCCACGATACATCCTGCCGAGGGAGATGAGGGAGGAAGATAAAGCTACCAAAATTCGCCATGAACATTCATATGCGAGGTAACGATACATCAAGAAGAGGAGATAAGAATATTATGAACATTTTTAACGCGCGTGAATTTTGATGAAATGTTTAAAATAAAGCTGTTTGTCTTCATGTTTCAGGCACCTTACTATAAATTTTGTGTTTTAATATTGCTTTATTTGATCAGCTTACCGGAGGATAAGAAATAAGTATTTTCTGATGTTCAAAAAAGTATTTTCTGATGTTCATATTTTCTGATTAAGAAATGATTAATTCCTTATAGTTGTAGAACCGATTTTATGAAATCTTATTTTGTTCCAGAAATGAATTTTCGTCAACCACCCTTCCTACAACGGGAGTTAGACAAGGCCCAGGCCGTCAACCGAGAACTACAACAACAGCTCCTACAACTCACCGGGAGATCCAGCAGGTCAAGGGAACCTGGATCAAACCGAAAAGGGTGAAGACTGTTTATCAAAAAATGGAGGCAGCGCAAAAAAGGTAGGCTAGTGAACGACAACTGACGCAAAATCTAAGAACTCAAATCAAAGGTCTGGAAACAGCACTGTCGGCGTGTCAAGAAGGGGCAGCAGTAACTTATCCGTTGGTCTTCGCGCCGGCACAGTTGGCTTACCGAGACACAATCCCTCCGGCAACACCCAAGGACAGACCCAATAAGCACCAGCCAGGAAGAGCTGAGCGCGCAAAACGTCGGGCGGCTCAAAGTGGCAGGACGTGATCTAAATTTGTGAACACATTGTGTTATTTAATAAATGATATAAATAATAGTTCCTAGTGTTATCCGACCCAACTCGATCGACAGATCCGAAGTGGAAATCTGTAGTAATCACCACAATGAAAATACCTTTAGTAAGTGACCTAATAAATTTAAACCGAGCACAGGCCTTCTATCGGCACCTCGTTAAACCCAGGGATCGTCCGGTCAATTATAGCATTAGTAATAACGCTCACGTTTTGCGGATGATCTACCCATTAGAACACAGTTCCAACGTTGCCTAGCAACGGGTGCCGAGTGGCAAGCGAATGAAATTTGTATGGGGTTGTCTGGGTAACAACCCTTTAGTTTAAAAATATTGACACCCAAAAACCCAGCATCAAGCACTGTTGAAGGAAACTCTCAAAGTGAGCCTGAATGAATATTATGCACGTATGATGGAAGTGATATAACTACGCAATATGTTATGAGTACAATTATATGAATTCATGAGTATAAACTTTGTTTTCTGTCGGATTTTTTCCGGCCCACAGCCACACAACAGCAAGTAATTAAAATCAGACATCCCTATCGAGCGGTGTAAGTGCGGTTCATCCGCCAATAGCTCATGCCCGTGAGAGACATCGCCGTGCGTAACGACGAGCTCGAACGTCAAATCATTTTCGCTTATAGGGGGCAGTGGGGAGATCGGGAACCAGTCTTTTGGCTGACTCTTTTTCACTCCATTCTCGAAAATTCGACCTAAAATTCGAAACATATCGGCCAAAATCATCACACTGAGTAGTCCAGTGGGCACTCTTAAATTCTAATGTAAACATACATATGTCTTAGGATCAACTTTTGGTTAATGGTAAGGGGGCTTGCGGAAATCGATGTAACGGTCGCAACGATCATATAAATCGTAAAATCAAAGGTAAAATGATAAACACGCTTAAGACGGCACCCAATGGTAAGGATAGTAATTAAGTTTTAAACCGATGAAAATATAAAAATGACAATGTAATAATGAAAGCGAATTCTAGTATACAAAAAATAAATTAATCACCTAAGGATTAAGTAAAGTCAAGAACAAATAGAAGCGAAGCATAAGAAAATCTACAACTAAAAGTTAAGTCAATAAAATTAGAGTTAATCATTTGGTACCAGTTAAGTACGAGAATACCCACCCAATCATTGAAAAACAGAACTCGTAAAAATAACAGCCAAATATCACGACGTAACAACCATAAAATTTCGAAACTTAATGGTACTAAACATTCCCCCGCCCCAAACCATCCTAATAAATGACAAGAATAAAAGCATAAAAGGGCCCCCGAATAAATCATCACAAACCATAACAACCATTTCGTTATATAAGACATAAAAAAATAACAAGACAACTAACGAACTAATGTATTAATAACAAAGATTACTAGGTGGCTTAACCGCGAGCCCATATGTCGGATTCTACGAGAGAGGGTCCTTAAAGAAACTCCGAGTCCGACGCTAAAGATCCCACCCGTTGAGTGAGCTGTCCGTTACGAGCAAATTTCAGTATCATAAGAATCTAGTCTAAAAAAGAATAAAATAGTAATTAGAGAAAAAACCGAAAAACTACCTGAAAATTCCAGGCGATTATACACCGACAACGGAGTGATTTTATCTACGACGGCAATATCCAACGAACGTTCAAAACGGCCATGGTGAACGGAGAAACGTTAAGCGCGAACTACCACCCAATTTACGTCGTAGATAAAGTCCAGTTTTCCCCCATTAGTCATCTAGTGTTTTTTGAGGATCGAAATCGTTTACCATTGAATGCGTTTTGAGAAGTATCATTGAGATCAAGGAATTGAAATTTCGGTGAGATCTAACAACAACTCTGAATCCGTGACAGAATATTATTGCGTTGGGCCAGCACACAAATAGCCTTGAGAATTGTTTAAATGCATCAGTAATACAGCACGAAAACCCAGCACCAAGATAACTTAAAATACAATATACAATACCAACTAAACACTTTAAAATCTGAGAGAATATAAATAAATATAAAATCAAAAACATAAAAGTAAAATAAAATAAATACAAAATGCATCAAGAACTGCACGAAATTTACATAAAAAATAACATAATAACAAGAAAATTCGACCGTAAAATGACCATTTATATAAAAGTAAAAATTAATGAATTAAATGAATAAAAATAAAATATTTTTTGGTTGAATAAATTTATTTAAAAAATGTTAAAAATAAATTACTAATTTAAATTAAGAAATAAATAAAAATTTAATTTAGATAACACAAATCATTTCAAAGTCGAATTTTGTTTAATCGCACTAAAACTAACACGCAAGGTTAAGGCCAAATTATAGGTATATATACTGATATGATTTGACAAATATCTAATCTTAATTTTCAGTATTGATTTTAAATCGTATTTTGACACTGGTTGTCAGCAGTTTCACTTTGGATTATTTAATTCGATGAAGGATATCGATTTATGGATTTTTATGGATGCATTCGATTTATTTGGGAAGTTTAATTCAATATTTTTAATTTGGATGGTTGAATTTATGAATTTTAATGGAAGTAGCCGGTAATTTATGATGCTTAAATTATTTTATAATTGTCGAAAATTTTCCGGCCCACAGCCAAAGACACATCACAGGATAGAAAAATACTTAATGTGAAAAGAAAAGTGACTGCTGCACTGCCTCCCATACCACCAATGAAAACGAAACCTGATTATACTCGAAATTGTCAAGCTGAAGACACGGAAAATCTCATTTTATATCGTTTTGGAAGCAAGGGAAAGCTTACATGCAGTACTGCACACAAATCTCAAGAATGCGGCGAGATTGCAGTATATGATTACGACGCATTAGTTGAACATGCTGAATCTAACCATATAATACAATTCAGTGAGCAATGCTATATAGATTGTCACTCTTGTCATCCTAAAAAAGGCAAAGATAGCAATACACCTGTTCCGGTAAAATATGCTAATTTCTTCAATCACGTTGAAACACACGGACACTTAATAACGACTGCAATTGCTGATGCAAAGAAGATTTATCTACGATTAACGAAAGAAAACCTGTTCTACTGCTCTTACCGTACCAGCATTCGGAAGTCGAAGTGCAATGAGATATTTAACCTTGATTCAAACTTATCTGACATAATAGAGCACATGAAATCTCATCCCAAATACAGTTTTGATTCTACCAAAAGCATTCTATGCTACTGCGGTATCTGGAGGCCTTTCACCAAGCTCATTGATCATATCAAGACAGTACACTTAAAAGAATTCATTAACTCAATATCAGACAGTAAAACTACCAAAATGGATACTGATATTAATATTACACCTATAAACCTTGATGTGATACTTGCGACTGATGAAACTCAAAACATCCCAGACGAAGAGGCAATTAAGCCCAGAAGCCTTCCAGAGAATCTTGCCTTCAACAGGGATATCAAAAAAGAACTATCTTGATGGTCGCAGCACTTGGTCAAAGCATATATTTTCTCATATGCTATTAAATCTTCAACCATTTTCATCAATCCTTATACTTGCAATGCTTTGATCCAGTGCAACTACAAGATTTTCTTCGAAACTTTCCCGTTCAAAGACTTTGCCAGATGGAACGAGATAATCTTACCAATACACAACTACTCTTCCTCTTGGTCATTCTTTTTTTTAAACAAGAGAAAGCGAATTGCATTGATTATAGATCCATCTGCGGATGATAGTCACACTATGCACTTCGAACTGGCAACAGATATCCTCGAAACCATACTAAATGTACAGAATATTTTTGGAGATCTAAATTTCTCACTTACTGAAATGGAATATCCTGTATGCCATGAAGCAAACCTGTCTGCTTTTTATATATGCCACTTTCTAAAATGTTTAATGTCAGATATACCAATTGGTATTCCTGATATTAATACGATGAAAGAAGCAATGAGACCAATTATTAGAAAGTATAACTGTACTAAATTCCCTGAGAGCGATATCAGGAGTTACCGAATACTATTAGAGGATTTGATATACCAATTAAACCTCGACACAATCTCCTGTGAAGAATTATTAAATGAAATTGAAAGAATCAACGGAAGAATAAACCCGAAACGATACTTCAAGGACAATAAACCAAAGTCAGACATAATACATCTACAAAAGAAAAAAGCGGCAGAACTCCTATGTGTAAAGAGACTAAAATTTCAAATCAATCAAAAAATAGAAATCGGGAAGATATGGGAAAACAATGAAATAGATCATAAACCGGCAATAGCAAAGTTCTTGAAAACATTCGCAAGCAAAGATTGCCCTGTGTCAAATACATCATCAATAAAACTTCCTTTCTATAACGATGTCGACACCGATTCATATACTGATTGTGAAAATCTCTCGCACATCATGAAGAACTTGGATAGTTACGCCCCGGGAATGGATCTCATAACAGGTGGAGATTGGAAAAAGATCTCTCCAAAGCATGAGCTTATAACTGCGATATGTAACTGTGTACTTCGAAATAAGATAAGCCCACAGAGATGGAAGCTTTACAGAACTGTCATGATCCTAAAACCTGGAAAGTTATCCGAGAGCTTCAAAGCTAACTCTTGGAGACCTCTAGCAATCATGGACACGGCTTATAGAATATTTACGACTCTTATAAATAACCGCCTATTACAATGGATAAAGAATGGCAGCCTCATCAGCCAGAACCAAAAAGCGATCGGTGTCCCTGACGGATGTGCCGAACATAATGCAACCCTGCACATAGCAATTGATCGTGCTAAACGATGTAAAACTGAACTTCACGTCGTTTGGCTAGACATCACTGACGCTTTTGGATCGCTTCCTCATGACCTGATTTGGTACACACTGGCTGGAATGGGTCTGAAAAATGAGACACTTACATTAATTAAGGAACTATATAAGGATGTGAGAACTATGTTTGACTGCCAAGGTACCATGTCTGAGCCTGTCCCAATTACTAAGGGAGTTAAACAGGGATGTCCATTATCAATGACACTCTTCTGCCTGTCAATTGATTACATCCTAAAATCTATCTTGGATAACCACCCCTTTCTTTTACACAATTTAAACATCAGTATTCTGGCATATGCTGATGATTTGGTTCTTCTCTCGGACTCTTATCCAAGAATCAGGAAAACCTTGGAAAATACTGTGAAATTGGCAGGCCTTGCAAACCTAAAGTTCAAACCGTCAAAATCGGGATATTTGACAATCAATAACGCTGGCTCAGATACCAAAAAACTACACCTATATGATGAAGAGATACCAACTATATCTGAGAATAACAAATACAGATATCTTGGAGTTGACTTCTCTTACAAACGTAATCAAGATATTGATGGTCGACTTGACTCTGCTCTGGCACTAACCAGATCCTTATTTATGTCATATCTACACCCATCACAAAAGCTGAATGCATACAAAACATTTATTCATTCCAAGCTTATATTCTCCTTACGAAACTGCATCATCGGTCATAGAATCCTTGACTGTGATAGGAATCGAGTTACGCAAGGACGTGAAAAGCAGCTGGGCTTCGATCAAAAAATTAAGGGATTGCTGAAAACAATGATTGGAGATAAATTCCAGGCCCTTAATAACTATTTCCTATATACTCACTGCAAAATAGGAGGTCTTGTTATTACCGCTACTATCGATGAATATCTTATTCAGAGCATTACAGGAATAACAAGACTGTTCCACTCCTCTAATCTTGGCTTTAGAGATATGTTGATAGCTGAACTTGCTCATTCTAGAGGAAGTAAAAACTTTGAAGCTGGCCTGAAATGGATGAACTGTGAGATCAGCAAGGAATTTCATAACACCTCTTTCTTTGTGAAATTCCAAAAATCAGCACTGGCTCTCAAGAGAAAATTCAGTATATGCATCTCTTTAAAATTTGCTGAGGACAAATTCTCTCTTGAAATGATCTACAAAAAGCGCACCTCTTATATAGATCATCGTAACCTTAACACTCTTTCTAAAGAACTCTATGTCTTTGTAGGTCTCCATTATGCTGAGCAATGGTACAAGATGAGAGTACAGGGGCGCATTGCAGCCTCCATTGGGGATAGTATCACTGCTAAATACCTAATAGCTAGTGATACCTTTAATGATGCACAGTACTGCTTCTTGGTGCGTGCAAGAAATAACATCTTAAATCTTAATTACAGCGCATACCGTCTGAAATATAATCTTAACACAAAATGTAGACTTTGTCATCTTGATGAAGAGACCCAGACTCACGTTTTCAATCACTGTCGTGCAAAACCAAACGTTCGAAGGGTTAAGCATGAAAATGTACTGGTTTGCATAGTTGCCTTCCTAGAAAAAATTGGCTTTGAGATAGATGTTGAAAAAACCCCCAAATATGTCTCAATTCCAACAAAGCTTAAACCCGACATGGTAATTAGGTCCAAACGGAATAAAGATATACATGTCCTGGACCTAAAAGTACCCTATGACTCGGTTGAAGGCTTTGAAAAAGCAAGAGAAGGCAACTACGTGAAGTACAAAGGTCTATCCTTACAGATCGGAAAGGCTTTTAATCAAACTGCCACCATATCTGCTATAGTGATTGGATGTCTGGGCACATGGGATAAGAAGAATAATGCCCCTCTCTCTAAAATCGGATTGACAAAGACTGAGATCATATCTCTAGCCAAAATAGCATGCCCGAATGCGGTGATTGCATGCTATCACATATACCGGGAACATATATCATTTACAAAAAATGTTATACCCCTCCCTTTTAGTCTTGTGTAAAATATGTTTACGAGGCAATGCTGATATCTCATCTGCGTTGCAGTTTTGTGTAGGTAGAATAAAAAGCTAAATAGTATGAAGTGCTGAGCCTCGCTCGCACAATTGGCCGAAAGGCAGCAAATGAATAAAAAACCATCTAAAAAAAAAAAAAAATCATATACAGTATTCAGATTCGTGTAAGTGCGTGGAATACCGCTGATGATCTGTGCCCGTGAAGACCCGGCGTGCGGAACGCAGTGATCGGAACGTCAATATTATTCCGTATAGAAGAAAGGAGGAGTAAGGAAGTGGTCTTTTGGTTACTTCCTCGTTTCTCGAATTCTTTAAAATCGACCTAAATGATTCTACAATCGGCTTAAAATCTCTAACACCGAGTAGTCCAGTGGGCACTCACTAACTATGAAATGAACATACATAGATCTTAAGGACAAAAAGAGGGAATGGGTAGCGGGGAAAATTGCGAAATCATTGCAACACTTAAAATGAATAGCCATCGGAAAAAGATTGATCCGAACGACTCAAAATCACGAAAAATAATATTTAAATAAAAATTAAATAAATTATGTCAATTGAAACGGAAAATAAGGGCAGAATGCTGCTCAAATTTTCCGAATTAATTCAAATACTTAACAAAAATAGTAACGTAAAAATGGAACACGTAAAATAAGGGTGGAACGCTGCTCAAATTTTCCGAGTCAGTGAAAATACTTTGTCGGAAACGGTAGAATAGGGATGAACCGAAAAATAAGGGCGGTACGCTGCCAAAATTTTCGAACCAACAAAACTACTTTGTCTAAAATTGTAAAATAAGAATGGGTTACGGGTAATGTTGTATTCAATAAAAAATTATCTTATAAAGCTGAGGAATGAGGAAGGATCCCTACTAAAAACTCGATAATAATAATTATAATAATAGTAATAATAATAATAATAATAATAATAATAATAATAATAATAATAATAATAATAATAATAATAATAATAATAATAATAATAATAATAATAATAATAATAATAATAATAATAATAATAATAATGATAATAATAATAATAATCATGGTATTTGTAATAATGATGATAATAATTATGATAATAATGATAGTAGTAATAATCATAGTGGTAATAACAATAATTATAATGGTAGTTATAGTAACAAAAATAATAACATAGGAAATAGTAGCAACAATTAATAAAGGTAATACATATGATGGCAACAATAATAATGCTAGTAATAATAATGGGAAACATTGAAGTTATAATAGGGATAAGGGTGAAAGATATAATGTGGGTGTATTTAACATAACAAAGGGTGTACAGGACAAAGAATAATCATCAGCATGGACAATAATGAGAAGGACCAAGCAAATGGACATAAAGATAGATGATATGAGAGTATAGGTTAACATTTGACAGAGATAGGAGAATAATGGGACCAAAAAATCGAAATCGAGCACAGACCTTCTATCGGTAGCACGTTGGACCCATGGATCGTTCGGTCAATTATAGCACTAGCAATAGCGCTCAATTTTTGCGGACGATCTACCCACTCGAACACAGTTCCAACGTTGCTTAGCAACGGGTGCCCAGTGGTAAGCAAAGGAAATATTTGTATGGGGTTGTCTGGGTAACAACCATATAGTTTCAAAATATCAAAACCCAAAAACCCACCAATTGTATCGTTGGAGGTATAATTGGTGACGAATTAGACATTAAAAAATGAAATTAATAGATACCGAAATGTTTAGAATATCCAGAGTGGAAGTAATGTCAGTTAAACTCCAATTTTACATTGATGTCTACAGATCATAAATATAAAATATTACATAATGATAAATTACTCTACTGTATGATTTTGAATAGTCACACGTTGGTTTTCACACCCGGACTCAGCTTGTGTCGCGCTGGGAGAAGGTAGAGAATTTGTCGATAGCGCACACCCACTCAGAGCTACAGCTAATGCCGAAATAGAAATTTCTAGAAGTAGCAACCATTTGTGGAGAAAAATCTGAGAGTAAGCTATTATAATATAGCCAATAAGCAACAGCCACCAATAATGGATAGAAAATTCTCGTGACTGCGTAGGTCACTAGTGATCTGATTCATTCTCGCCATAGAATTCAGTATAAATACCCAGCTGACCTGGTAAGTTCTATTATTTTTTGAGATATGCCAAATTTGAATGCGAACCAGGTGAATGCGTAGAAGCGTGATGTAAACCATTACAAAATCAGCTCCATGAAGGACGAAGAACTCCTGTATATGCCAAAGGACCATGTGGCGGGTAGGATCTTTCACTACTTGTATCTAAAGTTTAGGTTTAATTTATATAAGTTTTAATTAAATAAATAATGTGTATTTGGTTTATTTTTTAGTAATAAATTTGGCTTCATTTTGTATTAATCTATGAATAATGTAAATTCGATTTTATTCTTAACTTCATAATAGTAGTAATTGCCAATAAATAAAGTAGCTTGGATTTAGTTTTCATTCTCGATAGGTATCTCGGTAAATAAATGCTGCCGTATGTAGTCAAACGTTCTATTCCTTATGATTTTTGGGCACAAAGGGAAGTGTTGTTGTCCATTCTTACTATGAGTGCGATTGATTTGAGATGAAATGCACTTATTATGTTCGATCCGTAAGGGAGTAAGCTACCTAGTCTTAGAGCATAAACACAATTGAGTAATCATAAAGTAATACAATATATTTCAAATGAATAGGTACGTTTATTCAAAGATGAAGTCATCTTACCTAGTCGTTAATCCTTCTAGGAATATTAGATTGATGGTAATATAAATCTCGATTAGCTTTAAACCCTTATACAATTTCAGTTTGAGTCGAGGAATAAAGTATTTTCTTTTTGTAAACTTCCATATATAATCATCTAACAATGAAGTGTTTTTCGTTTTGTGAATGAACTATTAGGACCTTGTAATTTATGATATTGCATGTTGAAAATACAATAACGTTTAATTTAATAGTAGTAGAAATTCTCGTGGATGTTGTGATGACGACAGTAGAATGAGGTTAACGATCCCTAGCAGATTCGCCGGAAGATATCCACGCAAGGCAAAAAAATGTGAGAGAGAGGGCGCAGAGGACCTCAACCACTAAGAGATAACCGACGACGATTGTAAATAACATTGGATGAAGCTCTTGTGAATTTAAATTTAATTTCCATCTGTAAAAAAATCGTTTGTAGTATTACAAATAAATGGTTATTCTTAAGTTGGTTAATATTTCAATCAGGCGATTGTCAAGACATTTTTACTAAGGCTAGACTACAAATCGGATGAGGAAACATGTGAAGAAAGTAAGGGACCTAAAAGCAAGACAAGCATATACCTTCTACCAGTAGGTCACTGAACCAGCTGTAGACCGGGTCTTAGCAGTTTTGGTAGCAAAGCTCACCTTTGACGGTCTCAGAACCATTGGTTACATTACCAACGTTGCTTAGCAACGGGTAACCAGTGGAGGGTCGAAAGGTTGTATGTCATGGGTTTAAGGTCAGGCATCCACGAATAGTCAGGACGATCGTTTCTTTTTATTATAATTGACGTGTGCTTTTTAATTGCTTTTTGTAATGTAAAATATAAATATAATTTGGAAGCACGAAGAGTCAGGAATAACGAATAGTATTATTTACTTTATTAAAACCCAACATTACAAAATTTAACAATTTCAAAGTAGAAAAATGAAACTCTCATGATAGATTTACTATTGGCTTTCAAATATTCAATCTAACACGAAAGTAAGGATTTAACGTTCCTAGTTAGTTTCAACGGACGGGACTGCTTAACTTCCCTCCCAGTATTGAGTGCTAGAATTACGGATAAAAATATAATTATAGTAAAAATTATGATAAATCTTACTAAAGGAATTTCGTTTTTACAGTTTCTGTCAAAGAAAATAATATGAAATTAAAAAGGTAACTAGACTACCAATTTTTTACCTTAAACCTTTACCTTAGACTTTTACCTTTGACCTTGGATAAATACTGGGATATTTATCAAATTAATTGATATTATTATATTGAATTATTGAATCCGCCTGGTTTTTATTACTATAGAAATTTAAATCCGTCTTCAGCATGAGAGAAATTGTTCACATTCAAGTCGGCCAATGCGGTAATCAGATGGGGGGAAAGGTAAGTATATTTATATGTGTTAATCTGACGTCCACTGAAAGGGTAAATTTGTTTTTGTAGTTTTGGGAAGTAATATCAGATGAGCATGGAATTAGTGTTGACGGATTTTACAAAGGTGACAGTGATTTGCAATTGGAAAGGATTTGCGTGTATTATAACGAAGCAACTGGTAAATGAGATTTTAAAGGAAATTATAAATTTGAAATGTTTTTAATAGGAGGAAAATTTGTGCCAAGAGCAATTCTAACTGATTTGGAGCCAGGAACAATGGATTCATTGAGATGCGGTGTTGTGGGAAATCTATTTAGGCCGGATAATTTCATTTTCGGTAGTACTGGAGCGGGAAATAACTGGGCTAAAGGTCATTATACCGATGGCGCTGAACTGATCGATAATGTCATTGAAGTAGTTAGGAAGGAATCAGAGAACTGTGAATGTTTGCAAGGATTTCAAATCGTCCATGCACTTGGTGGTGGAACTGGTGCTGGAATGGGAACGCTTTTGATCAGTAAGATTCGAGAGGAATTCCCTGATCGAATCGTTTGTAGTTTTTCCTGTGTTCCATCGCCAAAGGTAAATGAAATTTTATTTATAAATTCGATTCAGAATGTTTTTTTACCGAAATATTTTTGATTTTTACTATATTTACCTTTTGCAAGAAAATAAAGTAGATGATATAAGTTTTGAAAGTTAAATAATATTTTAAGCGTTTTGGATGTTTCCAATATGAACGGGCTTTGTTCCAAGAGGATCTTGGATCTTTGTTAAAGCATTAAATGCATATCATTTAAACAACACAGTACTTATTCAAAGTCGACAGTGGTAATCTCTTCCCTATCCTTCAAAACATAGAAATGGGAACCAAGTTTTCCCCAAGCATAATACTTTCCTTGCGCAAGGAAAAAAAAATTTAAATACAACCTAAATACAAAATTAATATTAATGTAGATAAATTAAATACGGACAAACATGGCGAATATATTAAACTTAGCCTTCATCCATCCCTCTACAAAGGTAACTTTCAAGTCCTTTGGGTCAAAACATATGGATAAATATTAAAAATCGGTATATTTTATCTAATATTAGTTTAGCACCTCAGATAAGTCATGAAGTCACACATTTGTATAATTTAAAATGAGATATTTGTGAGTGTATATTTTTTTGGGTCGAAATAGACCCGATAGATGGATGAAGATTAGAACTAAAAATTTCATCTTTTAGATGTCTTAATCTTTTATTTTGCTTTATATTCTTCTAATAAAATAAAAATCAGCTGTTGAGTTCCGCCCGTTAGTATATACCGAGAAAATATAATTTGTAGACTGGTACAAGCTTGAGTCCAAAAATAATGTATTTTTAAATGTGTTTTCTTCAAGCAACTTGGTGTATTTTTATGACATAGTATCATTTTTTTCAATTACACTCGTTTTTCACTCATTAAAAGCAACTTATAATTTAAAAACAATATCAATTATTTTATATAATTTTATACGAACTTGCTTGGATGTTGAATTTTAATCTTGCAATAAATAAAGCAATGAATGATAGAAAAATAAGATGAACACATAAACACAACACATAGTAAAAATGGTATGCAAACATTCGATACGTGAAATTGTTGCACAAATAAACGCATTATATTTAACGTGACATAAAGAATTTGGTGATAAACTGTGAACTTTTCATAGGTTTTACTTAATAACCTGTATATCACAAGTAACTTTCTTTCGTGTTTCTCACTGCAAGCCACTGAAGTGAATGTGTACTTGTATCGATCATTGTACACATTTTCTGCCTATATCCTATAATTTAAAGGATTGTATATTTATAATTAGTCAACAGTTGAGAAATATGAAAAAAGACGTCAAGATAAATTTTATAATCATTTTAATGAAAAGATTATGTCTTAGAATCTATCTGAATGCTCGATATTTGATAATGGTCATTTAGTACTAAATGTAAGAGTATTGAAGGCAAACAGTTATATTTTAAAGGATATAAATTATACATAAAGTTATACATTAATCGCGTATTCGATAAGTTGAAATATTCGAATTTGTTGAAAACTGTATTGTCCGCCAGGAGGAAAATTATAGCAAATGAATCCCTAGCCTTGCTCAATTGGCAGAACCGTAAGAAGATATTATTGCGCCCTGTGCGGTTCAAATATCTGGCGCCGCAACATGCAAATTCAAAACAACCTACTATAATAAATATAATGTTCATGTTAAGATTGTTAACTATGTATTCATCTCCAGCTATTTTAATAGATAGTAATGCTCTTAAAATTCTGTTGCTAATTGAAAAAATGACAGGAACCCATTTTGTGGACTAACATTTTACAAAATGCACAACCAGTAATGTTAAAGATAGGCTAGCCAGGATGTCTTTTTTGTGCATGCCATTTGATATTTTTTTAAATTTTTGGTAACATTAAAAAATTGTCAAATTGCAATTTTTCGCCCATTTTAAATGTGCACTCTGTGTGACTGCATCACTCGCACCCCCATTGGTACGCCCTGTCAATTTGCACCGTCACAAATGTCCTAAATATCATATCTTCAAATCATTAACGCCATCAGCATTTGTCGCCCATATCGTCCTTATAACGTTGCTGATTATGATTTATTTCAGGTGTCTGATGTCGTTGTTGAACCTTATAATGCAACTTTATCAATCCATCAATTGGTTGAAAATTGTGATGAAACCTACTGTATTGATAATGAAGCTCTTTATGATATATGTAATCGAACTTTGAAGTTGACAAGTCCAACATATGGAGATCTTAATCATTTGGTTAGTGCTACAATGTCCGGTGTTACTACTTGTTTAAGATTCCCGGGTCAATTGAATGCAGATTTACGGAAGTTAGCTACAAATATGATTCCATTTCCACGACTTCATTTCTTTATGCCTGGTTTCTCACCGTTAACAAGCCGACATTCTCAACCATACCGATGTTATTCAGTTCAAGATCTCACTCAACAAATGTTCGATTGTAAAAACATGATGGCTGCGTGCGATCCTCGACATGGGAAATATCTAACAGTTGCGGCAATGTTCCGTGGTCGAATGTCAATGAAAGAAGTCGACGAGCAAATGCTAAATGTACAAAACAAAAATAGTGCGTATTTTGTCGAATGGATTCCCAACAATGTCAAAACTGCAGTTTGTGACATTCCTCCGAGAGGGTTGAAAATGTCTGTAACATTCATTGGAAACAATACTGCAATACAGGAAATATTCAAAAGGGTTTGCGAACAGTTTTCGGCTATGTTCAGGAGACGTGCTTTCTTGCATTGGTATACGGGTGAAGGCATGGATGAAATGGAGTTCACGGAAGCTGAGTCCAATCTCAATGATTTAATAAGTGAATATCAACAATTTCAAGACGCCACGGTCGACGACGAGATTCAAGCCGCCGAAGCTTAATTTTATGAATGATTTTGATGGATCTTTTTATTTTTAAAAATCTCATTTATTGTGAGAATGTATGTATAAAATATGCTACTTATGGTAGTGATAACTAAATTTCATCTATAATATTATTTTTACGTAAAATGAATGGCATTGTTATTAATTTGTAGATTTTTTACCTTTAGTTTTGTGATATAATAGATTATAACAAATAATCCGATTAGAATTTTAAATAAAAAATAAATATTTTGTTCTTTAATTAAATTGATTTTTGTGAAATTTATAAATTTAAACTTTGTTATGCTAAATAAATTGACAGCAATCTCATTACTTTTGTTAAAGAATTAAAACAAATTTAAAAAACTGATGAACGGATAATGTTCCCCGGTTGAGAAATGAAAAGTTAACACAGAATGGATATGCATCATATTGTTGGGGTTATAATAAAACATGAATAAAAATATAAAATTTAAAAATTATCAAAATCAATTAAAATTTTGAAAAAAGTAAAAACAATATTTTTCAGGGGTAAAAGTGCTAACCGGTGGCAAATTTGATTTTATACGAATAAAATACTATTTGATTGATCAGAGGTGAAGGGATCCCAAAAACAAACTAATTAATTAAATTATTTGCCGACGAACCCATTAATCAAGGGCCGCCGAGCTTAACGTCAGCTTAATAGGTTCTCCGGGATTATTCAAATGGGCAATAACTTGTCCGATCAGTAAAAAATTGTTGTTCAAATTTTATCTAAATTAATGGCAACCCAGAAGTATAAAAGGAACAACAACAAAATAAGTTTCCAGTTGGTCGAAGAGAAAAAGTGATTATTTTGGGAGCGAAGTGAACGTGAGAAACGAATAAAGAATCTAATTAGATTGCAATTGATACCCTTATGGTGTTTACTGATATATCAAATAATTGTATCCTGCGGTGAATATTTGCGAATAAAGATTTCTTTGTTGGGATTTTGTCTTATTGATTATTGAACACGAGGAGTCGGATCGAAAGATTTATCCATCAACGAATATTTAATATCCCAACAATATGTATTCATAAACTTTGGGTGCGTGAGCTCACTGAAAGTTAGTAATGAGATCAGTTAAATCATGTAAAAAAACCCAAAAAAATTATTAATATTATATTATTATTATTATACCTGTTATCGTATGGCTCCTTATTAGTTGTGCCCCATACTTTTTTGACCTATTAAATTTAGCTTAATCCAAGTCAGACGCATTATATTGAAAATCAAGAATGAACCACCTTTATTTTTCTTTAATTTCTGACACTAAATTTGAATTTATGCTCATATATGGACAGTAGGTAGTCACTGGTTCCACACACCGTTGAAAGTAATTTATATTTCTCCCAATAGTTCAGCAAAACATTACATTAAACAAACATTTGGTAATTTCTTTTGTTTTACATTTCTCAAATTACGTTTCTATTGTCTTCGAGAATCATATTCTTTCACAATCTTATCGCTAAATGGAAGTGATGGACAAATGTACCCTGGATATTAAAAATTTATTCCCACCCTCTAATAATATCATTAATATATTATGCAATTTAAATTCCAAATAATTTTAATATGTAAAATTTATTTAAAACAAATTTCTAATTGTTAGGATTATGCAGATAATTGCAGAAATAGAAGTAAAATGTAGAATTAAATAAAATTTGAGTGCAAAATTAAAACAAAAATAAAAAATGTAAAAAACAATAGTTTTCTGAGTGAAAGTTTAGGAAATTTGAAAATGTTAAGATAAATTATGTTGGTGTCACTTTGGTCGACTAAGAGGCATCTGCAGCTTCCCCGAAAATTCCGTGATCTATATAAAATGACGCCATATAAATGTTCCTAGCTACCACTCGGCCCCCGTTGCTAGGCAACGTTGCAGATGTGTTCGAGTGGGTGGATTATCCGCAAAAAGTGAGCGCTATTACTAATGCTGTAATTGCTCGGACAATTCCTGGGTCCAACGAGCTGTCGATGGAAGACTTATGCTCGCTTTGAAAGTCCCTTGTATGTGATGGGTTTAAGATCAGAGTTCATTATAGTGAAAACGGAATCCGATGATGTCGTTCTTAAAAGTAAGACAACGGCTACCCGACAAAGCGTGAGCACTCGGGAATTGACTGCTGGGGTTTTCAATACTTATCAAACTTTAAAAAACGTCGCTTCGAATAACCAAAAAATATATGATTTATAATCAAATATATACAATGTATAAATTAAAACAAGTTTAAGTCAAATGGGTTTTATTCGATAACCGAGCGGCTCTACGTCTGGCCCGCTCCTTTCGCCCCGGCCTATAGCTATTGGTTATTGTTGTGGTTGGGGTTCCGGCCGGCGTTGGATTGGTCACCGATTCCCGATAGGCCAACTGGGACGGTGCGAATACGAGGGGGTAGGTTATGGCCACTCCTTCCTGACTGGCGGACAAGGCAACCTCCAACCCCCGTATCTGCGTTCGGAGATTTTGGTTCATTTGCTTTTCCTCGGCCCACCCCTTTTGAGCGGCGGTGAGCCTTTGACGTAGTGGTTTAATCTTAGTCGGGTCCACCCAGTTGGCTTTCGTTTGCTGAATTTCCCGAGTTAATTGAATGATTTGATCGTATAGCGTTTTGTTATTCTGCTGGGCACGGGCCAGTTCCGTTCGTAGTAATTGTAGGGGGTCCATTGCTATAATTAATGACATTTAAATTTATTAGTTATTGATTCGGATTTACGTAGTATTCGTATTGGTGGGTTACAGGGTTTCGAATCTTGCTTATCTTTATGGTTGCCCCAGTAACGCCATACCAAATGATTCTAGCTGCCAATTGGCACCCGTTGCTAGGCAACGTTGGTAATGTGTTCAAGTGGTGGATTGTCCGCAAAAATTGAGTATTATCGCTAGTACTGTAATTGCTCGGACAACCCTCGGGTTCACGAGCTGTCGATAGAAGACCTGTGCTCGCTTTTGATCATTTGGTCCCCTTGCGTTTAAGTTTCTATCGTTTATCTAATTGTTTTACCGACATTAGTTTAGCAATGAAATGGGTGGTACTGCTTATTTAACCCTTCTACATTGTTGCTTCAAAACCTTAAGATGATATAAAGATAATAAGATGTATACGGAAAACCACAATATATATGAATGATGCTTTATTTATCTATGAAACACATGGATTATGCGATTCCGATGGATTGGAAGATCGAGCGGCTCGGCGCTTAGCCCGCTCCTTGCGTCCAGGACGACGGTTGGCTGTTGACGGGGTGAGTGGAGTAGTTAAGGTTGTAGATGGAGTAGGGTTCGCTTTGCGATAGGCCAGTTGAGCAGGGGCGAAGACCAAAGGGTAGGTCACCACTGCTCCCTCCTGACAGGCGGATAACGCTACGTCTAGCCCCCTGATTTGAGTTTTTAGTCCTTGGACCATTTGCCTTTCTTCCGCCCATCCCTTCTGGGCTGCGGCCAATTTTTGATACAACGGTTTGACCCTCTTTGGTTCTATCCACGTCGCTTTAATTTGCTGGGTTTCTCGGACTAACTGGACGAGTTGATCGTGTAGTTTCCTATTGGTAACTGCACGGGGTCCATTTTCTAAAATAATAAGGGTTGAATTTTATAACGATTATTATAACGATAAGTGTATTCAAACTTAAACATATTTATGAAATGAAAGCTACGATAATAAAAGAAGAGAAAGAATTTTTCAGAATCTATAATACTAATATTCTGCTAAATAACAAATGTTCAAATCATTAATTGTTATTATTGCGAAAATCACTCGTCGGCGAGGAATCGCTTGATCCCTTCTTCTGGGGAATAACCAGGGATCACGAACACTGGTCTCTTGAGATTCCGGATTGGCCTCGGTGAAGGGGGGTAGTTATTTGCTAGACGTCCGGCCGCCAGGTCATCTTTGACGTTGGCCAGGTATTCCGTGGCTCGAGTTACAGCTGCCTCGACTTGGCGCTGGTGCTGTAGGAGATCTTCCAGGAGTTCTTGGGCCTGAGCGAGTATGTCTTGCGATGGGTTGGGTTCATCGGATAGTTTCCGGAACTGCCGCATGAATTCTTCTGGCGATATATCCTCTCGTTTGTCTTCTTTGGGCACGTCAGGGCATCGCTCTTGATACACCCGGTTCCATGCCTGCCTCCATTGTTCCACGATATGAGCAGGGAGTTCTATCATAGCTCTGGATTGGCCTGAATGGAAAATTGATGAAATTAGTAGTATTTCCCTTGATATTTTAAGTTGGGGTAGTTATCGGGTGGTTCGTCATCATATAAAATTTCTCGTTATTTTAAAGAAATCTGGAATCAACTCGATTTCAACCGCGCTAAAACTCGAAGTTGAACGCATATTATTGACCGGTCTGGCAATGTATTTGGAGATTAGGGGAAACGATGTTTCAAAGCTACTGGATTACGCGTCCTCATGCCGTAAGGGTCCATCCGAGAAGATCGTTACTGACGTGGAAAAATAATAGGTGCAAATCCGTTATGGTTTATCTTATTCAGTTTACAAATAGGTTATTTACTACTAACAATTTAAAATTTGTATATATTTATGATATTCAAATAGAGGTATATTTAACTATCATTATGAGATAAAAGGAAAATTAATTAGATAAATAATTTTTGATAAAACCTTACCAAATATCCTTTGTACACATTTATATGTCTGTTAAACTACAATGATTTTAACAATTATCGGTTAATTACATCAACATTTATATGCCTTTTAAACCAAAATGATTTTAACAATTATCGTTAGGATGTTTGGTCGATTTTCGATGATAGATATAGTTATGAATATATAATAGAAAACCCGATGGCAGGAAGTGAATGCCAATCGTAATCTCGACTATGATGGTTAATGTTTATGTCACCGGAAACGTCTATGGGTAAGATTGTTTATTTTTCGGCTGATAATTCATGAGATTTATTTTAGACAAGTTGAACTATTGGATCTCGATTTAGTGTATTATCGGTGATTTTAACTTTTGTGATAATGGATTTCATGTGGTGATTTTTAGGGAACTGAACCACACTATTATATCTCGGAATTTTTGGTCAAGGGATTTTCTTATTGATTGTCAAAGGTTTTGTTAGAAAGTTGCCATTGGGTCATTCGGTAATTTATTATATGTATTTATTTACTTTATTTTGGTACACATTTTAAGGGATTTTCCTCGTCGCAAACTTTTCTCGTTGGATTTATTTATCTCATTCACATGCTTAATATTGAAAATTTGTTCAACTACTGCTGGAATCTCATTGTTTATATCAAGTTAATCTGCTTACCTCCTGGATTTTATCAGCATTATTTTTTCGTTAAATTTGAGTAAGCGTATATTTTTAATTTACTGAAATAAATGTTATATGATTTTTCTTTCGTTTTTTTTAATATATTAAAGTAATCGGTTTACCATATTCATGCGAATTAACAAGGAGTTTCCAGTTATGACTACTTTAGAGATGAAACCAATTATATGATCGTTCAATGTTGGGTGAGTTCATTAGAATTCTAATTCAAAGTTACACAACCTTTTGGGTTAATTTATTGTAAATCGAGGAATTTATGTTATTTAGTTTAAATCTACAATTATATTAAGGAAAATTTTGTTGACTAACTCAATGAGATACATTAATCTTGCTTAATACTTATTTTTAATTACAGAAGTTTAATCACTATTGTACTTATTTTTACTCAACAATCAATTTACTTTTAATGATTTATAATAATCCAATTTAATTACTTATTTTTATTCAATTAATTACTCTACTTTTAAATTATATGATTTAATGAAGTACTTCAATTTTTACTTTGTTTTCAATCAATAGCTACTTTAATTTTTAATTAAATCAATGAATTACTTATTTAATGATCGCTACTAATTTATTCGAATTGTAGATTTAATTTATTTCAAAATATTAATCCAAATTAGTTATAACAACGATTTCCATTTAACTTATTCCCCGTGCCATTCCCCTCTAATAAGCCTTAAGCGCATATTGTGTTTACATTATATTTACTGAGTGCCCACTGGACTACTCGGTGTGATGATTTTGAGCCGTGTGTAGTATGATTTTAGGTCGATTTTACAGAAATGAGAAACGAGGAAGCAGCCAATAGACTTCTTCCTTATTCCTCATTTCTTCTATACGGGATAGTATTGACGTTCCAACCCTGCGTTCCGCACGCCGGGTCTTCACGGGCACAGATCATTGGCGATATTCCACGCACTTACACGAATCTGAATTGTATGTAGAGTTTATTTACTTGTGATAGGTGTTGGCTGTGGGCCGGAAAAATTTCGACAGAATTATTTAATTATTAAACATATAAAAACAGTTTATTATTATCAATAATATTTATTAATTATATAACGAATAAACATAAATTACCCTCCATTCCATTCCATAATAAAAATTCATAATATGGTATAGCAAACAAAATAAAAATACCTCTCCCCCCACGCCGACATCCAAGCAGAGCTCTACCGAGGTTGCGAGGATGTGACGTGGAGAGAGGGCTCCAAAAATAAAACATTTCTCAACTAAAAGTAAATTTTTAAACAAAGTTCAAAGGTAATTTGAAAAATGGTTTTATGGTTTGAAACCGGTTAACTCTAATGTGAAAATGGATCAGTATTTATACCTATTTTCTGTCCCTAACTTTGCATGTTAAATTTGATGCAGTAAAACAAAATTCGACCTTGTTATTTTCTAGTGAATTCTATTCTTTAATTTTATTATTTTTTGATTTATTTTAATAATTTTTTATTTAGAATTTTTATTGAATTATTACTAATTCAAAATTTTTTGATTTAAGTTTCATTTTCATGAACTTTTATTAATTTTTCAATTTTGTCGAATTTGTTGTGTTTTCTTGTTATGTTTATGTTGGTATCGTGCGAATCTTGGTGCGTTTTGTTATTATTTTAATTTATTTTTATGTTTATGATTTTATATTTAATTCTCTTTTTTCTCATATTTGATAGGGTTTACTTGATGTTTCAATAGGTTTATTTAAATTTGAATATCATATTTGCATGTGTGTTACTGATCCATTAAAACATTCCTCAAGGCCGTTTGTGTTCTGGCCCAACAGTATTATTAAACATAAATAAAATTTTCTATTAAAACAATCAAACAAAACAAAATGACCATCTAAGGTAGCCAGTTATTTATTTAGGAAAATTTTTAGCCATATTCAGTCTAGCGTGTCCCCACCATGGAACGACGGGTTCAGGGAAAATTTCGACATAAGAAAATTCATCTTCTCGAACTCATATAATTGTTCATCACATATTGGTATAATTACATCGCTTCCATAGCACATTCATCATATTCACTCATGCTCACTTTGATAGTTTTCGATAGTTCCTGGCTAGTAATAGTTCGAGACATTTATTCCGGAGGCTTTGTAATACAATACTGTTTTTTCTGAATAAAAACGTCAGAGTCTTTTACGAGAAAAAGTGATCCCTCATAAGTGAATGAATTACTGCAAAAATAAATTGGTATATATACCTGTTTTGTGACCCTAACCTTGCGTGTTAATTTTAGTGCGATAAAACAAAATTTGACCTTGAAATTATTTGTTATCTAACTTTAATTTTTATTATTTTTCTTGATTTAATCTGACAATTTCTTTCTTAAATTTTTAATTGAATTCTTTACAACTAAAATTATTTTATTTTGATTCGATTATTCCATTAATTCTTTGCTTTTACGTAAATTGTCATTTTCGGCCAAATCTTTATGTTATTTTGTTATTTCTATGTTAGTTTCATGCTAATCTTAGTGAACTTTGTTATTATTTTAATTTATTTTTATGTTTTTGATTTTATATTTTAATTATATCTTTCTCACATTTTAAGGTTGTTTAATTGATGTTTATGGGTCTGATTTTAAATCTGCATGTTATGTTTGTGTGCTATTTTCAATTCACTTAAACAAAATTCAGTGCTGGCTCAACAATTGTGTAAGATATTTTATAACATCCAGAGACTTTCGATGTTTTCTCATGTATAAAACTAACTGTTATCCTAAATAAATATGTAGAAAATGTCAGTTTTAATTAATGATCATATAAAATAAAAGTTTTCATTGACTGCTATTCAAAGATTTTAAATAATTCTCAGCTTAAATTTTGATAGCTGTACATGCAATAAATAATTACTCGAATGTGTCTAAATAAAAATAATTTTTAATAACCGATATATCCCGATAAAATATCCAATTATAACCATGTTTTCATGTCAAACACAATTGACTAACATTGAGTGAGAATGTTAAATCTACCTTTGTAGCCTTTAGGGTGAATTTGGCGTTGCAATCACCAAGAAACTGAAGAGTATTATTTAATAGTCGAAACTTTTTTCAACAATATAATTAATACTTTGCACTAAGGGCTTTGTTATTCATTTATTTTATAAAAATAATTAATAGCTGATACTTCCTCAGTCCAAACATATAAGAAGAAAATTATAGGGTAAAAAATAATGTGACAAAAATAGCCATAGAAATGTGCTTATTTAAGCTCTCGCTATGACATAAAATAATTGGCAAAGTTTTGATTTGTCAGTGAACAAAACTATAATAATTTTAGGAACGTCATCCCAGTGATTCTACCGCATGCTACATATATTTTTGGACAAATTTCAGAGTCATTTTGCTACTTAAATATTCGAATAGAGGAAGTATTTCAGGTGAAAACATGTCAAAAATGATATTGTTGAGGTCTGTAAATTAAAATTAAAAATTTAAATAAAATTTAGGATAATAATTCAAATGGAAAGTAAGCGAAGAAAAAAGGCAAATAAAAGCGGGATCGTGCACAGAATTAATAGTAAAGGAAAGTGCGATGGAAACAGTATTAGAAAATGCAAAAAGCAATTACGAAAGGCGAGAATCCGGAAATCCGAGAAAAATCAATAAATGGAAAAATCATCGAAATCGAATGGGAAAAACGGGACAGTTATAGATTAGCTAATGGTCAACAAGATGACGGTTAGGGATTTATCAGAAAAGGGTTAGAAAGGGTTGAAAAACATTCAAATGTATGAAAACAGAAAACGTTAATTAATTAATTAATTGGCTAATGGAAAACCCGAGCTAATGGGAAACCCGAGCCAATGGAGAACCCGAGAGATGAAGGAAACCCGAGCTGGGTAAACAAGAAGAAAGGCAAACAAAAGGAAGATTTGGGCCCATTAGCTTGACACAATGATTAATGGGAAAAGAGTAAGGAGAAGATAGCGCGCGTAGGAAGACCGGTAGGGCCATTAATTATCTGGATTCGTTGGACCATTATGGATGACAGCCGAAGCAAACACGTAGGAGAAAATGTCAAACGAAAGATTGGCTCGGCAATAACCATTTGTCATCCTGATTTCGAGGAGTATATAAGCAAAGGGAAAATCAGAGAAAATCGGCATTCTGCCTCAGCTAGGGTTCGAAGAATCAGACTGTAGGAAAAGTGGTAAACGAATTAGGGAAGTAGGGAAAAGAAGAAATAGAATTAAGAATACGGAAAGGCGAAAAGGGATCAAACCAAACAGAAAACGAGGAAAACGAGAGTCAACAGAACTAAAGGATCAAAAGGTGAATATTGTTTGTTTGCAAAGCATCAACGCCGAGCAGAGAATCGTATAAACTTTGATTGGTCATTGTAGCGTGATAATAAATTGTGAACCTGTTGTGTCAATATACGTTGGGTCGTTCATTGTTTTAATTTAAAGAACACCAGGAGTCAGAGAGAACCGACTTGAAATAATCCAAAACCCAACATATATTCTGGTGAGCCCGACGTGATCGCAATTCGGCGGAAAATTATTGAAAGTTAGTGGAAAAATAATTATTGAAAAAATAGTACCGACGTGATTGAAAGTCGGAGGGAAATTATTGGAAGCTAGTGAAAAAGGAATTATAAAAAGAATTAGTACTGACGTGAGTGAAAGTCGGCTTAGAAGTTTGAAAATAGTGTCAACGAGATTATAAAAGGCTATTATTGGGGGATTTAAAAGAAGTTGAAAAGTAATTTTAAATTATTGTTTAACGCTTGAAGTTTAGCTCAAAGTGAACCGATACAACCTCAGAAGTCAGAAACAAGTCCAAATGGCAAATGATAATGCTGTTATGCCTCTCAATAGAGAGATGATTGATTTCGCAAGTTGTCAGAAATTACCCGTCAATCAATATGGGGGAGACCCTGTTGAATTTGCAGATTTCATGGGAGATTATTATATGTACGCCTCAGCATACGGATGGACACAAGCCATTATGGTTCAGAGATTCCCACTCTATCTGAAGGGTGCGGCAAGAGAAGCCTGGCAGCAAGTCGACAAACGAAATGTTGGCAATGATTGGACAAAATTGAAGGATGCAATGGCACTGAAACTGGTTGGTGGAGATATCAAAAGAATCATGCGACAGAAATTTTATAATCGAGTTCAAGGTCCAGATGAATCGGTCAGTGAGTTTGCTTATCATCTGACCACTTTAGCAGATAAAGCCTTCGAAGTCAAACCCGAGCAAGCAGATATGGCCAAGCAGGTTAAAGAGCTGTTAGAAGATCAGTTTATAACCGGAGTCCACTCCGAAATCAAAAAGGCCCTATGTTATGTGGATTTTTCCAATTTCGATGAGCTCGTGAAGAAAGCCATGAAGATAGAGCTGAATTTAAAAAGTGCAAAAAGATCAGATGCTTTTGGAGTTAATGTGGAGAGACGTGAGCGGTCAATTACGCCTGTGAGAGCACCATGGGATGAAAAGAAAATAAATCAAATCAGTAGTCCAATTTTAAGACCAAATACTAGATTTCAAGCCGGTAGATCAGCGATGAGTGTACAATCAAATGGACAGGTAAATAATTCTCAATGCGAACATTGCAAAAAGTCTGGACACTACTCAAATCAATGTTGGTTCAAATATGGGAAAAATCCCAGCCCTAACAAGAGATTCACAGAAAACAAAAGGATCAGCAGTGATGTCGAATGCTATCGATGCGGAAAGAAAGGGCATATTAGCAGAAACTGTTTTACCAGATCAAGATCATCGTCAGCGTCACCTTCACCACAAAGGGACAAAGTGAATACAAATGGACAGATACAATGTCATTCGTGCAAGGGATACGGCCACATGGCGCGATCATGCCCAAGGAACTCAGAGAGATTCAGCAGACCTATTTTAAAGAAATCAATCAGATTCCAAGAAGATATGCCAAACACCAGTAACATGACATATGCTCAGAGAGAGGAATTTCAAGACAAAATGGAAAAGGAATTTCGAGAAATGCGACAGAAGCTGAACAAACTAGTGGCTAAATTCGAATCAGATGAAGAAACTGAATCTCATATGATAATTGGAACCGTGTCAGAAGGTGAGGGAAAACCTGCCCCGAAAGTGCGAAAGATCGCATCAGATGAGAATCCGACTGCACTGTTAGCCCGAGTTGAAAAATTGCTTGAGAAAATGGAAACTGACAACTCCCAGTTGAAACGATGGATCGCAGAACTCAGTGTGATGTCACTAACCCAAAGCGAACTAAAGAGAGCCATAAATTTCTGTGCAAAGTTATTCAAAGGAAACAGAGATGATGAGATACTTAAGCAAATGCAAAAGTTTGGCAAGGCTTTGCGGTCAACAAGGGATTTAGATGATATCATAGTGGAAACGACGGGACTTGATAATGTGAAGTGCCAATTCCGTGTAAAGGCCTACGGACAAATCAAAGACCTAAAGGAGCGAATACTGCGTCAATACAGTGGATGGCAAGTGCAACTAAAATTTGAGAATCGATGTCTGGAAGACGAGGAGTACTTAGTAGATTGCGGTCTGATACCAGGCTGGAAAAATAAAGTAAAAGTTGTTAATGCTGTTAATACTTTGAATTCAGACAGACAAAATTGGGAAAAGATTCTAGCAGATTTACAGGATACCCTGTATGCAGGGAATAGAGATAAAATTAATGCGAGTATCGACTTCATAATGAGCCTCGAAATGGATCGAGACATGAAGGAAGGGTTGTTTGAATGCATCGTACCGTATACGAATAAACCGACGAGTTATCAGGCAAAGTTAAAAGAGGTAATTCGAAAACTAGGACATGATTATGAGGCGGCAGGCGATAGTGCGAAGTCTTTGATAATAGCGTTAAATATTGCGGATCAAAGGATTGAATATTATCAGGAACATTGGAGTGTAAAAGCAAAGAAAATACGACAAAAAGCAGCGGAGATATTAGGTAATGACGGAATTATCGTGTTGACGTTCAAAGGACGAGAATTGGATGATGACGAATATTTGTTAAACTACGGATGTAACCCAAATTGTATTAATAATGTGTACGCAACAAAACAAAGTGGTGAAATGGAAGAAGATGCAGTAATAGTACCGTTTTGGCCTCTGTATGAGGAAGTGGACAATGATAATGTAGAGATTAAAACTGAAGTTGTAGATGACCCAGGAGAAATTGATCAAGAAATTAATGAATTGCAGAGATTAGAAACAATGGAAAATGAGGAAATGAGATCAGAAAATGAAGTTACAAGGGATGTTGAGGAAAGGAGCACCGATAATAGGATACTACCGAGCATAGATGAGATGAAAAGTGAAGAGAACTTTGTTGAGACGAAAAATGACATTGCGATATGTGGGATAAAACAGAATGATGCGGAAATTGAATCTTTGAGTTTAGAGGAATCAAGCGAAACTGAGCGTTTAGATGAATCAAGCGAAACTGAGCGAATATTAAAAAGTTTAGTAACGGAATTGTATTTGTTAGATGAAATTGAAACAGAAGATGATATTTCGGAGGGGAGAAAAGAGTTGTAAAAAGATTGGCAACGGAATTAAAGAGGAGATTACCGTCGATAATTAAAAGAAATTATGAAGAAAAGGAATTTTGTGAGGAAGCAGTAATTGAGGACTTAACACGAACTGAGTTAGATCGAGATGTAATATTGACAGTGCTAGCCTATATAATATTGGAGATTGGTACTTATGGTTATCTGGAAAGTGACAATTCAAAATCATTGATAAAGAAAGCTACTGAAATGACGAATAAATATTTGATGAAGTGGATCGCAAACAATGGCGGATGGGAAGAGTTAATACAAAAGGCTGAGAGCCCAAAACAGAGACAGTGAGGAAAAAGGGAAAACTTGCATTCCCATGGTTGATGATTTCTATTATTATGTTATTGGGAATAATAAATACGACGAATTCATTGGTGGCATATGACTGCTCCCAAACCGAAATGGGAAGAGTATACTCGTTGGTAAACGTAGCAGAGTGTTCGGATGCATATCCAGTAAAATTTAAAGTGACAAATCCAGTAAAATATCATGTATATCAAGAATCGGGGTTTCGAAGATCAAAGGTGAGAGAGTGTACAGTGAAACGAACTACTTTTGTATTTTATTGTGGAAAATGGAGCCACTCATCGATGGTGAAAATGCAATCGATACCTAGACCGATAGAAATAATTCCGGAGAATTGTTTGGCAGCCTTTCAAACAGGACAGTTGAAAATTAATGCAGATATCAAACTACAAGCAAAGCTTAACCACAAAATCCGTGAGACTGTAACCGTGCGAGGGATAATAAAGTCGAATGGTGATTGCCAAGGAGAGCCATACAAAGTAGACGATGCTGTAATTGACAAAGCCGTGGTTGTAGAAGAGTACATGTCAGAATTAAGAGAATTTGATGGATCACTGGTAAACTACAAACACATCCATTCTGCAACATGAAACAATCTAGCTGTCAGACAGGAGAATCAATTTTGGTGTACGATGTCGATACCAAAAAGTGCAATTTAGTGCAATTGAAGTCAATGAGTTTTAAAGAAATAACGGGAGAACAGATCAGGGAAAAGCCCGAGAAAATAAGAATGGATCCAGCAACGAGTACAACAACAAGAATCACACCTCTACGGATGAAAGATACTCCAACAGTGTTAATGTCAACCTCAGAGGAAGACGGGATGCGATTCCTGAGAAAAGAAACTAAAACAAAGTGTGGACAAAATGTCTATGAGACAAATTATAAAGGTATATATGTATCTCAGAAAATGATTATAGAGGCCCAAACAAACATACATGCCGGAGATATCAAGTTGACAAATTACTTTAATAACAAAATAGATTATTTATTTCACTTTGGTCAAAATACTGTTGAAAATGTGTACCGAGAAGTTATTATAAATGATTGCAATCTCAACAAAGAAATACTCCGAAATCGGATGGCAATGGCTATAACCAATCCTAATTTGGTAGCACCCATGTTAATTGCAGAAAATGGGGTGTTTGCCAGAATTTTCGGTGAAGCACTATATAGCTATAAATGTAAAGCGGTACCAGTTAAACTGACAAAGTATGACCAATGCACCAACGAGTTACCAGTGAATTTAAATGGAAAGTTGCGATTTATGGAGCCTGTAACACGAATCTTACTGGAAGAGGACGTGAAACCGAAAGTATTACAGTGTAATAGATTGTTGGCACCACTATACAGACTAACACCAGAATCTTGGATTGCTTTACCAGATCATCGAGAAGTAAAGACACCGGAAAACTTAGAATTGACAGAATTACAATATCTGGTAAATTTTACGTCATTAGAGAAATTATCGCAAAGTGGAATTTACTCGAACGAAGACATTGAGGAAGCCCGCAGAAACTTGTTATTTCCATCAAAGAAAGAAAGAGTAATAATGGAGATGGTAGATACAATTCTCCCAAGCGGAAGTGGGAAGGTAAATTACGAGTATTTGTTAACTCCAGATCATTACAAGAAAGCGACGTATAATACAATGAAAAAGATCTGGGGAAAGTTTATGTTCATTGGACAAGCGTGTGCCGGATTGATTGGAATTTATGTAATATGTGTTGTAATCAAAGTAATAATATCGCAGGTCCTATCAACACACAGATTATGCGCGATCACAGGTTGGTCGTGAAAATTAGTAATTGGTTGCATACCATTATTGGCTAGATTCTTCATTACTCATCATCAATATCAGGAGTTGGAGATACTCAAAGCGCGAATATTAAAGAAGAAAAAGGTGAGCTACGCTAGTACAACCCCTTCAAGGGACGAGAATAATGACAATGACAACGAGGGTGATAGTGCACCGTTATATGTTGACAATCAAGAACTAAGTGGAATGAATAAAGAAGCGTTGAGAACCTATCAAATCTTAAAAGAGCCACTGTTAAATGCGAGTAGCGTAGACACGTTTACAAAATTGTGTATACCAAAATCGTTTATGCAACCAGCACCAGTATATCCAGTTGATCGATTACGAGAGATGAAACCAGTAGAAAATATCGCATTACAATGTGAAGGAATGGTAGGAGAGAGAATCGAGCCTTCTAGCGCAGAGATCGAGAGAAAGAATATGTTAGGCTTACCATGCAACTACTCAATGATGACATTAACAAAAGAGGAAAGCAACCCCGAATATTTATACAAATGAACAAACATAAAGTAGAAGCTTTGGTTGATTCGGGATCTAGTCACACAATAATATCGGAAAATGTATTAAACGTGAAGGAGAAAATGCAAATAAAGCCTACCGACGAAATAGTGAGGTCATTATCAAAAAATGAATTAAACATAATTGGACAACTTAACGTCATATTCCATATTGGAAACCGAATAATAGCGCACAATGCGCTCATAATGAAGGGAAGCCCAGTACGATGTCTGATCGGTATGGATATATTAGAGCAGCTGGACGGAGTCTCACTTGATTTAAAGACAGGTAATTTGATAGCAGGAGAAACAGGAAAAATAATTCACAGGGCAGGTGAAGTGTTTGTGAATCAGACATTGACAATACCACCACAATCGGAGATGGTATATTGTGCAAATACCATGAGTGTGGATAATGGTGAGTTTATATTCGAACCAAATCAAACGCTAGTCGAAAAATATGATTTACCGATATGTGACGAAGTTGTCAAAGTGGAAAATCAGATAGTACCAGTCCATATAACGAATAGCAGTAAGAAACCGGTTCAGCTACACCCAAAAACAAAATTGGGAAAATTATCGAAAATGTCTGTTGAAACGAATTGTAAAATACCAAGAAACGTCAAGGTGTACAAGGAGCCTGAAGTGGTAAGCAATGATTTAAATGAGATGCAGAAAAAGGAATTCACAAAACTGCTGAGAAAATACCGAGATATCTTTGCCAAAAACGAATATGATTTAGGTCTAACCAATGTAATTGAGCATGAAATACCGTTATTAGACGAAACTCCAATAAAAATAAAGCCATACAGAATCCCCTACGTTCATCAAGATGAAAGTGATAGACAGATTACAGCAATGAAGGAATTTGGAATAATTCGAGATAGTGCGTCACCATTCTCCTCATCAATAGTGATAGTTAAGAAAAAAGATGGAGACTTACGATTTTGCGTAGATTATCGGAAGCTAAATCAAGTTACGAGGAAAGACACTTATCCAATTCCAGTACCCCAAGAAATGTTCGATCAAATGGGAGAGGCACGATATTTCACAGTTATTGATTTAAACAAAGGGTACAATCAATTTAGGGTAAGAGAGGAAGATAGAGGAAAGACGGCGTTCTCGGATGGCAAAGGACTGTATGAGTTCAATGTGTTACCATTTGGATTAACAGGAGCCCCAGCTACATTCCAACGAGGAATGAATTATGTGTTACGAGGTATTCGACATGCATTGGTATATATCGACGATATAATAATATTTTCAAATGATTTCGAAGAACACTTGAAAGATGTAGAAACTGTATTTAAACGGCTCAAAAGTGCAAAATTAAAAATCAAACCATCGAAATGTGAATGGGGCAAAGCAGAAGTGATTTATGTAGGACATATAATATCACGGCGAGGGTTACAAACTAATCCAGATAACATCAAAAAAGTGGAAGAGTACCCAGTACCAAAAGATGCCGATGAGGTTAGACAATTTTTAGGTTTGGCGAGCTATTACAGAAAATTTATAAAAGATTTCTCTCACATCGCACAACCATTGAATACGTTACTAAAGAAAAACAATAAATTTATTTGGGGACAAATGCAACAAAACGCTTTCAATACATTAAAAGAGAAATTAGTAACAACTCCTATATTAAGATGTCCAGATTTTACAAAACAATTTATCTTGATGACGGATGCAAGCAACGTTGCATTGGGTGCGGTGTTAGGACAAAAATTTGAAGGTGAAAAGGACCACGTAATAGCCTATGCAAGCCGATCACTGAGGCCTCACGAGAAAAACTACTCAACGATTGAAAAGGAAACGTTAGCGTTAGTGTATGGAATTACTACTTTTAGACAATATTTATTGGGCAGAAAATTTACTGTTTATACAGATCATAATCCATTACAGTGGTTAATGAAACACAGAGATTCAGCCAGTAAATTAATACGATGGTCGATTGCCCTCCAAGAATACGACTTTGAGATCAAATATCGGACCGGTAAAGCTAACGCGAACGCAGATGCAATGTCAAGAATCCCAGAAAATAATAGTGAGGGGACACCTGAAAAAGTGGAAGGTACTATATTCGCTGCAATCAAAGCCGTTAATAATATGTCTGAACTTCAAAATGATCAGGAAAACGATAGTGAATTAAAACAATTTATGGAACAAGCGGTCAAAATAAGAAAAGAACAAGACTGGAAACGACTTACAGATGCAAACAGCAAATATGTAATTCATAATGGAATACTTAAATTTTGGAAAAATGGGGAAGCATTAATTATTATACCAGCCAAGCACAGAGACGCATTACTGATGCATTATCATGATGGAGCGTTGGGAGGTCATTTGTCAACGCGCAAGACGCTATCTAGATTAAAATTGAAATACTTTTGGCCAACAATGGAACAAGACGTGAAAAATTGGTGTAACAGTTGCAAAGTATGCATCACCCGCAGAAAAAAAGATTAAAGTACCATTAAAACCGATGCCAGTACCCGCAGCACCAATGGAGATGACGGCAATGGATATTCTGGGACCATTACCGGAAACAACAAAAGGAAACAAATACATTGTTGTTTTTTGTGACTATTTTACCAAATGGCCAGAAGCATACGCTATTCCAAACCAAAAAGCAGACACGATTGCTAGAATATTTGTGGAAAACATAATATTTCGCTATGGTACTCCAAAGAAATTGTTAACTGATCAAGGAAAGAACTTTCAAAGCGAAATGTTCAAATCAATCACAGACCTATTTGGAATTTGGAAATTGAATACGTCACCATATCATCCACAAACTGATGGATTAGTGGAACGATTTAATGGGACACTGATAAATATGATCTCGTCATATGTGAATCGAAAACAGAAAGATTGGGACGACTTCATAAAGCCGTGTCTATTTGCCTACAGAAATGCAGTAAATCAAAGTACAGGAGAGACCCCTTTTTACTTGATGTATTTAGGGAAAAATAATATGCCGATTGATCTCAAATTCCAACCACCAATTTCTCAATATATGGAGATACCCGATTATAAAGCATTGATGCAAGAAAAAATGCAGTCAGTATGGACTAAAGCCGGTTTGACAATAAAGCATAACCAAGAGAAATATAAAGAAACCTACGATAAAAAAGCACATGCGCATGGCATAAAGATTGGAGATCTAGTGTATCTGAACAGGCCGGAACCTCTCAAAGGTTTATCGCCTAAATTGCAAAGACCATTTAAAGGACCCTACAAAGTGTGCGACACCACCGAAACCAATTTGAAGTTATTACCATTCAGGAGTAAAAAGGCTAACCCGATGATTGTGCATGCAAATCGATGTAAACTAGTGCCAGAGGAAGATGAATCTAGATACCCCTTAAGGTCCAAGCAGAATAAAGTAACGGGTCAAACAAAATTGAAACAGAAATTCACGAAAAATCCAACACCAGTCAGCTACATCAATAAGATATTATATGTAGCAATAATGCTGATGTTAGTAACAGTTGCGAGCGGCAAAAAGATTGACTTACCATATGCGGTAAGCAAAATCCGAGGAATGGAGAAAATACACATATATTCCACTCTAACAAATATAGTATGGAGCTGTAAATGCGAGATCGCAGACCAAAGAGAAATTATTGATTTACTAGACAATACGGCACCAGTGGTAGAACTGAATTATGATGAAGATATATTTGCGGTACGAAAGTTAAAGCCAAATTTCAAATACCAATGGCTGTTGAGACAGAACATGTCAAAGTGGTACACGCAAATTCCGATAGAAGTGCACACAAAAGAGATGCGAAACTTGATCGAAATAGAACCAGAGATAAATGGAATCAATATATATTGGAAGCCAGTGGACTTGGTGAAAGTGCGAATCACATTTCAAGGGTTAAATGTCGACACCCTTAACTCGCGAAAATCAGTTATCCGCTACGAGAAATTGAAAATGAATCAAAATTATTCAGTTAATGCAAACTACTACGAGAACATATGCCTCGAAAATGGAACGGTAGTGAGAAACCAATGGTCACGATTTAAGAGTGAGACCCAGTCTATCTATCTCAGAGACGAGTCAAATCGTATAACCCTGAGTGTTGGAAATGGACCGGTAACGATATATAGAAAATCAGGAAATGATGAAAGAGTTGTTATTATCTACAAACAAAAAACCCTGACTATATTAGATGCCGGTAATCATTTTTTTACACTTTACATTTCTGATTTAGAGACGGCATGGGAATTAACAGTTAAATATCAGCGATGGATAACCGAACCAGGCGGATGGCAAACAGTTTTCGTGGAAGTCAAGACAATCAATGAATCGAAACGAAAATCAGATACAACCACATCACCTTTCCAATTACCGACCCAAGAGACGACAAAACCTAACTCAAATAAACTAATGATGATAAATTCGGATTTGACAGTCAACTATTGTGAATATCTCATTTACATTTTAATAACAGGTTTTCTCATCTTATCAATAACATTCATAATCATCACCATTTTGATATGTGTAAAGGAGAGACAACTAACTATCCTTCAACCACCATCATATTCATATTATGAGACAAGACTATAAATTGTGATCTGCATGAATAAAGTATAAAAATATATTACATTTATATTAACAATGTGCATGTTTTATAAGTACCATAGGATGAACGGTGTAATTTGTTTGAGATTCGAAGCGAGGTGTTGATGCTTTGCGAATAGGGAGTGATACAAAAAAAATTACTATCATTTAATTTCAGAGAATGCAAGAAGCCTCGGAGATGTCATGCAAAGAGTGTAAAACAAGTACGCAAGAACTAAAGCAAAAGTTTCGTAGCATGCAGGGCAGAATAACAGATTTGGAGGAAGAAAACTTCCGTCTGAAAAGGCGGTTGGACCGTTTGGAAATCTTATTGTTTCAACACGAGGCCGATTTCGCGATGTTTCGAATGAGAGTAGAAGAAATAGAGGAATCGGAAGACGATGGTGAGATAAATCAATTAGACTAAAAAAATAAATTATTTAAACGGACCCAGTTAGTGTTTTTTCGTCCTCGAGAAAAAAAATAATAGTAAATAAATATAAGTAAATTAACAAATAATCAAATGAATAGACAAATTGATATAAATAAATAATTAAAAAAGTGATAAATTAAATAAATGAATAATAGATAAAAATGAACAAAAGCAAATAGAATAATAAATTTTGCAAATAATGAAGTGATGAACATTAGAAATAAATAATATTAAAGGGCTGAGTAGTAATGAATGAATTAGCATAACTATATAACAATGGGTAACCTACTGGGGCGAGAGAACAAAATTATAAATAAGTAAGGAATAATTTCACCTTAGTAGTAACAAAGACTAATCGCGAAGAGGGACAAAATTACCCCACACTTTCTAGCATAAATTAAAAACAAAGGTATGCTGAACATTTATTCAAAGTTTTATTCGTCATCAGAGTCCAACAGAACGGGACTTTGGATGCCACAGTCCCATTCCCTGCGTACATTGCAAGGCGGACGTCTTTCAAACCTACTGCCTGTATCCACACAGGCAAAGGTACGTTTCAATCCCTTTCGGCGCGGTGGCAAAGGGACCCTGAAAAAGAAATTTAAAAAAACCTGGTAGTATGGCAGTCAAATAACCATTGCATAACATCGAGATGCTCAAACTTAGGTTCTGGGACAGCCTAAAATAGTAAGGGTTGAAAAGAAAAATGAAATAAATACTGTGTAAAACTCCGTACCATGGCGCCCTCGACAAATAATTAGTGCAGGGAAGTAATTGATTTTAAGAATTACGTAATAAATTAATAAGTATAAATACGGCTAAAATTGTCAGAAAAATACGAGTAGCTGTAATTAGAGGTTTGCTTTTAGTATAAATACAAAATCAGAAAATCAAAAATATATGATCCAACACATGAGTGTGGTATAGGTAGTTGCATAAACAAATTAACGAACTAAAATTAAACAGTAATAAGTTAATTTAATAAGCATCAATAAGTTAATTTAATAAGCAACACGAGCACTTGCAATCACCGGGGTTTGGCTACCCTGGACAGCGATTGCAGGTGTTCGGTTACTATGAGGGTAGTTGAGGACAGCATGGTAAAAAGAATCACAAAAACAAAAAATAACAAAAGACAAGTAATCACTTACGTCCATAGTAATTGAGGGATGGCGTTACTAAAATTCAAAAAAAAAAAAAATATGAAAAAGAAAAATAAAATATAAAATGCTTACTTCAAGATTGGCAAGACAAAACTAACGAAAAGTGGTAAAGCAGACACTTATATAGAACGCTTATCAGTACAGGCTACGTTAACAAACCACAGGGTAATTAATTAGAAAGCTTATCAGCACGGGCCACGTTAAGAAACCACAGGGTAATTAATTATAGAGCCTATCAGTATCGGATAAGTAAAAATTCATTCGGAATATTAATGTTCATCGCAGATACCTTATCAGGCTGAGTAAACAAAGTGATATCACGAGTCGGTCGGTGCGGGGGAGATTAACTTTTTACCATGCTGCGAGCGAAATAAACCAATAAGTTATTAATAACAAAAATTATTTTTAAATCATAATATTAATAATAATGGTAATAATGATGAGAAAGAAAAAAAACCATAAATAAAAAGAATAAATAAATTACCTTGCGACTGGGGAAATTTCAAAATTTGCAAATAATATTTTACCTTTACTAAACAAATACACTGATTAAAAATAATTATTTAAAATAGTAAAACTTTTAAAAAAAATTACGGATGTAATCATTTTTAATATAATATAATATGCAATAACCAAATTTTTGTAATATTCATTGTTTTCAATTGATAGAAAATTAAATTTTTCTTTATTAAATGACAATTAATCACGAGGAACTGCAAATTAATTAATTATTTTATTCTAATAATAAATAATTACTTTTTTAAATTAGGCCTATAAAAGTAAAAAAATTAAATAAAATTAAAACAAGATAAATAATCAGTTTGAACATTAAAAAAATTTAACAATTAAAATTTTCTAATTATAAATAAAATTAAAAAATTTAACTATACTAAATAATTAATAATTAATTAATTTTAACCTGTTTCTTTTGCACTGAAAATTATTATTTTTTGTTTCTATCGGTTTGTTTTTGCTCGATTTTCCCTTCTATCAAATCATATTTTCTGTGAATTTCAGATCGTAATTTTTTGCATTACAATTGAATCTAGTTCTTATA
The DNA here is from genome assembly GCA_022537955.1 of Schmidtea mediterranea. Classification (NCBI taxonomy): domain Eukaryota; kingdom Metazoa; phylum Platyhelminthes; order Tricladida; family Dugesiidae; genus Schmidtea; species Schmidtea mediterranea. Next base: position 79,048,855 of record CM039681.1, read on the forward strand.
TCAGAATATTTGATATTTTCGATTGGAAATTTGTGCCATTTAATGATTGGATTTGTTTTTGCTCGATTTTCCCTTCTATCAAATCATATTTTCTGTGAATTTCAGATCGTAATTTGTTGCATTACAATTGAATCTAGTTCTTATATCAGAATATTTGATATTTTCGATTGGAAATTTGGGCCATTTAATGATTGGATTTCACAGTGAAAACAGCATGGAAACACACAAATTCCTGTGGATAAGAATTTCCAATAGCAGACATTGTTTGCATTGCTAGGGAAATCAGTAAGTGATTGGAGACTGGGATTAGTGTATCAATATTTGGATAACTGATATGGCTGGGTATCGGTTATCTAATATGACAGTGATTTATAACCAATTCTTTAATATCCAAGAACGGCTTTAATTGCAATGATAATAATAATAATAACAATAATAATAATAATAATAATAATAATAATAATAATAATAATAATAATAATAATAATAATAATAATAATATTAATAATAATAAGCTAAGAATATTTGGCAAAATGAAAAAGTCATTGCGTAACACATTTAAAAATTAATACAAATGATTTATTATTAACAAAATTACAGTTTGATTATTTAAATAAATATCTTACTTTTATTATGAAAAAATCATCGTAAATTCTAATCAATTCTAAAAAAGTATTTTTATTAAAATATCTTTTTAAATTAAAAAAAAAAAATTAATTAATTTTAATTGCTTAAAAATTATTATTAAAAAATAATTTATTTCAGAATAAATTAAGTTAAAATAAAAATAAAATAAAAACAATTGCGCAAATAAGAATTGGACCGTGGATCCATTTCAGAGTGACGTTTTGGCTACGGGAATATCAACAAATGCAAATGGGAAATTAATAGGTCTTTTGGAAAATGAATTTTGAAAGTCGATTATTGCAATTTATTTGATTTACTATAAATTACCTGAAGATATTGGGGAAATATTTGTTTGGGGAATATTTTTTGAAGTAATAATTCGGATAAATAGTAATAATAATAATAAGGGTAATATTAATAATAATAATAATACATAATCACAGCAAAACATAGATTTCGAGGACGAAAAATTTTTTTAAGGGGGGAGATATGTTGAGGTCTGTAAATTAAAATTAAAAATTTAAATAAAATTTAGGATAATAATTCAAATGGAAAGTAAGCGAAGAAAAAAGGCAAATAAAAGCGGGATCGTGCACAGAATTAATAGTAAAAGAAAGTGCGATGGAAACAGTATTAGAAAATGCAAAAAGCAATTACGAAAGGCGAGAATCCGGAAATCCGAGAAAAATCAATAAATGGAAAAATCATCGAAATCGAATGGGAAAAACGGGACAGTTATAGATTAGCTAATGGTCAACAAGATGACGGTTAGGGATTTATCAGAAAAGGGTTAGAAAGGGTTGAAAAACATTCAAATGTATGAAAACAGAAAACGTTAATTAATTAATTAATTGGCTAATGGAAAACCCGAGCTAATGGGAAACCCGAGCCAATGGAGAACCCGAGAGATGAAGGAAACCCGAGCTGGGTAAACAAGAAGAAAGGCAAACAAAAGGAAGATTTGGGCCCATTAGCTTGACACAATGATTAATGGGAAAAGAGTAAGGAGAAGATAGCGCGCGTAGGAAGACCGGTAGGGCCATTAATTATCTGGATTCGTTGGACCATTATGGATGACAGCCGAAGCAAACACGTAGGAGAAAATGTCAAACGAAAGATTGGCTCGGCAATAACCATTTGTCATCCTGATTTCGAGGAGTATATAAGCAAAGGGAAAATCAGAGAAAATCGGCATTCTGCCTCAGCTAGGGTTCGAAGAATCAGACTGTAGGAAAAGTGGTAAACGAATTAGGGAAGTAGGGAAAAGAAGAAATAGAATTAAGAATACGGAAAGGCGAAAAGGGATCAAACCAAACAGAAAACGAGGAAAACGAGAGTCAACAGAACTAAAGGATCAAAAGGTGAATATTGTTTGTTTGCAAAGCATCAACGCCGAGCAGAGAATCGTATAAACTTTGATTGGTCATTGTAGCGTGATAATAAATTGTGAACCTGTTGTGTTAATATACGTTGGGTCGTTCATTGTTTTAATTTAAAGAACACCAGGAGTCAGAGAGAACCGACTTGAAATAATCCAAAACCCAACAATATGATTGTGGGGTTATAGGTGATCGGTATGACCTTGACCCCAATCATATAATTCTATCTGACTGCCACTGGTTACCCGTTGCTAGGCAACGTTGGTACTGTAACCAATGGTTCTGTAACCGTCAAAGGTGAGCTTTGTTTCCAAAACTGCTAAGACCCGGTCTACAGCTGGTTCAGCGAGCTACCGATGGAAGGTCTATGCTCGACTTGTTTCCGTTAGGTCCATAACGCATTTTACTTTACATCATATTGTCTTTGCCCCTCAGAGAGTATACTATTATATTTACATTGTGATAACAAACAAATGACAAAAGAAGATTTCATTTATTCGTGCATTACATCATCACGATAATCTATGTCCTAATGCAATTTTTGTTGTTTCTGCCGCCTCCTTTCTGCTCGTCCTGGCCTTGCGCGGGACTTTGGTTTGAATGGTTGGTTCTCGGGACTCATCCTGTTCTTGTAGGCTACTTGGGCTGGAGCGAACAACAGGGGATAGGTGACAGCCTGCCCCTCCTGGCCTGCCGCTACGGCTATTTCCAGACTACGAATCTGGACCTTTTGGGCTTGGTTTAGGACTCTCTCCTCTCTCCAGCCCTTTTGTGCCGCGTCTATTTTTTGATAGAGCCGTTTTACTCTAGTCGGCTCTGACCAAGTGGCCCTAATCCTTTGCAGCTCGCGGCTTAATTGCAGGCACTGCTGATGTAAATTTGCATTTTCTTTGCGGAGATCCTTTAATTCTTTGCCGATTTTTTGCATCGCGTTCATCATCGTTTTTCCTTAATAAAAAATTATATATAGGATAAATTTCAGAGATTAATTCGGAAAAATAAACAAAATTTTTAGTCTCCACCCCATTATCATTTTATGCGTTGTTACCTCCGGAAAACCGGTTCATTGTTCACCTTACTCAGTTCTCGCGTGCCACTTTATTATTTAAATTAATAAAACGAAAGTTACTAATACAACAAATTTATTGAAATACAGAACGTAATACAAGTCTTTAATTTTGGTGCGGTCGATTATCAGTTAAGCGCCTCCCCGAATAGGCGTGCTCATCGTCGCCCCGATCCTCCAGAATGTCCCGAATATCTGGCTGTAGGAGGATTTTCGTGACCACCAAGTGCACGAGTGCGTCCTTCTCTAGTAAGGTCGGATCCTGATGATCATAAGCTATTCCGTAGGAGGGCAGGTGCCCGTCCTAACTGGAAATACGTCCGTTGGCGATGTTCCGGTTGATCCTGGCGAGATGCTCCTTTTGTCGTCTCGCTAAAATTCGGTATCGCCACTCCAATTACTCTAGGTGGTGGAGCTCGCCTTCTGCCTTTGCTGGACCTCTCGTGCGGGGTTTCGACCCGGCTTCCGCTTGATGGGGATGCTGTGGAGTTCGACATCTTCTCCTGGCCCGTTAGCTTTCCGTTTCGGCCACTCGGGGGTATCATAGGTCGATATGGTATATCCCCGATCCCATAATGCTTGCCGATATCTCCCGGCAAATCTGGTCGGCACTGTTAGCGTAGTGCAATCCGCGTCTTCCCAGTTGCCACTATGCGTGCCTGTTAATGGTAAATATAATAGGTTATCGTTGTTTCTTTCATCCCATCATTATTGGCGATAAGATTAGTTTAATTTCTCGTCAGTACATGGTTGTTCGTAAGTTCTTACCATTTGGCCTTCTCCGATAGTTTCACCAAATCGAAAGTTTACAAAGGACAGGCCTGAATGAGGTTTCTTGTCTAGGGAGACGCTGAAGAAAAAAAGAACGGATTCTTTGATGAGATCCAATCAAGTGGATATCAAACGTCAACAATGAACAAAATTAAATATACTTACGGGTTAGATACAAAAACTAAATAATTTATTAACTACAAGCTTCGTTTAATGAACCTTGGTCACCTTCAGTGGGTGATAAAACACATCGAGTGATTTTGATGTCATGGTCATAGAATTTCAAACTTCCAACTTTTCTCTACCCATTGATTTCTCATCATTCCGTATTTCAGGACTAATTATTTGGTATTTTCTGCCACAAATATTTCAGTCATTATTTCTCCAATTTTATTTTTCATATCTGGATTATAGTGGATTATAGTGAGGTGTAGTTGGCACGATTGTTTTAATCACATAAGCTTGGACGTGTGGGGTCAATAATTTTGAGGTCTTTTAGATAATGATAACCGGATTTTATTTCGTTACAGGTTGTAGTATACGCGGGATTTAGAATTATTTTGTTTGCCATTTTTCCAGGTTCTTTTATTCTTGGATGATTTAATTACTTAAAACAGTCTTTTAATGAGCGGGGTTTTATGAGAATATTGGTTAAAATGAACTCACTATTCATTAATAAATAATAGAACTACTATTTACAGGTTTACTTATGACGGTGAATAAACCATTTTCCGATAAAAATCTTACGAAAGAGTTGATTTTTGCGAATAATAACTTGTTAGATTTTCATTTAGTCGTATTTTCTCAAATTATTGATACGTTATAAGAATTTTGCTCAATTCAACTGTATATTAACAATTTATTAATGATTTATAAGACTCTTTATTTAACTGGAATCCCATTTTATTTAACCAACTATGATTTTTAAGATTATTAGTCTAGTTTGGTCCTATTCTACGTAATCAATAATGATTTTTAAGATTATTCATCTCGTTTAGTCCTATTTTACGTAATCAATAATGATTCTTTAAGATTATTAATCTCGTTTAGTCCTATTTTACGTAATCAACAATGATTTTTTAAGATTATTTAGAAGTTCGATGCATCGATTTCCGCAAGCCCCTTCCTGTTAACCTCAAGTTGATCTTAGGAAATCTCTATGTTGATGTTAGATTTTAAGAGTACCCACTGGACTACTCTGTGTTGATATTTTAGCCGTTGAGTAATGATATTTTAGGTCGATTTTTCGGGAGTAGGTAGAAAGGTAGGCAACCAAAAGATTGCCTCCCGATCTCCCTTCTGCCCCTATGATAATGAATGAATTGACGTTCGAGTCCGTCGTTACCCACGGCGAGATCTCTCACGGGCACGAGCTGTTGGCGGACTTAGACCGCACTTACACTGCTCGATCTTTATGTAAGATTTTGCTAACTTGTTAGTTTGTGGCTGTGGGCCAGTAAACATTTCGACTTAATAAATAAATTCATTTAATATATATATATATATATATATTTGATCAGTATTAATTTTATTTTCAACCATCGTTTACATCTATTTCATACCAATTAGCAAGTCATTCTTGCTTACTTTTAATCAATAAATTTGTTCGATTCAGGAGTTAAAAAATACGAGTGCCGTCGTCGAATTTCACAAAACTGGTTTAAGAAATGATTTGTCCGTTAAAAACTGGTTCAACTGATTCGAGTTATTAAAACCGAATGATTTTTGGTTGGTTAAAATTATGTGAAAATGAATCGGTATATATACCTATTTGGTGACCCTAACCTTGCGTGTTAAATTTGATGTAGTAAAACAAAATTTGACCTTGGGAATTTCTTTGTATTTTCTAACTTTAATTTTCTTATTTTTTGATTTACTTTGACAATTTGTTCTTTTAATAAATAATTGAATTGTTTCCAATTGAAATTATTTAATTTTTGTTCTAACTTGAATGAACTTCTGTTTCTTTAAGTAAATTGTCAATTTTCGGTCAAATATTTCGTGTTTCCGTGTTATTTCTGTGTTTGTTTCGTGCGGATCTTGTTGCGTTCTGTTATTATTTTTTTTATTTTTATGTCTTTTAATTTTATATTTTTATTATTTCTTTCTCATATTTTAGCATGGTTAATTGATGTTTTATGAGTCTGATTTTAAATCTACGTGCTGTGTTTGCGTGCTATTACCGATTCATTTAAACAAAATTGTGTTTTGGCCCAACATGATGAATATCTATTAAAATAATTTTTTACCCCCCTACACGAGATTAGAAAACGAACATTATGTTGGGATATTAGATATTTATTCGTCAATAAATAGGTCTCTCAATCCGACTCCTAGTGTTCAATAATCAATAAGACAAAATGCAAACAAAGAAATCTTTATTGACAAATATTCACCACGATACACAATAATTCATTTCTTGTACACACCCTAAAAGTATCACGATGTAAGTCCAACTGCAATCTGATTAACTTTATCGATTTACTGCTCTTCACTCGTTTCCTTCAACTCGTTAGATTCTCTCTTCGACCAACTGGCAACTTATTTTGTTGTCAGTTGCTTTTATAGTTTTTGGATTCCCATTAATCTGGATTACTGCTGGAAAAACAATTTTTCATTTCGGAAAATTTATTGCCCGTTTCACTAATGCCGGGAAACACATTAAGCTGACGTTCAGCTCGGAGGCTCTTGATTAATGGGTTCGTCGGTAAATAATTTAATTAATTAATTAATTTGTTTATGGACTCCCGACCCTTCAATATACTTTATCTCAGTCTAATAATATTTTATTCGTCTTCACAATCAAATTTGCCACCGGTTACCACTTTCTCCCACTAAAAAATATTGATTTTTACTTTTTTTCAAAATTTTAATTTATTTTAATTGATTTTGACAATTTTAAAATTTTATTATTTTTATTCATGTTTTCTTATAACCCCAACAATTATTTCGCACAAGGGGACTCTCATTGTCTTTGAAAAAAGTGTTTCACAAGAGTCCATTTGACTTGTTTAGAATAAAGTAAAATATATATTTTCCCCTCTTTATATTGTAAATTCTAGTAGTACTAGAACGTTTAACCAATTTTCTAGAAGATTTTGACTTTTCTTTTCAATATATCTGACTGAAACCACACAAAATCCTAATATTAATGGCGTGACTCAAAAGACAATAAACCTTTTTAGTCAAAGTTTAAAAAATTAAAATCTTTCTAAAATAAATTACCAAATTTTGTATAACTTCAAATGTACTATATTTTTAAATAGAAATTATTTGAAGATAGATTTGGCTCATAAATGACCCCCACGATGCGTATTAGGATTAACTAAAAGTTTTGCTACTCTATTTTTTTAATTTTTGTTTTAAATATAAAAACTCAACAGAAGATAAATTTTATTTGACAATGAAATAAACTGGAGTCTAATTTGAAAAGGTTTCATTTTACTCTTCTATAAAGAAAGAACTCGTTTCCATGTGTAGAATCCGACGGATTATACGCCACCATTATCAGATTATCAACATCCTTTAAGGTGATCGTGTTTGCAAAATGGACGCTGGTATTAAAGTTTGTATATTCCAACTGGAATTTTATTGTTTTCAGGATCTCGTAACCTCCAAAGGAATGCATCTCCAGTACTAAAACGATAACCATTAGTTCATATCTCATTTTTTTTATTATAAACATTATTTGTTTTACACCTCTTAAATTGTATATAAAATATTTTGACCAATCAGATTAAAGTTTTTTATTTCTTACTGTTACAAAGGATTTTCCCATTTGCGATATACAAATTTTTCAATTCAAGCAATGCTTATTGAATTATGGAAAGGCTTTAACCAACTTTTAGTGAGAATGTCTGGCCAAGACAACCATTAATTCCATGATTTGAAAACCGTCCAGGTAAAAACGCGGCATTATTAAAACAAAAGAAACGGATGGATCTAGAAAACTCGTTGGAAAACAATAAATAAAAAGTAAATCATCAAAGCCAATGGAAAATAATGAAAATATTACTGCATGAAATTGAGTAATGTTTTAGAATTAAATATATTTAGTAAAAATTATTTATAAATATAAAATATCAAAGTTTTGATTTATCCCATTTAGGGAATACACTATGTTATTATTATTATTATTATTATTATTATTATTATTATTATTATTATTATTATTATTATTATTATTATTATTATTGTTATTATTATTATTATTATTATTATTATTATTATTTGTATTATTATTATTATTATTATTATTATTATTATTATTATTATTATTATTATTATTATTATTTGGAAAATAAACATTGATAAACTACTTCCTAATAATGTCAATCATTTTATGCAAATACTATCATTAATACGTTTCATAGAAAAGTGAATGTGTCAAAAATATTTATATTTGTTTTGTCTTTTAGAAATGCAACTTATAATTTTTTTCATTTTTACATGATAGTCTAAAAATAATTTGAAATCATTCAATATGAGGCCGTTTGTGACCTCTGGATCAGAAAGTATTTTTCGATAAGTTCAAGAAATGTTGGAACTTAAAATTAACAAAAAAATGATGATACTGTAATGATTGTTTTAAATGTAATTAAATTTTTTTATTTGAATTGTTTTAATGAATACTAGATATCAAAATAAAAATTTTTTAAATGATATTGTTCTTGATATTGTTTCAGATTTTTATTAATGTTTCAAAAATTATAATTTAATTTACTATACAACATATAATGATAACAATTATTTTTCAACGAACTTGGCAATTAACAATATCCCAGATTCTTACAATTGCAGTGTAGTAAACTTTAACTTGTAAATAACTATTCATCCGCGCACCCATTAACAATATATATCCCTATTTAAATGTAATTAACCGACAAAATCTACTCAATTGTTAATAATTTTTAATTGAATATAATAGTAATTCATCCACTCTTAAAGTACAATTCATTTTCAGTGAATATTTTCATCTTTTAAGTATATTTGTTGAACAGTGAATAATACAGACTCCATTTATTTCAAGTATTTCCAATATTTAATTGATATTTCATCTCATCGTTGAGAAATTTTACCGTCTAATTTATTATATGCAATTCTCGATTCACTGAATATTTCTTAGCTTCAATCAATATTTTACGTTATTCAATGATTGTTTTCCCTCTTCAATAAATATTTTTTCTCTCCAATGAATAATTTCTCTTAATGAATATTTTCCTCTTCAATGAATAATTTCTCACTTTAATTAATATTTTCTCACTTTAATGAATATTTTTCTTCTTCGATGTATATTTTCTTCATTCAAAGTATATTACCCTTGTAAGGTTTTAATATATCAATTGATATTTCATCTATTTAGTAGATATCTTTAGCTATCCCACTTTTTCCAGTAATTTCAACGATTTTAGACACTTAATTTACTCTCCCACCAATATTACTTCTTCACTGGAAATTTTCTTTATAGAATATAATCTCTACTAATTAAAATTCCATTTGTTGACTTGTTATTGACTTGTCATTTTCACTGAAAATTTAATTAACTTTTAATAAATTTAATTACACACTTAAATAGATTAGGTTGTAATCGACAAAAATAAAATATTTTTAGGCTATGTAAATTAATTAGAGATTTTAGGGAAATTTTATGATAATTTAAGTGATATCTAGTTTTACGAGGTATTTATTTTAGTAAATTTTAATCATCTATGTGAATTTTATGGTTTTCATTTGAATGTTAATGGATTTGGGGACTATTATGTTTTTGTAGAAAATATTGAAGAAATGAGGGTAAATCTATAATTTTAGAAGCACTTAATTTCTTGATAATTTAATAAACTTTACTTGATTTTAGGATTATTTTAAATAAAAGTTTATTTTAGGAACAAAATGTTTATGAAACATATTTATGATAATTATTTACCAATTAGATTCCAATTTGACTGATAGATTTTGAATAGTAAATGATATTTAAATTATAATTTTATGATATATTTAAAAAGTTGATTAAATCAGTTGATTTTTAAAAATATTTCAGTGAAACCGAAAATTTTAATTGATTTTACAGTAAAAAAAAGGATGGTCAATTAATTATTATCATTTTTACATTTATTGATTTCGTGGATATCAATCACAAAAGTAGTATATTGTAGAGATTTTTAAGAGGATGCTCAGTGTGGTTAACAATATACATATGAAAATCGTTGAATTATATCTATGAGTTGACTGGTAATTTTTATTGAATTTATACTTGATTTACTGATTAATTTTAATTATTTGAGCAACATGATATATATTTTATGATTTTACATTAATTTAGTGAAATTAAATTTATGTGGGAAACATAGACTTTATTCGATTTTAGTCATTTTTGATGAATTTTTTATTTGATTGAATTTGTTGCCAGAATCAAATTGTGGTGATTTTCGACGGAAAATGTTGGGTATCGATAACAATTTTGTAATACTTTAAAGAAAATTTATTTTTATTGGTCAAATTCAGATTTTTATTTTAAGGGAATTTGATTGGTTGAATATATATAGTAAATATGATCCAAATGATGAATTTTTAAAGATCTTATTCGGTTAAATATAGATTTCTAAAGAAATTTTACCTTGTAGGTTATTACCAAAAATATGTGTATTGTTGGTGCAGTGAATGAAAATGTGATTTCAAGGGAAATGATTGGTTAAGAGGAAATTTTGTGATATTTTAAGGGGAAATAATCTATTAAGAACAAGTTTGTTGTCATTTTTAAGGGAGTTGAGTTGGTTGAATATCTGTGTTCAAAGAATAAATATTTTATAAATGGAGAATATAGAGGAGGAATTTATAATATTTTTAAGGGGCTTTGTTCAGATAGATATCAATATGTGTGTAAATCTTTTGAGAGAGTGGAAATATTGTCATTTAAAAGAGAAATGATTGTTTAAGAAGAGAATTTATGATCTTTTAAGGGGAAATAATTGGTCACGAGATGGATTTCAAGAAATTTATTCTGTTGAATATCGATATGTTGGTGATTTTTATGAAAATAATGAATATAGCGGGGATTATTGTAATTTAAATAGAAATGATTGGTTGAGAGGCGAATTTATAATATTTTTAAGGGGATTTGATTGGTCAAGAGAGTAATTTTATTTTAAGATGATTTCAAGAGATTTATTCGGTTGAATATCAATATGTCGGTGATTTTTTATGAAAATAATGAATAAAACTGGGATTAATCTCATTTAAAGAGAAATGATTGGTTGAGAGTAAATTTTATTTTAGGGGAAAACAATTGGCTAAGAAGAGAATTTATGATTTTTTAATAGGAAATGATCGGTTAAAAACAGGCTTGTTGATATTTTAAAGGGAAATGATTGGTTGACAGTAAATTTTATAATATTTTAAGGGGAAACGATAAGATAAGAGGGGAATTTATGATATTTTTATGGGGATTTATTCGTTTAAATATCTATGTTAAAGGATGGATACTTAGTGAAATCGATACATTTTCATTGGTTTAAGGGTTATCAAAATATATCAATAAGATTTTGGTTAATTTTAATGATATTATTGGAATCTGAATAAAATATACGATACGTGTTCGGTTCTAAGAAATAGTTTGATTCATGTAACTATTTTTATACAAGTAAGTATTTATTTGATTTTATTATAAATTTGTAATTTAATTTAATTAAAAACTAAATTAACTAGTATTTAAAAACTTTTTATTACTCATTACTTATGTTGTTATTGACAATTTTCTGAATAATTTAAATATTTACGATTATTTCCAGGAATGAAGAGAAATTGTACGATTAAATACTATAAGAAGTCTATAATATACACTAATTTTTATTCAACAAGTACCTTGAATAAAATTTTAAAAAATTATTTAACAAATTTTTTCAATTATTTTACAACTTAGTTTATTTAACTTTTTAATTGATAAGTACTATTTTCTTTACAATTTGCTAGTATGTTGAAACTTTTTTAAAATTTTTATTCAAAGTACTAACAAATTTTATTAAAGATCTATCAAAACTTGACAAAAATTATAAAACTTTGGTAATTTTAATATGTATTACTCAATAACAACTATTTTCTTACCAATTTGCCGAAGGTCTTATTTTAAAATTTCAAAGTACTAACATTATTTACAAATTAATCAGTTTTATTTAACATCTTAAAATATTTAAATTTAATCAAATTCTATTCACATGCTAATCATAATTTAAGGATAAGTCTTATTTTTACAAAATCAAATATTTTACAAAAATTAAACATACATATTTGGATTTTTAGTAGATTTTATCGGTATCTATCAGTACACAAGTACCTGTTCCATGTGGTTTTTTAAGCTTTGTTAGAAATTCAACTTATTTAGTGGTTGGTCGATAACCCTTTAATTTTTAGTAATGTGGTAGATGATAATTATTTTATCTATTAACTTTATTTAATGTTTAGATACTTAAAAATCTAATAATTTACAATAAATATATGAAAATTTATTTCAAGTACTGTGAAAGTAATGTATGTTTTGTGAAATTAATTTAAGTATCTTTTTCTAATCAAGTTTCTTTTCACTAGCAATTAGATTAACCACTACTTGTACTTACTAATTAATTTATCATTCAGTAAACAATAAGAGTTGGGGGTGAATAGAAAATCTATAAAAATAAATTTAAGTAATTATTTGATGAGTTAGCAATTAATTTATTTAGGGACGTGTGAAAAATAAATGAAAAAGTTGGCATTCATCTTTGAAAATAACGTTTAGTAATTGTTCATTGTTGGACGCAATTAAAAATATTACAAAAATGGTAGAAAAATTTCAATGTTTTACAAAATAATTTCAATAAATCACATACAAGACTGTAAAGAAATAAATTTTTATTCAGAGAAAATACAACAATTGATTGAGCTTCAATGATTAATAGTTTCTTGATAGCAATCAGGTAACTAAACAACAAAACAAAATTTGGAGACATTAATGATCGATAAAAAAGTCGAGAAGTTAATAAAATTGTGTTTCTTTTGATTGTTCAAATTTATATGTGCTTTTATTTAAAGATTTCTTGGTCAGTAAAAATTTTTTGATATTGATTTGTTCAGTAACTAGTTATTGATAACATATTGTGAGTGTGTGAATAACCATGTATTTTAAGGGGAAATGATTGAGAGAAAATTTTATTTTTTAAATGGGTTAAGTTGGTTGAATATCGGTGTTCAAAGAGTAAATATTATTTAAATATGTCATTTTAATGAATAAGTAAATTATTGAATGCCTAGTATGTATATAGAGAGTTGTACAGAACTCGGTTATTTGTATATAGTACCTAGTGATTGTTGTTCAGTTATTAATGAATTATTCAGTGTGATGGGTTATCAGTATTCAGAAGTTGATACCAAGTAAATATAACAATGGATATGGTTTCAATGAATTTGATTAATTATCGCTTGATAACAACAAGGTAACTAAGCAACCAAAAATTTTACCAATTTGGACACATCAATGATCGATAAAATAGTGAAAAAGTTAATAAAGTTTCAACTTGTATTTCTTTTTGTTAACCTTTTATGTGATTTATTTCAAAATTAGTTGGTCAGTAACCCATCATTAATATTTATTGGTTCAGTAATTAGTTTTTGATATTGATTTGTTCAGTAACTAGTTATTGATAACATATTGTAAGTGTGTGAATAACTAAGTATTTTAAAGGGAAATGATTGAGAGAAAATTTTATTTTTTAAGTGGGTTGAGTTGATTCAATATCTGTGTTGAAAGAGTAAATATTATTTAAATATGTCATTTTAATAAATAAGTAAATTATTCAATGCATAATATGTATATAGAGAGCTGTACAGTACTCGGTTATTTGTATACAGTACCTAGTGATTGTTGTTCAGTTATTAATGAATTATTCACTGTGTATGGGTTATCAGTGTTCAGAAGTTGATACCAAGTAAGTTAACTTGTTATATTTTCTGAAAGTATTATTATTATTATTATTATTATTATTATTATTATTATTATTTTATTAATATTATTATTTATTATTATTTTATTATTTTTTTTTATTAAGGATGGGTTGCTGCAGAGTGGAGGAAATGGGTTGCTCTTGCGAATGACTACTACCTACCTTAGGCAATACTATGTAACACTGAAACTCAAAAATTTAATTTAATAAAATTCTTTGAAAAAAGTTTTTGAAAAATTTCTTTGAAAATTTGATTATTATCAATATGTATAAAAAAGTCATTGTACCAATTATACTAAAAATTTGATTGTAAGATTACATTAAAAATTTTTTCAATTAAAAACATGTGTAAAAATTTAATAACTAGCCATATTTATTAAACATTTGGATTTGAAATGCTATCCCTATTTTCATATAGGTATCTGTACTCCAATTCATTTATTCATCAAAGTCAATATATTTGTAATTACCAATAATTAATAAATAACTGGATTTTTAAATGATGTTCATATGGTTATGTAGATATTTATACTCAAAATCATTTATTTATCAAAAACAATATACTTGTAATTACTAATAATTAATAAATATTTATTACTCATGCTGACGGTTTAACAAAGGTGCTTTAAATATAATAGTAGATTACTTTAATTGTCCTTTTCTATTATAGTCGGGAATCAAAAAACACCGAATCTCAAATCCAGATAACAACATATTAAACCTCATCGAGGATCTGCTCGAAAAAGACTCCTGACCTCTACCAACGACTTGCAAATTTCAGCTTTAGTGTTCTCATTCATGGCTATTTTGATCATGGTTGGTCGTTTATTAATTGATCGGTTGGTAAGTTCGCAATGGGTTTTCTTACTTATAATTGTGATTTATTTAGGCATAAAATGAATATGCATTCAAGAAAAATTTATATATTGAATGATTTAATCAGCATATTTATTAGGTTTAGTAATAAATTGTCGTAGCTCTCTGGTTTAGTTCATCCGTTTCGGTACCCAGTATGGTTCACTGATTAGGTCATATTTATGCTAAGGTTCTCAATATTTTTAATAAAATTCTTTATATTTTTAGCATAACAATTTAATTTCATTAACAAGTTTCTCAATATTTTTTAACAAAATTCTTTATATTTTTAGTATAGCAACGATTTTACTATTGAAGAATCCCGTCACCTTCCCTTAATTGATCCTATACGCGTTTGTGTTTATATTATAGTTAATGAGTGCCCACTGGACTACTCGATGTTTGAATTTTAGCCGTATGTGAAAAATAATTTAGGTCGAGTTTATGGGAAACGAGTGATGACGAAACAGCCAAAAGACTATTTCCCCTTCACCCGTTTCCTCTACACAGAATGATATTGATGTTTCAGCTCCTGCGTTCTCACGCGGAGCCTTCACGGGCACTTATTATTGGCGATTATACACGCACTTACACAATTCGAATTGTATGTTTGATTTTAATAGCTTGTAATATGTTTCGGTTGTGGGCCGGAAAAATTTCGACAGAAAAATTCAATTTATTTTGATAAATATATATTTTGCCACATAATACATTGTAGTTCATAAATCTTCGTGGATAATACATCATTATTCTCTCCCCACGCCGACATCCAAGCAGAGCTCATTTGAGATTGCAAGGATGCGACATGGAGAGAGTTTTCGAACATTCTCTCAATCACATCGAAGTTTCTAGATTTCCAAACTGGTTAAGACTGCTTCAGGTTAGAATAGATTTCAAGTTTTGTAAAAACTGATTAAAATTATGTGAAAATGAATCGGTATATATACCTATTGTACGACCCTAACCTTGCGTGTTATTTTTGATTTAGTAAAACAAAATTTGACCTTGTGATTTTCTAGTATATTCTATTCTTAATTTTATTATTTTGTAATTTTATTTGACAATTTTTCTTTTGAATTTTTTAATTGATTTGTTTCCAATTCAAATTATTTCATTTTTATTTCATTTTCATGAAATTTCGCATTTTTTGGTAAATTGTCAAATTTCGGTCAAATTGCTAGGTTTTCATGTTATTTTTGTGTTTATTTCGTGCGGATCTTGTTGCACTTTGTTATTATTTTAATTTATTTTTATGTTTCATAATTTTATATTTAATTGTTTTCTTTCTCGTATTTTAGCAGGGTTAGTTGATGTTTTAATAGGTTCCATTTTAAATCTGCATGTTGTATTTGCGTGTGTATTACCGATTCATTTAAACATTTTCAAGGCCATCTGTTTTCCGGCCCAACATTATTAATATTTTTAAATTTTATTCTATTATTATTATTATTTTGAAAATTTCATGTTAATTTATTTTTTCACATCTTACTTTGAAAAATTTTATCGTCATCAACATGTATAATTTTATTGGTACATATACACAAATGATACTAATTATTATGTATTATGTATCATTTTTATACATCGTTAAATGGCTCTATTTATTTGTCTTTCATCAATATGGAAATTGTGTAAGTATTCCAAGTATGAATATTTCAGAGTTTTAGATATAATGGAAAGGTTAGATTTATCACTATGGATTGGGGTTTTGATCAATTTTAGTATGCTTTACAAGTTGGAATATCGAGTTTAGATGAATTAAATTATTAGTGGAAATAATGATTGAGAAATTTAATCAATTAATTATGATGTAATAATAATTTGGATATCAGTATGAGTAATTTCATATTATGTCTTTAAAGAAATTAATCAAAGATAAATATTGAGTAGAAATAATCATTTAATGTTAGATTTTTCATGAAAATTATCAGTAATATATCAATTTTAAGGGATAAATTATGGCTAAATATTGAGTATGTGCAGATAAATATAGGGTATTTTAATGAAAATGATCAGTAATATATTAATTTTAAAGTGAGATATTTTAGTTAAATATTGAGTTTGTGCCGATAAATATAGGGTTTTAAATGAAAATGATCAGTAATAAATCAATTTTAAGGGATAAACTATGGCTAAATATTGAGTATGTACAGATAAATGTAGAGTTTTACGTGAAATGATCAGTAATTTACCAAATAAAGGTGAAAAGTTTAATTATTGGTTACGATTGAGGAGTCTTAATCAAATATTTTTTGGGATATCAGCACTCATCAATCAGGGTATTACTATTGCGTGTAAGAGAAATTCATTAAAGATTCTTACTGCATTTTAATAAATCTAGCTATTGCAGGATTTATGTAAACAAATTTCAATGTGGTAATTCATTAAATTACATCCGCTATAACTTTAGGGATTAAACCCAATGTGAAGTATGTGTAAAGAAATCAATAATTTAGCTTTATATGTGGAATTATTGTCAGTAGATTGTAGCTTATTGATGCAATCTTTACTGGTAACATGATAGTAATTATAGTTTTTAGGTGAATCGACGATGAAGTCAAGGATTGAGTAGATTTATCCTTTTTTTCGATGATTTGTGGTATTTTGATGATTATTGCTTCTATGATAGAAATTCATTAAAATTTTATCGAAGATTTTAAGGTGGTTAGATATCCAGTTGGACATAAAGTATATTAATTTTTATCAATATGCTAACAAATATTGTTTTTCTAATTCTGTTAAATTCATTTTGTATTGAAAAAAAGTATGTGTAGTTCAATAAATTGTTAAATTTTTAATAGGGATAATTAGTATATTTTATAAAGGCAAATTCTTATTGTACGGTAACCATAAATTACGGAATTTGATAGTAAATTTAACCAATATTTGTTGTACATGAAAATTTTTTAGTCGATCTATTCGATTTTGCTTGAATCGTTATAATTACAACTTTTATATGTAAAGATTTGGAAACATTGTTGAAGTATTCTTTATTAGGAAACTTTAGAGTAATGAATTATGGTAATTGTAGGGTTTTACAATGCATATAATTAGATTCGCATAAGTTTTAAATAAAATAAGTCGGTGATTAGCAACAAGTTCAACATCATAATAATTTTAAATGACTTTTGTTTTGTTGATTTATTTAAAAAGATTTATGAAATTATGTTCGATTACATAGTATGATTTCCTATTAACTAATCAATGCGGTAGCAATAATATTTAGAAAATAATTTGAACATTGAAATTTGAATCAATTTGAGTCGTTGTCATTGGTGATAAATAGAATTAACCAATTAAAATCAAGTATTTTATAATTTTATTTTCAAATTATTATTTTTATGAAAACTGTAATTATTTTAATTGATAAATTTATTAGTATTTTCAACAATCGGTTTTAGTTAAGTTTATTGAAAAATAGTTTGTACGTTTTCAAATTATTTTCAAGAAAAATTACAATAAATATATCGATAAATCTATTCAACTTTTCATCTATTTTTAGTTTAATAATAGTTCTATTGAAAAATAGTTTGTACGTTTTCAAATTATTTTCAAGAAAACTAATAATTTTAATATATTGATAAATTAATTGGTATTTTGAACATGAGTTTAGCGATTAAATTTATCGAAAAATAGTGTCGTTTCCAATAGCGATATGTAAATAGTAACAGCCAATCAAAATCAAATATTTGGTTTCTACTTTTTCAAAATTAATTTAAAGAAAATTTATTGAAATATGATTTTTATGTTGTTTCAAGAAGAACTTTCTATTGAAAAATAAGTTCAGTAAATAATATTACAATTAATATTTCTAATTAACAATTGCATTTAATCAATCAATAATTTTACGAGTTTATTTACATCGACCATTAACAAATTTACACACTTTTTAATCTAATTTCAATAGAGATTTTCAATTTAATATTCTTAAATTAAAATATTTATTCATATTTTCAAACCATTTTTAACAGGTACTTAAAAATTGTCAACGATTTTTAAATATATGTATGTTTTTACCAATTAAGCAACTACTCTTTATTAAAGACATGTGTTATAATATACTTGGGATTTAGTAATTATTGTTATATATAAGGTTATAACTTTAAATCACATAGGGTTAAAATTATTACCTCTTTCATCTTTAAGGGTTAAAATTGTGTCTTCTTTCATTATTTAGGGTTAAAGTGATTACTTATTTCTTCACATAGGGTTAAAATTCTTAACCTTTTAGATAACTTTATAACAAATATTGTAACAGTTTATTCATAAATTTATCGAAAAGTATTATAATATACCTAGTTTGAATCATAAATTAATAATTATTGAAATATTTAATAGGTATCACATATGACCTGATGAATCTTTAATGGTTATTTAATCAATGTTTGGTTACATAAAGCTTTAATGCCCGAAATTATCGGTTAATTAGCAAGTTGTTAATGAATGTAAATCTAATTTTACACGTTTTGGTATCAAAAATAAAAAGGATGAGTTTTAATTAGTATATAGATATTTTCAAAGCTCTTATTAAAAACAAAAGTTTATTTATCTATCATTAGTATTCACTAGACTGATATTGACGATGTTTACCAAATACATGTTTGTAATAAATTTAGGTGTGAAAAATTGTTTGTCTTTTTTATTATTGTGAAAGTTAAATTATTATTTTCAATAGCATTATTATTACCATAACTGTGTGAATGTTGTTAGCATTAATTAATCCAGTGTACGTGAATTTTTTAAAAAAAATTGATATAAAACTCATGGATCGATTATTCTTTATCAATTTATTTAGTGAGTCCAGTGACTTTCAATTGTAAACCTAGTGACTTATTTTCATAAAAACACTAAATCTAAAATATTTGTTACAACGAATTTAGTTGATGGTATCACTAATAATTTGTAGAGTCGAATGAACTTGAATGAATTTGTAAATTAAGTACTCTTTTACCTGCAATGGTTTCGGATAATATTTTGGATACTTCAAATTATGATCCTAGTCATCCTTTGTATTCAAGAAAACTTGACTCAATAATAAATAAATTCAAAGATGAGAGTAAGGGACTTGGATATAAGGATCATAGGGACAAAAAAGGAAAAGGTAGCGAGGAAATCGCGAAATCTTTGCAACAGTTAAAATAAATAGCCAGCGCAAATTTTCCGAAATAATTAAAATACTTTATCTAAAATTGTAAAGTAAAAGTAGAGTACTGCTCAATTGTTTGTATAATTAAAATATTCTGATAAAACTGAGAAATAAGGGCGGATAGGAAACATACTAGTTACAATAGGGATACGGGTAAGAGATATACTGTGAGGATATTTAACTTAAGGAAGGGTGTAATACGAACAACGACAAGGAGGACTATTGGAATGGACATTTATATTACAGTATAGATTAACACTTGAAGGAGATAGGAGAATAATGGGACCTTAACGTCAAAACCGAGCACACCCCTTCTATCAGCAGCTGGTTGGACCCATGGATCGTTAGATCAATTATAGCATTAGTAAGAGCGCTCACTTTTTGCGGATGATCATCCCACTCGAACACAGTTCCAACGTTGCTTAGCAACTAGTGTCGAGTGGTAAGCGAAAAATATTTGTATGCGGCTGTCTGGGTGGAGCGTCGGTTGGCAATTCGGCATCCACAGCTAAACCACTGCTCGCTGTGTTCTAAAACTTAGTCGTTGATGCTGATTTTACTCATACTATTGTGGGGTTAGTGGTGTGGATGACCTTCACTCCAAACATACAAAATAGTTTTGCTCCCCCAAATGGGTACCCGTTGCTAGGCAACGTTGGTACTGTAACCACTGGTCACAGGACGTCCAAAGATGAGTTCCGATATCAGAACTGCTAAGGGTTAGTCCTATGTCGGGTTCAGCGGACTGCCGTTAGAAGGCCTATGTCCGTCTTCTATTTCAGGTCCCTTTATTACTTTCTATTTAATACTTTTCCTTTCTATATTTACTTACAAATAGTGACATAATAAACTAAACAATTTTTATTTAACATCAAACAAATCAAATTATCGTCAGACATGGGTTTATTATCTCATTTAGCCACTCCTTGGGCACGTCGTCGCAACCGTTCGGTTTGACCCGGTCGAGCGTGTGATCGGGGTTTCTTGTTAGTTGATTGGGCTTTTTCTTGGTCGCGATAGGCTAATTGTGCCGGAGCGAATACCAGAGGGTAAGTCACTGCACTTCCCTCCTGGTACGCCGACAGGGCGACCTCCAGTCCTTTGATTTGTGTTCGCTGCGCCTGGTTTAACACTCTTTCCTCTTTTCAGCCCTGTTGTGCGGCAGTGAGGCGCTGGTACAACGCTTTCATCTTTGCTGGTTCGACCCAAGTGGCTTTCAACTGTTGCATCTCTCGACTCTGTTGTAGGAGTTGTCGGTGTAGCTGCTAATTTTCTCGTCTAAGTTCTTTCAACTCTTGATGTAATATTTTCGTGGCTTTCATTTCTAAAATTACAATATTTAAATGATTAGTTGTTTACAATGTTGATTCAATCCTATCTATCCTCTCTCTTAATTATTTTTACGATGTATTAGCGGCTGCGTCTCATCCGTCTCAGTTAGTTTGTATTAACTCTCTGGTTGGTCAAAGTTTAATAACAAAAACGTTCTACCTTTTTATATCCTTTATTGTCTATAAAATATTTAGAAATTTATTGCAAAGGGGCAGAAAAGTTATATCCTTTAGTTGTACTAGTATCAAAGTAATTAATTTATAAAACTAAAAATTGAACAACCCGTGAAACATAAACATTTATTGTTATCAAAAACTAATCCACATATCGGTTCAATTCATTTATGGTCATTGAAACGTTCGTTTCTTCGATGGTTGTTGTTGGAGTTCCACTGGGGATGCCTGCCCGCATACGTATGATCGCCCGTTTGGTGGGATCCGAGTCGATTTCGGAGAGTTGACTGAATAAGTTTTTCTGGTAACACCAATTTAGTCGGTGCTGTCATCTGCATCAGCTTCGGGTCGTCTAACTCGAAGGACACTCCATATTCTGGCGGGAATCCATCGGTGCTCGGGATAGCTCCACTTGCTATGTCCCTGTTCACTTGAGCTAGCCGTTGTCTGGCTAACACCGCTTTCCGGTGGTATTTTCTTTCTAACTCCTCCATCTTCATGGCTGTGAATTCGGCTCGCTGGCGGGCTTCTCGTGCTGGATTGTGGCCCGGCTCGCGCTTAATCGCGATACTCGGTAGTTCGATGTTCTAGGCCAACTGGAGTCTCCATAAGTATATAACAGGTATCCGTTATCCCACAGCACTTGACGGTATCGAGCGGCGGAAGCGCTCGGAATCTGGAGAGTCACTCGGGAATTGTCGTGTCAACTGCCATATGGGTCTCTGCGATCTAAATGTATAAAAGATTTAATTACAACTCATTTTTCCGACGTGCCTATGCGTGCAAATTACAGATGTCAGTAATATATTTTACTTCAATGGAGTATCGGTATGGGTGAGTTTTAGTTAAAAATGAAATGTGGAATGTAGCGTGCGAAATTACCTGATTGTCTCTCTCCACTAGGCATTCGAGCATCGTTCCTCGAGATTCGATCTTGTAAAGTGTCTCGGGTTCGAACGCGTCCACGATCGGTATTAGTTGATTGGTGATTCATCGAAGTTTATGCGGTATGAGATGTGAGTTTCTACTATTTTCTTTTATATTCATAAGTTTATTTGCGAGGGCGTGGTGGGGTGAGTGAACTGACATTTAATTGATTCTTTCTCGCGGTTGAACGTTATTATAATTTTTATAAGTTATTTGCTATTTATTATTTGATGTCGACTATTATTTATTATTCGTTCAGGTTGGCGGTGAAAGTCCATTGTTACTGATCACCTTATCGCCTTTGTCGTTACGATCTTGTGTGATTAACGTCATTGACCTGTCATTCGCGTCGGATTGTAGTTGATTTATTCTGCTGTAAACTCAGACTATGACCTGTCTGTAGTTTATTTAGTATAAATTACGATCGGGTTATTCTTTCTATGGATTAGTACGTGGCTAATCTCGTTGTTAACTCGGTGAATGGATTTTTAGGACGTTTTCCATCTGGATTGTTGTTCCTATTCGACGTCGGTAAATTAAAGGAGGCACGATATTGTAAGTTGCTCCGGAATACTGCTATTTCTGAAAAAATGTTCAACTATACGTGCTTGTCATGGAGAAAACTACTGGGTGGAATATTCGACGACAGCTATTCAATGAAGAGAATACCGAGGTTGGGAAATAGTCTAAATCTCTACTCTGATGTTTCGTTGGGTTTTGATATTGAACTATATGGTTTGCTAATTTGGTCGGAACTTCTGATTTTATGACTTCCACCAATTTCAGGGTGTCTCTCAGGTTTTATTCGGATGGATTCTCTCATGAAAGCTGAGCTCTTTTATTTTCATTTTATGAACCATATTGTGATATTTCATTGTTATTGATCTACTATCCTTGTGTGGATTATTAATTTATTTATTCATGTCAGGTGCGTGTAATGTGATTATTTTGGTCGCTTTTTATCTGCTATTGATAGTATAATTTTATTATTTAACTCATTGAATTATCCTTGGATTCATTAATTACATATTCACCTTTCAATTAGTTAGAGGGATTCAAATCCAATCATTAATTTGGTTTACGACTCATCAATGACTAATGCCTTAATTATTATTACTTCTATGAAATGTTAGTGGATCTATATCCTGTCGTAACTTTTCTCGGAATCAGTTATTTCTACTCTATCGTTTGCAGTTTCGTTCCTTTACTCCATTTTCCCTGGCTTCTTACTCATAATTTATTTGTTAATTTAGATTAAATCCGAGGATAATCCAAATCATTAACGCTTGTGAAATTTTAATTGATTTTCATTACATGAGTATTTTAATTATGGATCATTTTACTTAATTAATTACTATCCTTCGATTACGTTACAAAAGTATTCTCGTTATGGTATGTTCTGGTCACAAATTTAGTTATAAATCCATCATTTTATTAATTTATTTACGTCGCGTCGAGTTTAAGTTATGGATTCAATTACTTTAAATCAAATTAATTACCATTAAGTTATTAAATTTATCTGCATCGCATCGGTTTCAAGTCCCCACTACCCGACCCTTAATGTTAGTCCTAAGGTTCTTGTGTTCATATTAGATTTTACGAGTGCCCACTGGACTACTCGGTGTTATCATTTTGGCCGATTTGTATTTAGATATTTTAGGTCGATTTTACGGGAGATGGGTGAAAGAGAGCCAGCCAAAAGACTAGTTCTCAATCTTCCCACCGCCCATATAATGGGTAGAATATTTACGTTCGAGATCCGTCGTTACGCACGACAGAGCTCCCACGGGCACACACTATAGGCGGAGAAACCGCACTTACACAGTGTGATTAGTTGTGTTATGATTTCACTTTCTTGTGTGATGTGTGGCTGTGGGCCAGAAAAATTTCGACATAAAACTGAAGATTCGTTTTTCATAATACATATATTTGTTGAAACAATTTCATCATAGTTCGTTCATAGTTCATACATATCAACATACGACAAGAGGTTCCCACACATACGATCAAGTAGAGCTTACATTAAGTTACTTGATTTCGCAGTATGAAAACAGTTATCGAGAGTTGCTCCTTTGAATAAAATTGTTCTGGCAAAAAGTAATTTATTCACTGAGTGAAAAAGTGATTTTGGTTATAAAACCGGTTAAAACTTTATGAAAATGGATTGGTATTTATACCTGTTCTATGACCCTAACCTTTATTCATGAACTCTTTTAATTTTTCGTAAATGGTTACTTTTTCGGTCAAATCTTTTGTTATCGTGTTATTTCTATGTCAATTCGTGCGTATCTTTATGTTTTCTATTTTATATGTTAAATTATGTGTTTTCTCGTATTTTTAGGTGTTTATTAGATGTTTATGGGTCCGATTTTGAAACGTGCGTGTTATATTTGCGTGCTGTTTCCAATCCATTTAAACAAAAGCTTGTACTGGCCCAACACTATTAATGACTATAGACTATGGGAATTGCATCCATACGTTGACCCGATTACTTTTAATTTCAGTCAATTACTCGTAGTGGTTGTTTTACTCTTAGCTACGACTACTTTAATGATCATTTGACTCGTTTATCAAGGTTCCGTTTATTTCTAATGATCATTGGATTATTTTATCTATCAAACCTCAGTTCATTTCCAATAGTTACTAAATTATTTATTTATCAAACTTTAGTTTATTTCCAATAATTACTAAATTATTTATTTATCAAACTTTAGTTTATTTCCAATAATTACTAAATTATTTATTTATTAAATTTTCGGTTTGTTTCTAATGATTACTAAATTATTCATTTATTAACTTTCAGTTTAGTTGTAATGATTACGAAATTATTAGAGGTGATATTTAGAATTTTATAACGATACTTTGAGTAAAAAACCTCCAATTGTCGAAGTTCAGATTACCAGTACTCCTCAATAAACTCTAATCATTCGAGTCCAACCGATGCTCATATTCCCAGGTAGGATCTTTATTTTGACACTATAATTTATCAAAACTATGTTTATTCGGTATACAACCAAGATGTTATCGCTATTTCCACATGCATTGAGACTTTGTTTTATTTGTTCATTGAGATCGGTAGGTTTCATTCTTATCCTTAGAAGATAGAGAGTGGGCCTTTAGCATTAACTCGTACGATTATATAGATAGTTAAGATTAAATTCATACGATTATATAAATGCTAAGGTTAAATTCATATGATTATATAAATGCTAAGATTCAATTCATACGATTATATACATGTTAAGATTAAATTCGTAAGATTATATAAATGCTAAGGTTAAATTCATATGATTATATAAATGTTAAGATTAAATTCGTACGATTAAATAAATGCTAAGATTCAATTCATACGATTATATAAATGTTAAGATTAAATTATTACGATTATATAAATGCTAAGGTTAAATTCATATGATTATATAAATGTTAAGATTAAATTCATACGATTATATAAATGCTAAGGTTAAATTCATATGATTATATAAATGTTAAGATTAAATTCATACGATTATATAAATGCTAAGGTTAAATTCATATGATTATATAAATGTTAAGATTAAATTCATACGATTATATAAATGCTAAGGTTAATTTCATATGATCCCATAAAGGGTTAGGCTGAAGACTCATTAATTTACCCAGATAACGTATTGCAACTAGTGATAGTTATTAAGTTTTTATCACTTATACCGCCGATTTAACATGTAACAATAAGTTACTTTGATAGTCCCTTCCCAGCATGGGGCATAAGAACAAAATAGAAAATAGCGAAACATCGAGTTTTCGGATTTAACCGCTCATTTATTACCTCATCGGGGTCCGCTTAGAAAACTCTTGACCCCAATCAACGACTTGTAAGCTCATGTTTAGGATATTTATTTACGTAGATCGTGATTGTCACTGGAGCTTAATAATTGACCGATTTGGTGAGGCTATCATGCATTTCCCTTCCAATAATTGTGATTATTTCAAGTAAAAAAATGAATGAGTACTAAGACGGGAATGTTTATATTGGATATGATCAACTTATGTATCTGACATAACGTTAAACTGTCACCACTATCTGGTCGAGTTCATCCACGTCGTCATCCGGGAATGGTTTAAGGGTTGGTTTATGTTCATGCTAGGACTCAAAAAAAAATCAAACGATGAGCAAGATACGGTTAAAATTTACCTAATCGGGAGGGTCCACTGGTGCCGGCGATGTCGGGTTCCTCGAAGTTCTGATGTTTTCGCGAGAGGTGTTCTATTTTTCGAGACATTTTCTTATCTATTGAATGTAAATACCAGTTCTCGGTCGAACCACTTCTTTTATTCAGAATGTGTGCGGACAATTGTCGAACTCTGTGCCCAGCGCACACTCTCTCGAAAATCATTGGTCTTTTTCTCACCATGTCGTTGACCGTTAGGCACACTTCTTATTGATCGCGTAAATTTGTTTATCGTGATATTTCACTAAAGGTCACATTACATATACTCCTGTGGTCGTGTATATATGAATTCGGAGTTTCTATGAATTCGACAAATGGCTATTAACGAAAATCGATTGTCGAGAATTTCCTTAACTCAATAGTCCCAACCTATTCTGTTTATGTGGTAAGTGCTTTATTACGTTTTATATATAGGTTACATCTATTCTTATTCGGTAATATTGGAGCCTGACCTTCCCGCGGTGGATCAACTATCTCTCTATTAAATTCGGAATGGTTGTAAAAATTGGTTTGCGTCTAATGAATGCGATTGTGGGCTTCTTGCTACTTATATCTTCAAATGCCTCATATGCTCTGTCTCCGATCCAGCCTATTACGACTAGATTATATTTTATTCCTTACATAATTTATACATTGTATTTACTACAGCATAGGTTTCAAATGGATTTTATCCTAAGACGAGATGTTCTTGACTATTTACTTTATGATCGATTTGCAAAATTTTATCAATTGTTTCAGATTTTTTATTTATTCTAAAGCGAGATTTTTGGGGTAATGGTTTTCAAGTTGATTTATTCTAGATTTTGATTAGTCATTGATAGATTTGCAAAATTTTTAGTAATCGTTTTCAGATTAATTTGTTCTAACGCAAGATTTTTAATTACTTATTTTCAGACGGATTTATTCTAATACAAGGTTTTGATTAACTACTTTCAGATTAATTTTGTCTAAGTTTTTGATTTATCATTGTCAGATTTATTCATTCTAATGTAAGATTTTTATTAATCGTTTTTAGGTTGATTTATTTTAAGGTAAGAATCTGAACACTCTCTCCGTGATTCGCTTATTCCAATGAGACCCTTGGCTATTCATTTCCAAATGAATTCGTTCCAATGCGAGATCCGACTATTTATTCTATGCTTAACTTATTCTAATGGGATTTTGGTTCATTTATTTTTTCCAATTTGCCATGATTGCAATCGATAGAAATATACTTTGCGTTTTTATTTTGTTGTCTTATTATCTTAAAATCGATTCAATTCAATATGGGTCTTTTAACTATTTATTTTATGAATTAGTTTGCATGATTTTGTTTTGCGTCTTCTCTTGATCACCTTTATTTCGGGGAACTATTTTGTCGATCCTGTTGACCCGTTTATTAGTTTCGCATAGACTATGGTAAATCTTCCTTACGAATAGTATTCATCTTAAATTTTTAACTGACGCCACTCCTATATTTTGATGTGTCAGTTCAATCAAGGAACTCGTTTAACGATTTTAGTAAATTTATTAAAAGTCTGTTTCCATCTTTCTATCAGGGCATCTCGAAGTTTAGTTTATTTAGCTACCAAATTTTTAAGATCTCATCTTTCGGTTATTTTAAATTGGGATTTTAGTATGGTTGTACACCTATATATCGTGATTGGCTTTATTTACAAAGAGGGAACCTCCTTCATATCGTGGAGTACGTCACCTTCGTTTCATTAATAATTTCTCTTTGACGAAGTTTTTCACTAGTTTGCTTTTACTAAAATTCCTAATAATTATAGTACGTTGGTTAATTTCATTAACAAGCTTTAATAGTTTTATTAACTTCGTTATACTTGAGCATAGCAACGATTTTGTTTAAATCAAATTCCAGTCACCGTCCCTCATTGTGTTCATATTGTAGTTATTGAGTGCCCATTGGACTACTCAAAGTTCAAATTTTAGCCGTGTGTGAGAAATAATTTTAGGTCGAGTTTATGGGAAATGAGCAACGGAGAAACAGCCAAAAGACTATTTCCCCTTCACCCTTTTCCTTTATATGGATTGATATTGACGTTTCGGCTCCTGCGTTCTCACACCGGAGCCTTCACCGGCACGAATCGTTGGCGATAATACACGCACTTACACGATTACGATCATGTGTTGGATTTTATTAGCTTGTGGTATGTTTCGGCTGTGGGCCTGAAAATGTAGATTATGGATGGAAAAATTTAGTTCATGAAGATATATTTTATCATATAGAGTAGATTACACAGATTTTCGAGCATAATACATCGGACAAATCATTGCACATAATTACATTAACAATCTCTCCCCACGTCGACATCTAAGCAGAGCTCAATGGATGTTGCGAGGATGCGACGTGGAGAGAGTTTCGAACATTCTCGCACTCACATCGTAGTATGTTGGCTTAACGAAAATTGATTCTGAATTGCTCAGGTTAAAAACCGATTACTGGTTAAAATTGGTGTAAAATGTGTAAAAATGAATCGGTATATATACCTATTGTACGACCCTAACCTTGCGTGTTATTTTTGATTTAGTAAAACAAAATTTGACCTTGTGATTTTCTGGTATATTCTAATCTTTAATTTTATTATTTTGAAATTTTATTTGACAATTTTTCTTTTAAATTTTTAATTGACTTATTTCTAATTCAAATTATTTCATTTTTATTTCATTTTCATGAAATTTCGCATTTTTTGATAAATTGTCAAATTTCGGTAAAATTGTTGGGTTTTTGTGTTATGTGTATGTTTATTTCGTGCGGATCTTTTTGCACTTTGTTATTATTTTAATTTATTTTTGTGTTTATAATTTTATTTTTAATTGTTTTCTTTCTCGCATTTTGATAGGGTTAATTGGTGTTTCAATAGGTTTAAGTTTAAATCAGCATGTTATGTTTGCATGTGTGTTACCGATTGATTTAAACATTTTCAAGGCCTTCTGTGTTCTGGCCCAACATAACGCATGAATAATCCTGAAAATAAACTCAATGATCTTAACATTACAACGTCGTGTCTCACCGACTAAATCACGACCTGGAAAGCAGGGAGGACAAGGAAGCATAGATTCAGTGTGGCCAGGTTATTGGACCAAGTGAGGAAGTTAATGTCTACAATTATACACGATCGAAGCTGACAATCATACATTTTAATTATTGTATTTTACAGAAAAAATTGAAACTCATATTTTTTCGTTAATTGTGAATTATACAGTACATTGAAATTTGAACTTGTTTTCTAAATTAATTGATATTGTTTCAATTGAATCTTGATAAACTTAAGGACTGAAATCATAAATTAGCACCAAACCTTCTATGGTAGCTCTTGAACATAAAGGTATGCCTGGGTATTTTCAGTCATGGCAATGTCTCACCTTTTACTGATAACCACTAATTGTGGCACATTTCCAACTTCAATCATGACAGGTGTCCAATGCTAACATTTTGTTATCCTCATATTTGATGGAAATCATTTGAAAGTTGTCACGTCTATATTTTCCATCCCTGTTAAATACCTAGCAAAAGTTTCGTCTTCGAGGGAGACTTGGCTTAATTATTCGCATTTAAATTGAAAAAAATCACCATGTTAAATAAATTATTAAAGCTTTTAAATGCAATTTGTTTTCAATTTATTTTCAATGACGATTGTTATTTTTCTTCGTGTATTATCATCATCTTATTTTGTGATACAATATTCTGTATAAGTATTTTCCCGTGATATTCGCTATTCATCATTACATCATACATGCTCAGGTTCATTTAAAAGCTAATAAGTATTGTAAATATTAGTTTTCAATTTAAAAGGTTACTACATTTTTAAATAGTTTTTACTTGAACAATTCCACATTTTTCAATTACTTACAAATTCGAAAACTTAAAAAATTCAAAATCTGAATGAAAATACATTTTTGTATTAAATTTATTAATCATTAAAAATAAAAAAAATTTTAACTGCGTTGTTTAAATAATCTAAATTAAACCTGTTCCCTAAGTAAATGTATTAAGAAGCAAATTATTTTTTAAATTAATTTTCTATTAATTATGCAATTTAATTTTAACGTAAATGAAATTTTAAAGGATTCAATAGAAGTGATTGATAATAATTCAAAATTGGAATATTATAATAGTCATATTGATTTAAAATTTGTACAGTAAGTCCGAATTGTTTAAAATTTATTTTAGTTTATGTTAAAAGAAATCTTCATATTCCACAAAAGTTAAGTTATATTATAGATTTGATGGGAAATGCATCGAAAATAGTTAGTTTAGTGATTTTTTAAAAATATATTTTCTGTTTCATTAAGGCACAAAATCTACCAAAAGTCATTACAACAAGTTCAAAACTTAAAAATTCTGACCATAGAATATATTTATCGAAAGAAGAATTACTTAATAAGTAACTTCAATGAGATTTTAATATTTTTATTGGCTTTTATATTTTAGTGGTAATGGGGAAGTTATAGGATTACTAAAAGTCGGTTATAAAAAATTATTTGTATATGACATACAGGGCAATCAACACGAAACTAAGCCTCTGTGCGTCTTGGACTTTTATGTTCATGAGGCCAAACAACGACAGGGATATGGTAAAGCTCTATTTGAATTTATGTTGAAGGTGAGTGAAATTCATGTGAAATCACAATACTGAAATGCTGTTTACACGTAGAATTTTTGAAATGATTGATAGTAATCGTTTCTGATTGGTAGTTTGTGTGTTTGTGTATATTGCATTGTTGGGAACGCCAATTGGCACGATTGCAGCACGTGATGATCAAATATTGATTGAATGCCGCAGGAATTACAAATATCCTGAAAACCAATCAATCGATATTTTATTGCATAATATCTCTACTTTAATATCGTATTTTATTTCCAGTGATTTTTACTGGATTAGATTAGATCTCTTTATCATTTAAATGGAAATGGCAAGTTTTTTGTTATTGTTTCTGAAGCTGAACTAAGGTGACTCGTTGAGACTGATTTTTTTTTAATATTTTTTCATCATTACCCTCTTGCGAATTTTCAGCAACAATGATATCGCCTAGACTTGAATATGCGGCTTCTGGAGGAATTCATTTATGAAATCATTTATAACTCTTTGCAATATAGATACAGCATCTGTTATTCCTTTTGAATTCCAATAAATTGTCGAATGTAGTTACGGAGGTTCCCGAGGTAATATTCCAATGATATTTGGCGTGGATTTGTTTGTGAGAGTTATGTCTGGGCGGAACTTGAAATTATTGGTTTCAAGCCAGTATCTATTAGTGTTTGAGTTGGCTTTTGCTTATTTCAATACTAGAAAGCCTTTGAACTCTATTTATAGCTTCTATCTATTTGCTTCTAGAACACGCATTGCTTTTCAGCATAATCACTTTGCGGAGTAGATTAAAAAACTTTTTGCTTCCATCGGAAATTTATTGATGAATAAAATTAAAATAAAATAACAAATTCAGCATTGTTCATTAAAATTTTGGCTTAGATTTTAATTATCTATTTGTATTTAATACTAAATATTAATATTAAATAATAATAATAATTATATTTAATAATAATAAATAATAATATTAATAATAATATTTAATAATAATAATATTAATAATAATATTAAATAATAATATTAATAATAATATTAAATAATAATATTTAATAATAATATTAAATAATAATATTAATAATAATAATAATAATGATATTAAATATTAATAATAATATTAGTAATAATATTTAATAATAATAAATAATAATATTTAATAATAATATTAATAATAATATTAATAATAATATTAATAATATTAAGTAATAATATTAAATAATAATATTAATAATAATAATAATAATAATAATAATAATAATATAACAATTTGCTGAACGTAAGTAATGGAAATTACATGATGAAAACAGAGGTATCAGTTGACAAGAAAGGAATTTGGAATCCACCATGTGCAGTTCCTTCACCGTTAATGCCTTCGAAATATTGAAATTGATTTCATTATTAATATGTACATATTTCTGTCCATAATGCATATTTATTAAATTCATGTTACTAAAAAATCCATACTATGAAATCAATAATCAATATTATTTATTTATTACCTAGAGTGATTATTATTATTAGTTATAATAAATATCAATAATAATAAATATAATTGTATTAAATATTAATTATAAAATAATAATAAATAAATGATTTTAATGATAAATATAAATTTTCAAATAATGTGACGGTAGCGGAATTTTTTATAGATAAGTAAATATTTAAACTGGCGTTAACTAATATTTTTCACTCCGTTGCAATATTTTAATTCCTATATCGAGTGTTATAATTTTCATTACTTCATAAATTTTACAATATTTTCATTGAAAATTTAAAAAATAAATTGAAAAGTTGAAAACCAAACAAAAATTATAAATCAAAGAAAGAACGTCTGGGAATAAAGGTGGTATAGTTGGAGCTCTGTAATATTTTGGAGAGGTTTCTAATGCTTGCAAGGTGCCAGTATAAGGCGCTTATGTAATGATACTTTTGAATGACGTGCGATGGTTCACACTTTCTGTGCCTCATATCGATTTATTGCAGAGAGAAAATATCGAACCAGAAAGTATTGCCATAGACCGGCCTTCATCCAAATTTGTCTCGTTTCTTGCCAAACATTACAATTTGATTGATCCAGTGCCTCAAGCCAACAATTTTGTGGTATTCAGCGGTTTCTTCACCAATCAGCACTCAAGTAGTTTTTAGATATTCATTGCTGATTTGTTAGTTGTCGTGTTGCAACATTTCTCCAGGAGATTCAGCCAATCATTCTCATTACCGACAGAGACGCCAGCAGAACAATTATCATTCTGTTCTCAGCCGTCCGGTATTTCTCTCATTGATTTTCACTCTCTCTTCATTGATCGATCGATTCTTGTTCTAGATGATCACCGGTGGTGGTGGCGGCCTTCAACACAAGCAATTGTATTATTTATATATCTTGCCCATTGCTCTCATTCTCATTTCCATTAGACCTCTGCAATCGGTCTCGATTTGTTCCGATTTGACGGTGAAACCAGCCACTGCACTATCGGCAACGTGTCGGTCGCGACCGATTGATTCCAGTGTTAATATAGATTTCGATAAAGCTCCCATCAAATCTGCACTGAACCGGCCAGGTAATTTGATTGTGTGTCAACCGGGTTGCTCCTAGCTACCGGTCCACTCGTAATTATCGATGATTGGTGTTTTCCGTGACCGTTTTTAGATAAGTGGTTTTTGCTAGTTCCTTTAGGCTTATTTCCCATCAAATCAGTATGGGGTAACTGACGTATCGATAACGTACCATAGTTCCCCTAGCGATGCTTACTCATTTCTATTAGACTAAATTCAATCAATAATTCCCCGGTATATATAATAACTAAATGGTAATTAATTTGATTTAAAGTAATTGAATCCATAACTTAAACTCGACGCGACGTAAATAAATTAATAAAATGATGGATTTATAACTAAATTTGTGACCAGAACATACCATAACGAGAATACTTTTGTAACGTAATCGAAGGATAGTAATTAATTAAATAAAATGATCCATAATTAAAATACTCATGTAATGAAAATCAATTAAAATTTCACAAGCGTTAATGATTTGGATTATCCTCGGATTTAATCTAAATTAACAAATAAATTATGAGTAAGAAGCCAGGGAAAATGGAGTAAAGGAACGAAACTGCAAACGATAGAGTAGAAATAACTGATTCCGAGAAAAGTTACGACAGGATATAGATCCACTAACATTTCATAGAAGTAATAATAATTAAGGCATAAAATCCTCTATTAGCTCTGGAATCGAAAATTTTAATTTTTTAAAATTCTCTGGCAAACAATTCTTTAAATTTTTGGATATTTCAAAAATTTTAAAGTATTGATAAAACTTTTTTTAAAAATTGCAATTAAAAAATATTTTAATAAAATTAACCAAGTACCACTGCATCCAGATCTTTGTTATGGATTATATTTTAAAAGTTAAAAATTAAGTGCTTAAATAATATTATAAAGTTATAAGAAGCTTACAAGTTGGAACCAAATTTAAGGATACTATAGAATTTGATAGAAATTCCCTTTTGTTCTCGAAACAAACGTTGTTCGATCTGAGCCCCATTAAAGCCCTCTCAAGGCCGTGTATATGTATATATATAATTCAGTAGAATGGAAAAGCGTCACCGCTGAAATATCATACGTTATTGGACCTGTTGCCTCATCAAACAATAAATTTATCATTTTTCATAATCAGAGGCGGATCCCAACTACATCATTTTGGGGGTGCTTCCAGTCATAGTTTTACAAAGATTGAAATATGCTCTAAATGTAAGTACCAAAAGGTTGACATTATGGAGAAAAATTTGTGTTTACCTTGCACAACAACCTTTTCGTGTTTTACATTTATTTTAATGAAAGAAACAATTATTTGTGAATATCAATATTTTGTAATTCCCAATGAAGATATACGGTTTAGAAGGGAATAATAAA
Organism: Schmidtea mediterranea; assembly: GCA_022537955.1. Lineage (NCBI taxonomy): Eukaryota > Metazoa > Platyhelminthes > Tricladida > Dugesiidae > Schmidtea > Schmidtea mediterranea. The sequence continues at coordinate 79,083,811 of CM039681.1, forward strand.
CGCACCCTTTTGATACTTATAATTTAAATGAAGTTTATTACTAGAGCTCGACCGATTAATCGGTTACATTCACAGTCGGGCCGATTATAGGAGCAAAATGTCACAATCGGAAATCGGTTGCCCATCGGGAGCAAGATAAATAATTAACTCATAGATAACGGGGAATTGCTCTGACTTACAAAAAAACAGAAGTCAAAAGACGACAAACTTTTCTGGATAAATATAGATTAGCGACGAACCAAGACGTGAATCACTTAATTATATTATAATACCCAATGCAAACATTAAGTGTATTTAGAAGAACCAAGTAAAAAAATCCAATTATGACAAGTCGCGTTTAATAAGTCGAATAGTTAACAATAATTAAAATTTATACACAATCGGCACAATCGGAAATCGGGACAATCGGAGAATAATGCAATTATTACATCACAAAAATATTCTATTAACGGCATACAAACATGAGGAATCCATAAATAATAATTAAAGAAGTAAAATTCGTGGGTTCAGAGAAGCCCACTTTTTTCGAAGGCCATCAATTCTAAATCATTTGCTCGTTCACTCGTCATTCTATATAATGCAAATGGCATAATATGATTTAAAGTTGAAAAGGTCCTCTCTACTGTAGCTGTTGGCATCCGAATCTTCTTGGATACTTGATCTAGCTTGTTCAAATTTAGAAGAAATGACATGTCGATTGTTTCTCCAGTTTCCATACTCCACTGATCCCGTTTCATTTCTCATTCTAAAAGGGTTTTATTGATTGTCAAAGCACAGCGAAAGCGTTTGAGTTCGGAAAGAATAGCAAAGATTTTGTGAGAGTAACAGCTGTAACAATAAAATCTGCTAAAAAGTACTCGATTAAATGGTTCAGTTTCATCTGCGTTAGCATTATTTTGGATACTAAGCTCTTGCAAAGCATTTAGAATTGCGTTTAAACTATCAAAAACCACATCTAAACTTTCAAAGTGACAATTCCAGTAAATGGTGTTGGGGTATTTTCTTTAAGTAATAAAGGAGTGACTAGCGCTTTCTCGTCGATCAACAGAGAAAACATTTATAGATTATTTTACTAGATTAGTCAACATTGTTGCTTTATTTCTTTCGAATACATTGTTGAATCTGAAATTCCTTATTGGTGCGCAACTTCATTTCAAAAAATTCTGCAAAATTTCCCTTGTTAAAAGAATCTTGTGATTCACCTTTTACTCGGAAACAGCTCTTGTCGTATAAAAAAATGTACAAATTCAAGTAAACAAAGCTTATAATTTCTGTTCTCTTCGTTCATACACTGACGTAATGGATTAATTTGTTCGACTACTTGTTGAGCTGTTTTGAATGCTTCACCATATCGCTTGAATTGTCACGTGTTGTTTGCACGAGTTGTGTTTAATGTAACTGGACCGTGATGGGTCGAGTGCTTTAGGCCAGTGTTGTAACCCTTATTGATGAATGCGTCTTCTGTCGAACCACGAAGTGTTTGATTAAAAATCGACAGCAGAAACAAAATGTCTGGTCTAATACTGGATCATATTCAAGCCATTTAAATCTGGAATGCCATATTGGTAAAAAGGATATTGTCTTTTTAGAACATACAGGATATTTTGAGAGAATTGGTTGTAAAGGACCATTTTCTTTTAGGGGCTCGGGACATATTTCTGAAAAAAGAACGCATTTTAATTATAATAATACTACAGGGACAAATACATCCCACATGGTAATACCAAGAAATAAATGATGCCTGTATTTCTATGATCTATTTATTAAAAACCATGGAAAGTTTCTTCGTTTTCAACAAATCTAAGGAAAAACTAAATTAATCGACAATCTTCGAATTTGAGAGATACCGATACAATCTATTGATGCCTCTTTATCCAGATTAAAATCACCAATGTCTATTGGTACACTAAAAATTGGTGTTTCTGTTAAAACATATTTGCAAAAATGAAATACCTTTTCACCTTGCTAATTCCATTCTAACTCTTCAATGTTCGATGGAAGTTTTATTTAACTTATTGCCAAAACTTTAATTCTGGAACCACTTGTAAAATGTCACAAATATGTTACTTCCTTTTTCATAAAGTACACTTATCCAGTGCGAATTTTAGTCAATCTTCTTTTTTAATATAGAACTTGACAGTTATGTTCTTCTGACGACTTTCCAAATATCAAAATATCATCTAGACAAATTACACAAGATTTCCAGTTCTTATTTTGCAAAATAATTGCCACCATGTTCTGAAATATTGCGGGAACAGCACATAACTTAAATGTCATTCGTGTGAATAACAAACTGCCCGCATCTAATACTTATTGCCGTCTTTTGAATATTTTTCTTTTTACTACTACTACTGAAAAATTCCGTCGAGACCTGCTTAGCTATATTATTCCTGATTCCAACATCTCTTTCAATTAGTTTTCTATTTCTACTTCAATAACTTTTTGATTAATCCTTGCTTATTCATTATACTTCAAGTTCTTGATTGCTGTCAATTGAAGGAATCTAATAATAATAAAATCGTTTTGTCTGAGTTATGACGAAGATAATACTTAATTTAGATATTGGCAAAACGGATGTAATTGTTTAATTACATCCGTTTTGCCAATATCCCAATTAAGTATTATCTTCGTCATAACTCAGACAAAACGATTTTATTATTATTAGATTCCTTCAATTGACAGCAATCAAGAACTTGAAGTATAATGATTAAGAAATTTATAATCCATATAATTTAATTTTCAATCCTACCTGATAATAAATTTGAATCTGTCGAAATATATTTTAGTATAAGCCAATTTCGAGTGACGTATTATAATATTTAAATAAGCGCTATTATATGTGTGTTATAACCATTTTAAAAGCATATATGTTAAATCTACGGTAATTTGTATTTTTGATTGCAACTGTAAATCTGATTTTTTTTACTTCGATTTTACATTTTCTAGTTTTTTTGTTATATTATCATTTTATTATATTGCATTTCTTACTTTTGGTGATGCCAGAGATATTTCATACGCTTCAAACGAATTCTATCCTTTAAAATCTTGCATTTGATAAATCAATCTAGAACCACCAATGTTACCAAGGGGTGACCAAGTCAATCAGCACAAATGGTATTTACACTCCAACGACCCAATTAACCACAGAACGGCAAATAGTAATTGTCTTGTTACCAACAACGGATATGGAAATAATAACCATTCTAATTCCTTCCAGTATTCAGATTCCATACTGCCAAAGATCAATAACAATTACGTCAGATCATCGGAATACAATTTGTTGATATTTATATTCCGGTGCGGTATTGATCGATTTGTACAGGTATTCTGGTCATTCGGTGGGCACTAAGAGCTCACCGAGTCTCAATTGTGATCTGAAACCGCAGTGCAAGATTCCTAACAGAAGTGATTACAATTATTCGTTGGGACTCGCGAGGCATTATTCTCATAATCGAATATGGTGATGTCGTATTCGTTCTTTGCGGTCGGTAACGGAGGGGAGCTCGTAAATATTACATTGTGCTTGAAGATCAATATATAGTCTTATTTTGTTCTTTTATATTATAAATATATCTTGCCATTTGTGAGAATATAATTAATCATATTAATTTAGGTAATTAAAATTATACACTTTGTTAAAATTAATAAAACTGACTATACCGGTTTCAGCTGAAAATCAATTAATAAAATTACCATTTGGTTCATACATTATCGAATGGTCATTACTTATGTTGTTAGATACGGATAAAGTTCCAATCAAATCCTTTACATCGTTTATAATACTTTTAACAATAGTTAGAAAATCTAAACTTTTAAGACCTAGTACAACTATGTTACTACTTGAAAAGATACTTTCTCATATTGCTTTATATTTTGTATAATGCAGAGCTGGGAATAAATTCATGATTATATATACATTTTATATCTAATAACCTTGCTAAATTGTTCAAATTAATACAGTATAATGAAAAGTCAATAAACCTATATTATACACATTACCTATGTGGTGATGTAATTTGTTCGAATTAATATCAATTTTTATTATATGAAGTGAGAAATGGAATAAAAAATAAATTTAGCACACAAACACTGTAAAATGTATACAAACTCTCAAAATACGTAAGTGTTCAGATGAATGACAACTCCATATATTACCCTAATATAATGATTTTGGTTTAAAATTAAAACCTCAGATTTGTATTCTTAAAAAGCTAAATAGTCATTAAAATGGATAATGCATAAAAGTCACTAAATTTTAAATTTTTCCCGTTATTCCTGTTGCTATCAAGTTGGAATTACGTGCAAACTTGTTTTATAAAAGTTTATTATTCAAATGAAACAGGTGTATAATATAAGTAATAAATTGTAATATAATCAACATTCATCAGTATTGTTCCATAAGAAATCGAAAAACTCAACGCAATTTGAATGACGTAATTAATATTACAGATTAATATTCCTGATGAAAATACCGCAACGTAATATGTTGCTATTTTGTGATATTATCAAAATCATTACACGCCCCGGTAATCTTAGGATCAATCTCATAGTCTTTCAATTATTCTTGAGGTCTTCGTTCTCTTCTTGGTCTTGAATTCGACAAATCCTCTACATCAGCATGTTCGGAATTGGCTTCGCTTGCAGTTTCTACTTTGTTAGGACAATCGGTAGCCGTTCTCAGGTGACTTACATGTCTAGGCATTCCACCAACTTCCAGATTGGTTGAGGAATTGATACTTGTGACCTTGCCAACTGTTCATTGATTGTTGCACTTCGCGTTTAGTGAATGGTATAGTGACTATGTACATGATCATCGCAGCGGTATCTGAATAAGAAATTTCGATCTTCTCCATTCTGCTCCGAAGTGCACCTTTGATGGGACAGTATTACTGTTTATACCTAAATGTGGCGTAATGTTAGAGAAGAAAACAACCTTGAAGGGGTCGCAGCCTGATCTCACAACTATTCGCTTTATGGTTCTGTGATTTCTTTCTAGTATTCAATTTTCTTCTGGTCTATAAGCACAACGACATTTTATCCTGGCCTTAAACAAATCTGCAAAGTTTCTGAATTCTTGAGAGCAAAAACTCGGCCCATTTTTTATCAAAATCTCTTTTACGGGACCTGGTTCTAAGAAAACCGAGTTTAATGCGCTGCAAACAGAATTAGCGTCGTCACGAGCTAGTTTCTTCCAGATACTGTATCTGCTGGTCCCACAATCTACAGTTGACAAAAGAGATCATTATCTACATAAGAACGTCCCAAGCTATACGAAACTATCATCAGGAAACTCCAACACGCCCTTATCCCACTTTATTGACGCTAGATCGAACATTTTGCACTGGTTGCACGAATTTACGATCTCCTTTACCGTGTCGTACGTTGCTGACAGATCTTTCTTCCTTACCAAATAAAGCGTGCGATTGATTACCATATGATGCTTTCCGTGCAATCTAGACAGCAGTGATATGGACGAACCTTCAATGTAAGAAGAATGATATTTCATCCACACTCTCGGCACCCTTATCAGAATGTCTGTCAGAATACTCATATCAAGACTTAGTTCCTCCTGCAGCTGTTAGATCATGCCGAGTCGATGCCGTGTCGTACGTTGCTGACAGGTTTTTCTTCCTTACCAAATAAAGCGTGCGATTGATTCCCGTATGATTCTTTCCGTGCAATCTAGACAGTAGTGATATGGACGAACCTGCAATGTAAGAAGGATAATATTTCATCCAAACTCTAGGCACCCTTTTCAGAATGTCTGTCAGAATACTTATATCAAGACTTAGTTCCCCCCGCAGCTGTTTGATCATGCCTAGTCGATGCTACACCAGCATCGAGTAGTTGTTTCTGGTATTGGTTTTCCTTTTTCCTGACAAGATATTGTCAATCCATTTAAACACCGACGCAGAATCTGTGATGATGGCTAGCCTTCGGAGGTTCCATCAAACCGCCAGATTGATACCTCGTAAAATCGATTCTAACTCTGTGACATTAATTTGCAGGTAATCGTCTTTCTTCCTCAGCCATGACGCGTTTTCAACAATATTTCTTTGATTTCCAAGCAGACTCCAAGAGCTAGATTACAAGCGTCACACCAAATTTTTCCTTCATCACACGTATCCACGGGTCATATTTCTCCGACTAGATCTTCGTTTCTAACACTGTCTATCAGTTCGCGCATCAGCAATTTACTATCTTGACCGACATCATCGTCCCACGAATTCCCATCACTCAGTCGCTTCCTTTCCCATTCGTCACTATTGACGAATAGTTTCTGAGTAGACATCGCTATCTCCGGTGCAGCACTCAACTCATTCGTTCAACTCCAGGAAGTCTATGACTGGTCGGACTTTTCCTGTGTTAACTTACTTCACTGCCAAAAGGTACGGCCCCATTATATGATTCACTGTATTTCTGCAGCCAAACATTTGCGATCCAGGTTTGGATTTTGTTGTTGGAAGTAGGACGCACTTCCTCTTTCACATGATACATTCCAAATTGGTTTCGGAGCGTTGATGGCCCTCCAGACTATTTCCATTTCACCGTCCATTTCGATCCGTCAAATGTGGCTTCAAAATCCTCGCCAGTAAGTTGATCAGTACGATACGATGGAGCGGCCAATGCTTCAGAATTTCCAAATTATAGATTTTCGTCAATAAAACTCCTCTCATTTGCGTAATCGCATCCATACCATGCACTATATCGAGTCCCAACGGTAGTTCGTCTATCACGAGACACGACAAAACAACTATTTTATCCTGAATTACGAACTCGATCACAGATGATTCATGACACTTGAGCTTTCTGCCGTCCACTGTAACTATCCACTTGTCCGAAATACACATGCCCGAGTGCCATTTCCTTTCAAGAATCGATCGAGAGCTACCTGAATCAATCAACACTTTACCTAACCTTCCTTGGATTTTTAGGGCGATAATTTTGACTTCTGGCGCAATATGGTTCTAAAGGAAACTGCCGGCACTCACAGTTTCCGTTGAAGTTTTCCAATTTCTGACAGGAAAAATATTTGAATTTGAGTCTGTTTTTTCGTTTGGCCATGACAGTGCTCATAACCTCTGGGTTTCAGATAAGATTCTATTGGTGCCTCTCCTTCCGAAATAATTTGGAAAAAGATCCAAATTCATCACTAAGGTCGCAATAGCTTGTTGTTCCATAAGAAATGGAAGAACTCAAAGCAATTTGAATGACAAAATAATATTAATATTACAGATTAATATTCACTATTAAAATACCACAACGTAATATATTGCTAATAAATTCCATGAAAATACCGCATCGTAATATGTTGCTATTTTGTGATATCATCAAAATCATTACAATTAGCAGTTGCATACCCCAATTTATTATAGCTTTCAAGTTTGGATAGATAAAATTAATTGAACACAAACAGGCAATTCCTACTATAAATGTGAGACGCAATTAAATTCAAATCTTCTAACATTTATTTATTTATTACAAAATACAAATTCAAATTTTTTCTCAAAAAATTTAAACAACTGAGGCGTGGTAATTATTAATATTAATATAGTTATCGGTTGCAAATATAATTAATTTAATTTTAAAATACTTTAATATAATTTACTATATTATTATATAATTTAATATAAATTTCAATATACAAAAAATTTAACACAAATAGTTATTTCAACTAGCTGATCACACTTTTAACATTTAAACTATGTTATTTTGAAATATGAATTTTAGAACTCCTTAAATCCCACATTCTTTAAAATGCTTTATCTTTTCAATATTTCTTGTTGTGGTTCTCCAGTTTTTAATTTAATCATGCCAAATGGTGTTTTACTATAACCGGCTGTAACTGTAATTTTACATGTGAAATTTTCAAAATTTGATAAAGACAAAAGTAATAATTACTCGTTTTCATGTAAATACTGCTAGCAAACATGATAAAATTTGTATATTTTGTTATGGAAAAGAGAGTATTTTGAATAAACAAAATTTAGAATATACTATTTAATTATGGTTGTCACTGATATAAAAAGTAATGCATCTAAAGTCATTCGCGTAATTATTTTTTAATGAATACTCGTTTCAATTGCCAAAATCCGGATTACAAGTATTTATTTTACAGCAATTAATTCTCACTAAAACTAAAGTCACTCAACGCTTGATTTTTAAAATAAAATATTTACTGTCGCACTGCGACCCCACATCCACTGCAACTAATTATTTAATTAATATTAACTTTGATTTTGAATCTGTCAACTTTTTTAAAAGTTTTTAAGTGGTATCAGATATTAAATTAAAAGTTAGGAAGATTGAAATATAAAACTTAAGAAAGACAAATCAGTCTTTTTTAAAATTATTCAATTTTATATTTTCAATATTTATATGATATTTATAAGCCAGATTTTGATTTTTAAATGACTTTATCTGCCCGAGGACCGTAAATATTAAATAATATTATTGATACAATTTATACAAAAATTTGTATACATCGATGGTAAAATGTAATACATTGAAATATGTTGAAAAGATAGGAAAAATCGAAAAGAAGAAATATGACCAAGAAAAGTAGAAGATATTAAGAAAAAATAGGAAAGAAACTTTATCTCAAATTTTTGCAAGCAGTCCTAATATGCAGTCAATGGAAAACACGAAAGAAAGCTCGCCAACTAACAATTGAAGAAGTATCTGAGCTTGAGGCAGAAAATTTGCTAACTAAGGACTAAGATTTGTGCAAACATTACATAAGAACAAGTCAATACTTTTTCTAAATTACCTTGATATAAATTGATGCCAAACGATTAGAAACTCGTATTTTGAGATTATCACCGATAGATTCATTCCACCAGATCAATTTCAAATCGACTTGCACAGATTTTTTCAACTAGTCTTTAAAAGTTAATAACATGCTATCTCGATATATTGTCTATATTTTCTATTTTAACCCTTTCGCGGACGCACTTTTTAAGTTTCTGTTAAGTATGACGTGTATACACGTCAATGTCCATTAAAGGGTTAAACATGCATGGCAGTGCTACAAAATGTTAATAGTTTGCATGGGGGCGTAAAAATTGTTTGATATATTTATGGTAGGGTGTTGCGGGAAGTTTGACAATTGCTGACAAAGAGGGGTTAAAAATTGCGTAAAAATTGGTGACATAATTAATGGACGTCCTCATAAATTGATTTTCATATCAACTTATATTATAGAGAATTTAGCTCATTGCAATTTGGTGCAATGTTCGATTTACTTTATAAAAACCAGTTTTTTCTATCATCTTTTTTTATAATCAATGTTAATTTATGAAGTTTAATTTTTATTAATTAAAATAGTAAATTTTTATTAAAAGAATATGGAATTCTATTCCCTTTTTTCAAAATGGATTTTAATTAAATTTTTCTAATCGTCTTAATTATCCATCTGTTTCTATTTCAAATTCTCAAGCGACTGTAAAGAACACCGCTAGCTACTTTCGTAATCTTTTTTTCATTATTTTCTCCATTATTTTATAATGTTCTCTCGAAAATTTAGTTATTTCATAACAAGTGTTTATTTTTTCTCACCGAACAGTTACATTGATACTATAATCAAAAAAAAAATCAAACAAACAGACAAATTATTAGAAATTAATTACTATCAAGTAATTAAAATTCATTAATTAAAATTAATTAAAACTTTTGTTTTAATTTAAATGTAGTTTTAAATTTAATTTTTAATACATGAAATTAATATAATTAAATAAGCTATTTATATTTATTTAAATAAGAATAATTATTTATTCCGTTTGATACCCACATTGTAGTTGAAAATATCATTTATAACTTCGCAATGAAATATGATTGACCAAGAGTTTTTTTGAAATTTTCTGATTGGCTAAAATACACTATAAATTATCAACTAATACAAGTAGATAAATTAATTTAATATTAAATTTCAAAAAGAGAGCATTTAATGCATTTTTTTATCCTTTTCTTGGTAGTATGTGCCCTTCAGTCTTCGGCAAAAGAAATAAAACGACCAGTTAGTTTTCCATTTGATTCGTTTCTCAATTACGGATTCTCAAAGAAGCCGGCCTATCTTCCATTCCATCAAATTGGACTTGATGACAGAGTTTCAAAGAGGCCTGTGTCAATACCCTTTAGTTGGTGGCATAACTTAAGAAAGAGACCATTGTCTGGTGGATTCGGAAATTTCATGAATGATGATTTCTTGGATAAATAAAATATATTTTGATTTTTCACCATTATAAAGCAATGATAATTCAAATATATAATAATAATATTTAACAAAATCGTCATTTATAGTTTTTTCAACTTTAATTTAATCTTTTTTCTCTAGAAATTGATTTATCTTCATTTCGACTTCAGAACAATTTTTATTTTTGTCAGTGTTTGTTTTAAATGTTATTTATTTTTGTTAAAGGCAGTTCCGAAAAAATATGGTTAAATAAGAAAAATCAAAATCATTAAACAATTAATATTTTCTACAAAATTTGACTATGAATTAGATTTATTTAAGGTATTCACGAATTTTCGACATAGCCTTTTTCAAGTGATTTCCTTGAACAATTATCAAAATGAAGATAAATGAAATTCAAAATAATATTTAAAATATAAAATATTATATATTTTTGTGTCGTAAAAAATGTCGGACAATCAGAATCATGATTTAGAACAGGCAGGGGTCACCGCGGGATGCTTAGTTCCTGGGATTCAACTAGCAAACTTGAAAAAGGTGGTTTTAATGACAGAAAATCTTTAAATATTAATGTTTTTAGAAAAATAAAAATTCGTTTTAGAGAGAACGGATTATTAAATATGGAGTAATTTTGTATGTGAAAATGCTGAAACCGTTATTTGTTCGGGATAACGAATTGCCTAATTATATTTTGCATCATTATATTTTAAAGGAAAGAAAATTTTAATGAGAAAAAAAGAAAAATTAATGATAGGAGTATAACTCATAATTATTAAAGTTTATACGAAAAGAATTTTTGAACCGCTAGTTCCGATTAAAACATTTAGTTCTTGTTTGGATATGTAAAATACTGAAATATTATTTATCAGTAATATGTATCCGGACCCAGCGCTTTGTCAAAACCACGCGAGCAAAATAGTACAAAATCACAAGACAAAAATTTAATGATTTCTAAGACAGGTTACCACTTCTCTCCCAAAACAATGATTTTTATTATTTGTAATTTTTTTTATATTTCAAATAAATTCAAATAATTTCAAATTTCAATAGTGCTGAACACGTTGTGAGATATTGTCTAGAGAGATGCAGCGTCAAATGCTCTAAATGTGATGTGATGTGGCATATTTCAAGAATTTGGCAGTCCGGAAAAGATAGAGGAGTTACATACAATGTTGGGTCGGGTGTGGCTTCCGGAAAAACGAATATGTGCGACTCCTGCAGGTGAATTGAGTTTTAAACTATGCTTAGTTGATTTAATAAGTACAAGTAAAAGGCAATTCATGAAAATCTATGATCGCGATTGCGATGCTGGAGGGTTCCATTATATATACTGAGGAAAGTCTAGCCGAAATATTGATAGGAGATAAAGTTTTTAAAATTTATTGTTAATTATATCCAAATTTTGTATCTAACAATGACGTAATTTTAGGAATAAATTACGATTTGGAAGAGTAAGATTGAATAAGCAAGCCGTAACTGGCTGGTTAAAATTACCTTGTGAGATAGTATGCTTGAGTAGTAAATGTTAGAAATATTAAAAAGAAAAACTTCTTTGTGAGATTTGAAAACGAGAAATGGATAGTCAAATGGGATTGAAAGTCAGTACCGGCAAGTTTTTGCCTAATCAAAATTATGGGATTTATGAAAAATGTACCAAAGATCAAGAAACTATGATTATATTGAATTCTTGGATAAATAAGAGGTGTCTTGTTGATTATGCTAAAGAAAGGATAGGAAAACCGATTGATTCTCCTGCAGTTTTACCGTCTGTTTTACATCATTTGTTAGTTTTTTTTGCCTTTATTTGTTGATTACCTTTATTTTCTTTATCTCCTTTATATTCGTTGTCATTTTTATCATCTTTGTTGTTATCGTTGATATCCGGGGTATTCTTGGAAATCTCGTCCTCGACATTTTTTATTTCAGATGATCTTTTTTTATTATTTTTGATATCTTCTATTTAGGTTCTCGTCCAACTGAGGTTTCTTGCTTTCTTTGCCAATTTCGTACTTGGTTTTCTAGTTCTTTTTTCCTTGATTTAATTCTTTCTTATTCGCTTTTAATACCGGTGAATTTTATCTCCTTTTTTTCAATAATGCTGTTATGGTTTTCGGGATATTTCGTTTTGTTTTTATTTTTTTCTTTAAGAATATATTTTCGTTTTCTTCGAATTTATTTACTTTTAGGATTTTTATTTTACAGAGTCTTGTTACTTTTTTATTATTGATACTTTTTGCATTCTTTCTTTGAATATTGTGACATAATCATTGATTTCTAAGTATTATGAGAATGGTGGTTGGTATTCTAAATCCATAAGCATGTTACATTCTTGACGTACATCAGTTTAAATGGACTCATTTTTGTCGTGGAGTGAATTGACATGCTGTAAGCCATTAGGCACAAATTTATAAATTCATCCTAATCTTTTTGATGCTTACTTACATAATTTGACAAAATTTCTATTAGAATATCATTAAATCTTTCAATTTTGTCATTGGTTTGGGGATGGTATGGTGAGGTTCTCAATTTCGCGATTCGAAAATAATTTATAACTTCGTTTATGATTTCACTCATAAAATTCGTTCCTTGATATGTTAAAATCTGTTTCGGTGTTCCATCTCTTCAACAAATTTCTTCGACTAGTATTTTTGCAATGGTTCTTGATTTTTGATCAATCATTGCGAGCGGCTTCTGGGAATTTTCTTAAATATTATGTTATTACTAGAATGTAGACATTTGCTTTACCTGATTCTGGTAACGGTCCTATGACGTCCATCGCAATAATTGTCATTCTTTTATCACTCCGGTTGACACTAACACGCTGCTTTTTCTCTTTTCCCACTAATCACATCATGTTCTGCTTTAGATTCTTCCATCTTTTTTGAATCTCATGTGCTTCTTCTGTCTGTAATTTCCGCCATTCTGCATTTTGATTTAGCTGATTTTCTTTTGTTTGTTGGTTTACTGGTTATTCTATTTTTCTCAGCATGTTGATTCTCAGATGATGTTGGTAACGTCAATTCTAATATCGACATTGATCTAAATTGTGCGTTGTTTATCTGTGAGTTATGGCTTTCGTTGTTTTGTCTTGTTTGATGTTCAGATGTCCAAACTATTGACAATTAAAGCATGTTTCTCGTCTTTTGTCACATAATATTTCCACATGACCTTTCTTTTGGCATACTTGACATGTCTAATTTTTATAGCATTCATTTTCCAAATTCCTTTGCCTTTGACATCTATCGTAATCATCCTCAACATCTCTTTATTTACAAAATTCGTGATTATAATTATATCATTAGGATCCAAAACCCCAGGACAAGCTTTACTTTATCTTTCCTCGAAAATTAAGGGGAAATATCGATACAAAATTATCGATTTTAACAAGAAATTCAGTTCTATTTTTAGAACGGAATTTCACAATTCTACACACCAACTCATAGTGAGATATTTTGATTTATTTCTTGGTATTATTAACTGATTTTTATTTCAGGTTTTTCTTTGCTCGAATTTTCCCAATTTTTGGAATTTTATGAATTTTTTATCCTATCACTCTGAGTAAATTGGTGATTTTTCCATAATTTTATTTCAAAAAAATTCTTTTATATAAATAATTAAAATTGATGGAACCAAATCTAAATTAAGTAAATCTTATTAACAATAAAAATTTCAATTCGTTCAATCATAATCGAGAGTAACACAATTTTATTTTTTATTTTTCCAAATTAAGTAAAGTATAATTTTGGTTTTGGTTGCTTCTTAAAATAGGATTTGCGTCAATATGGTGACGATTTCTCGAAGCATTCTAATTTGTCCTCTGTCTTGTATTTTTGTTGGTAGTCGAAAAACAAAAAAAATATGATTTAATTTTAAAATAATAATAAATAAAAAATAAAGAAATAATAAAAATCAGGTAATAATCAAACATGAATTTTTCGAACTTTTTTTCATTAAATGCAAATTTGAGAATAAGACCATGATCTTATTCTCAAGTATATATAAATTTATTTGCTAAAAGTTATAAAATAAACACAAGCAAACCCATAATTTTATAAAAAGGTCCGAAAATTAATGTTTTAGAAGTGGTTTTACTTTCAAGAAAATCCGATAATGGTTTTTTATATATCTAGTAGAGGTATAAATAGAGGGACAGGGGGGGGGACAAATGTCCTGGCGCCAGACAACGGGGGTGCCAAAATGTGGTTTGAAACTTTTAATTTTGTTTTGCGTGGTGGGTTACTGGGTATTGTTGTTTGTTTGGATCTTTCTACTGTTACCCCGGTAACGCCATAAAAATATTTTCTAGCTACCACTCGGTACCCGTTGCTAAGCAACGATGGAATTGTGTTCGAGTGGGTGGATTGTCCGCAAAAAGTGAGCGCTATTACTAATGCTGTAATTGCTCGGACAACCCCTGGACCCAACGAGCTGTCGTTAGAAGACTGGTGCTCGCTTTAGGTTATTGGGTCCCATGTATGTCGTAGACTTTATTGTTGAAGTTCATCATAGTTCAAAGGGATTCGACAATGATATTTTAAAAACAATACAAGCGGCTACATATCGTGACGATGCGGTTTTGTGTGTTGGTTGCGGGGTTATGAACACTTGAAAAACCCTTAAAGATACCGTCTAGATAACAAGAAACATATAATTATAAAATAAGCCATGAAATATATAATTATAAAATAAACATATATAATGTGCAACTAAAATACATTCTATAAGTTAACTAGGCCTTATTTAATAATAGAGCGGCTCGACGTCTAGCCCGCTCCTTTCGTCCAGGCTGATAACTGTTCGTTACTGTTGTGGTTGGAGTGGTGGTCGCTGTTGGAGTTGTCGTTAGGATTGCTGGTGGGGTTGCTATCGCCTCGCGGTAGGCTAACTGAGCCGGGGCAAACACGAGGGGATAGGTTACGGCTGTCGAGTAGACGTCCGCAATCCGTCCGACAGCGATGTCGTCCTCCACATTGGCCAGGTACTGTCTGGCCCTGACCACCTGTAGATCGACCTGCCGTTGGTGTTCTTCCAGGCGGGTGAGGAGATAACGTGCATGGTCTCGAATTTCTTGACCCGGATGCCGATCGTCGTTTTGATTGTTCGGCCAGCGTGAGTTGTTTTCCATCCCTAACAATTGCAGGGCGGTCCGATGAGGCCCTCTGGGTTGGGGTTCCTCGTAACCCCTCGCTTGCCCTGCTCGCCTCCAAGTCTGTCGCCATTCTTCCGCCACGTAGATGGGGACCCACTTGAGAGATCCTGATTCTTCTAAATAATCATGGTTAAATGGGATCGTCCACAAAGTTTAATAATTATCAAGAAAACTAGAATTAAAACAAAAACATGATGTCGGAAAACCATTGTCATTCCTCTATTATTTAGTTATTAAAAGGACTACAATTCCTACCACTGTCCGATTTTTTTCTCTTATCTTTTCCATTCCCTCTGAACCTCTCTACCCCCTGGTGTGGCCGATGAATACGTCGGTGGTTGACAAGCTCCTATTTCGTGGATTGCCTTTAGTTCCCTTCACAAGCCGATAGATATTTGATAGTAAATTTCTACGAGGTATTAATAAAATAAAACAGACCCACTTGTCCTAAATTAATATTTCGCTTTTAAATACTAGTTAAGTACTTAAATCTGTATTAAATTAATCATAAAAGTAAATGACTTTAATTATTAAGTTTGGTCGCTTAGGAAACTAGCGAAAAATTAAAATTTTAAAATAATTATAATTTGAATATGAAATTTTATACGTATAGAATAGCGTAAATGAAACATTACTTTAAATCCTCAGGGACATTCAAGTGTACGTAACCCATTGACCAAAACATTAACACTCTACAGCCCACGTGATATTGTCATACCCAAACGCCAATGTGATTGCATTAATTCATACTGATTTCCTGAGGAACCCAAATTTAGTTGAGTGTGTTTTTACTAGTATAGCTGTATGTCAAGCCAAAAACCATCTTTGGGATCCAATTTACACCTCCTAGAGATCGAAATAAGAAGAGTAAGATCCATTAGTCAAAGTTATAAATTTGACATAATGGTGGGTTACAGGGTTTCTTAATTTGTCTATCTTTATTGTTGCCCCAGTAACGCCATACAAAATGATTTCTAGCTACCACTTGGCACCCGTTGCCAGGCAACGTTGGAAATGTGTTCAAGTGGTGGATTGTCCGCAAAAAGTGAGCATTTTTACTAATACTGTAATTGCTCGGACAACCCTCGGGTTCACGAGCTGTCGATAGAAGACCTATGCTCGCTTTGCTCTGTCCCATGTGCAAGAAAGTTCATGATCGGATGTGGAACGAAGGTTTGAAACCGCGATGCGAGTATTCACAGTAATACTTGTACGTAAGTGCATCTAGGAGATAATTAAACTATAAATGCGACTACTTTATTCAAATCAACAAAAAAACACATAGCATTTGTGAGTTAATGGGGTGGGCTTGTTGGTTGTGCTGCTCGGCGTCGGGCACGCTCCTTGCGTCCCGGCCGACGATTTCTCGATGGAGTGACGGGTTGGTTCGTAGGTTGGGTTGTGGTACTGTTGGAATCTCTACGTGGTATCTGTGACGGCGCGAAGACGAGCGGGTATGTTACCGCTTCCCCTTCCCGACAGATTGCTAGGGCGACCTCCACTCCCCTGATCTGAGTGCGCAGGCTCTGATTGAGCTGTCGCTCTTCCGCCCAACCTTTTTGAGCTGCTGTTAGCCTGAGGTACAGATTTTTCATCTTCTTCGGGTCTGACCAAGTTGCTTTGATTTGTTGTATTTCACGAGTTATCTGGAGTATTTGGTTGAGGAGATTTGCATTTGAGCTCCTTGCGAGTTCCAATTCAGTTTGTAGGATTCGGGTAGTTGTCATTGCTATAATGAACAAAATCTTTAAATTTCTCTATGGGTTTACATAATTAATAGTTATGATTATCGCAAACATAATTATCAAAATGGGTCTATTCATGCAAAGAAGTAAAATGAACGACACTTAACGAAGATTTCTTTTTCAAAAAAATAACTTAATCATATTAATGTGCGGTTTATTGTTCGTGTTTTCGAGAAAATCAATGTTCTCCGATGAACGGTCTCTTTAAGTTCTTCTTCTGAGGCGAAACTGGAAATGGCCGTCGGGTATCGCGGACTGGGCGAGGTGGATAGGCCTCTGCAATACGCCCGGCGAGGATGTCCTCTTCGACATTCGCGAGGTACATCCTCGCTTTGACCACATTCCGGTCCACTTGTTCCTGCACCCTTTCCCATTGGATGAGGAGGTTCCGTGCATGTTCGTATGTTTCTGCAGCAGGGTATCGCTGTTCGTTGGGCCAACAAGGGTCCCTTTCGAAGCCCAATAGCCGCCAAGTGGTGGGATATTGCCACTGTTGTAGAAGTTTATCGAAATTTTCTGTAGTTGGCGGTGCTCCTTTCCGACACTGTTCGTCGGTTACTTGAATAGCGGTCCGATCGAGCGGCATGTCCTCTTCTAAAATATCGTCATGATCAGACAGTTGTATGTAAAGGGGTGAAAATTAATTTATTCAAATCGTCTGCTTGATTTTAATAATTGACTAAATAATGACTATGATATTGCTATTCGAATTGTCAAACCCTAAACCTTATCAAATTCTGTTAAACTTGAATTATTACTGCATACTTCGAATGAGGTAAATGTGGCTGTTCGTCTGTAGGTTTATGATATAATACGTTTAGTTAACCATTCTGGCTCGTGACTCTCCTATATTTCCTTTTTACAATGGTTATAATAATTTTTGGATAAAGCGACATCTCGTTACTACTACTAATTGGGTTGTGGCATGAGTTTATTTATTAACTAATGGCTTGACGTGTAGTAGGGTAAGATGCAACTATTAATTGATTAAATTTCTTAATGGTAACGACTCGAAGGGTCATTAATCGTTGCGAAAATGAGCAAGGGAAGTTATGTTGCCTTACAGGTTTGGCCCTTGTGTATGAACCCTTTGTTATCGAAAAATCTACATTATTAAAACTTGGAAGTCGTTGATGTCGTGGCAGGATGTCGATTCGTGTACGTCGGTTGTATATAGACTTGTTTATTTCATATTGATTCAATAAGTTGTAATGATCCTAGATAGCCGGTTTCCGGTGGATTTGACGTTGGTCGATTTATGGATTCTGTTAAGGTTTTCCGTTATTGATGATAATTCAAATCGGTAAGTTTACATCCTGTTCTGCATTGTTTATACTTTATTTGTAGAAATTCGCGGTTAGTAATTCACCGAAGTTTAGTCAAATCGATTTTGGTAGTTTAACGTGTTAACTAATTTGAATGTTTTCTATCAACATTTTTGGGAAAATAGTTACATCTACCGTGGTTTTCGAGTGGACTCCTTCTCCGCATCTTTGTGCAATCTCACGCATTTGTAATTTTACTATTTGGAATTTTATTGTGTGGGATTTTACTATTCGGAATTTTATTTTTTGGAAGTTGTTATTCATCGTTTTCCCGGAGATATTTGGATCACTTTATTAGTGTTTATCGAAAGTCGGCGGTAAGCCTTTCCTGTGGTTTAACATTAAATGTGATATTAATATAAAATTTTTGATTGTTATCTTAATTGATCAATCGTCCTAAATTTTTATGGTCATTCTGATCTTTCATCGAGGTTGTATTAATTTTCGATTTTTTGGGTCAATATTGGGGTTTTATCCGAAATTCAAGTCGTAGATAATTTTTAACTTAAATGTTATCACCGATTAAGTCACTTTTATTTTGTTTTATGGCGAATTAATCAACGATTTTGTGTTAACACTTTCCCCTTTTTCTTAATAATGATATTAAGTCACTTTAAACAATGATTTAGATTTTATAGCGATGATCTCGGGTTAATGAATTGTCAAGTTATTTTTAAGCAACGGTTGTGCTTACTTTCCATTTATTTGTTTTTACCTTTAATCAACTAATTACTTTTATCAATAAATTACTTTAATTTTATAACAATTAGGTTAGTTAGTAATTTACTTATTGTTACTTGATAATTACTTTAATTTTCATCAATACATTACTTTAGTTTCCATCAATGAATTATTTTACTTTTAATTGATAAATTTCGTTATTTGCAATCAATGAGTTCAATCAATAATCACCTTAATGTTTAATCAAGGAATTAATTTAATTTAGTCAATGAATTATTTATTTTTACTCAATAATTACTTTAATTTTAAGCAATGAATTACTTTAATTTTTACTTTATTTTAAAAACAATGAATTACTTTATGAATTACTCCATTTTTAATCAATGAATTCCTTTACTTTAATCAATAAGTTAATGAATTACTTTATTTTTAATTGATGAATTACTTATTCTTAATCAATCAGTTGCTTTATCAATGAAATTAATGCTTTACTTCATTTTACTCAAAGATTTACTTTATTTTTATCAAAAAATTACTTTATTTTTATTCAACGATTAATTTATTCCAAAATATCAATTCAATTTAGTTATATCAACGAGTTCAAATTAAATTATGCCCGTACCCTTTCCCTTTAATAGGCCTTAGGCGCATTTTGTGTTTATGTTATATTTAATGAGTGCCCACTGGACTACTCGGTGTGATGATTTTGAGCCGTGTGTAAAGTAATTTAGGTCGATTTTACAGAAATGAGAAACGAGGAAGCAGCCAAAAGACCTCTTCCTTATTTCTCGTTTCTTCTATATGGAGCAATATTGACGTTACGACCCCTGCGTTCCGCACGCTGGGTCTTCACGGGTACATATCATTCTCGATTTTCCACGCACTTACACGAATCTGTACTATGTATATTTTAATGACTTGCGATTTGTGTTGGCTGTGGGCCGGAAAAATTTAGACAGATTAATTTAAATTATGTAATATATAAAACAATTTATGAATAATATAAGGTTTATTATCATATTAAAGACAAAGTACAAAATTACTTGACAACCAATAAATTCATCAAAACATAAAATTGCATCTCTCCCCACGCCGACGTCCAAGCAGAGCTCTACCGAGGTTGCGAGGAGGTGACGTGGAGAGAGAGCTCCACAATAAAAGCTATTTCTCACCTAAAAAATTTGTCTTCCAAAATAGATTTTTAATCAATAATTCAAAATCAAATTTTGATTCAAAATGGTTTTCGTTTGAAAAACGGTTAAATTTAATGTGAAAATGAATCGGTATTTATACCTATTTTCTGTCCCTAACCTCGCGTGTTAAATTTGATGTAGTAAAACAAAATTCGACCTTGTTATTTTCTAGTGAATTCTATTCTTTAATTTTATTATTTTTCGATTTATTTTAATAATTTTTTATTCAGAATTTTTATTGAATTATTACTAATTCAAATTTTTTGATTTAAGTTTCATTTTCATGAACTTTTATTAATTTGTAATTCTCGGTCGAATTTGTTGGGTTTTCGTGCTATATTTGTGTTTGTATCGTGCGAATCTTGTTGCATTTTGTTATTATTTTAATTTATTTTTATGTTTATTATTTTATATTTAATTCTCTTTTTCCTCATATTTGGTAGGGTTTAATTGGTGTTTCAATAGGTTTATTTAAATTTGCATGTTATGTTTGCATGTATGTTACCGATCCATTTAAACATTTTCCAAGGCCATATGTGTTCTGGCCCAACAATAATATGGGAATTCATTATTTGCAAGTTCAGAATCTTAGAAGTGAAGTGAAGTTTTTGTATTACCCTAATTTTATCGGGATCTGTTATTTGTAATTCTAAGTCTTAAAACTAAAATTAAAATTTTGTATCATTAAATATTTATTAAAGATTATTATTGACTCAGCAAGAAAAAATAAAATGGATATAATTCGAAATTTGTTAGGGTTCATTCGGACGAATCAAAAATCTCTATATTATTAGAACTTTATTGGGGTTTGAGCAACAATGAAATTTATATCTTCAGAAATTTATTAAGATGTAAGTAAAAGGAAATTTATATCATTGAGAATTTATTAAGGTTTAAGTAAAAACGCAATTTAGATCGTTAGAAATTTATTAATATTTTAATAAAAATGCAATTTAGATCATTAGAAATTTATTAATATTTTAGTAAAAATGCAATTTAGATCATTAGAAATTTATTAAGATTTTAGCAAAGTACAATTTAATTCATTCAGTGATTTATTAATATTTAAGTAAAATGCAATTTAAATTTACCCCAAGTCGATGGGTTTGGCCCCCGCACTACTTCCTCTCCCGACCCCCTGATCGTAGTGTCTTGGTTGCCAAGTCCTTGTGGTTGATGCATGTATCAAATGGTTGGAATTAATGATCGATCGAAGGTTACCGGTGCTTCTTATAGAATCCAGTGAAGATGTGTGTTCGTTGTTAGGAGATTTCGTTAATCACTTGGGTGGATTCATACTCGTGTGTAATGCTAAATGTGTGCCGTGTGTGTCTTTCGCCTTCCATATTTCAGATGGGCGTGTATTAGCAGATGTTGCTATCGATTGATTATTGATATAACTGTTAGGGTAAGTGTGTATGTTAATTATTCTATAGTCGTATCGTTTACTCCCTTTTTGATTTAGTTTATTAGTTCTGGTGGTTGAATATTTGAAAACAATTCAATTGATTCATGACAGGTAATATGTAATCATATCTCTTAAGCTATTAAACTCTTGTCTCTTAAGGAATTATTGTAGGTTGAGAAATGAATGCGGATGGAGCAGTTAGTTCTTTTATCATAAGTGGTTGGTTTTAATATTTCTTTAGACAATTTTTTAACGTGATAAGTTACCTCGGGGAGTTTACAAAAATGATTCATTTATTAGCCTATTGAAATTTTATGGATTTGAAGGAAACTGTCGTATCACTGCGTAATCTGGATTGCATTATATTAATTTAATGTTTTATTCTTTTTCTTTTTGGATTTAATTTGATTGATTTTTTATCGTTGGACATGGTATGTTTATTAATTTAATTCGGATTCGTTGGTAATTATTAAGCAAAAACTTTGTAGAATATAGCTTGAATATTATTCCTATTAACTGATTTATCCTTCTAAATACTTAAATGTTCAGATCAATCAAACTCATTTATGTCCTTTAGGTGGTGTTATTGGCTTCCATCAATGAATCTAATTTTATTTCTGCGCGAGTAAATTATTTGACCCTTAGTATGATCGTAGAGAGTTATAGCGATTTATTATAATTCCCCTTCGACTAATAGAGGTTTTGGTTACTCTTACTATGACATTAGTCATATATATCTATGAAGGTTTATAACTCTGATTTTATTAACATTGGTGTGAAAACGCGTCTCCAAATTTATAGCTATTAGTCGTTCGATTTTAATTCCAATCTGTATTTTAAACAACGATTTCAATTTTATTTCCCCGGTACCATTCCCTAGATTTACCTTAGGCGCATTATGTTCATGTTATAGTTAATGAGTGCCCACTGGACTACTCGTGTGATGATTTTGAGCCGTGTGTAAATATAGTTTAGGTCGAATTTTAAGAAACTGAGGGACAAGGAAGTAGCCAAAAGACCGCTTCCTTATCTCTCCTTTCTTCTATACGGGATAATTTTGACGTTCCGATCCCTTCGTTCCGCACGCCGGGTCTTCACGGGCACAGATCATTGGCGATATTCCACGCACTTACAGGAATCTGAATTATATGTCTGATTTTTCTAACTTGTAATGTGTCTTTGGCTGTGGGCCGAAAAAATTTCGACAATTAAAAAAATTATTTAAGAAAAACAATTTTGGTATTATAAAATAATTTATTAAAATAATAATAAAAGTTACCACTCCAAGCATCCATAAAATATCATAAAAATACCACTCTCCCCACGCCGACATCCAAGCAGAGCTCTATCGAGGTTGCGAGGATGTGACGTGGAGAGAGCTTCCAAATTAAACTCTCACTTACATAGACTTTTAAAGAGTAAGTTTCAAAAATACTGATTCAAGTTTGAAAAAACTGAAAAACGATTAAAAATTATGTGAAAATGAGTCGGTATATATACCTATTTTTTGTCCCTAACCTTGCGTGTTCTTTTTGATTTAGTAAAACAAAATTCGACCTTGGTATTTTCTAGTGTATTCTAATCTTAATTTTTATTATTTTTTAATTTCATTTGATAATTTTTTATTTGAAATTTTTATTGAATTATTTCTAATTCAAATTCTTTGATTTTAATTTCATTTTCATGAAATTTTCATTTTTTTGTTAAATTATCAAATTTCGGTCGAATTTGTTGGGTTTTCGTGTTATGTTTATATTTATATCGTGCGGATCTTGTTGCTTTTTGTTATTATTTTAATTTATTTTTATGTTTATTATTTTATATGTAATTATTTTTCTCTCATATTTTGATAGGGTTAATTGATGTTTTCATAGGTTTTGAATTTAAAGCTGCATGTTATATTTGCATGTGTGTTACCGATTCATTTAAACATTCACAAGGCCGTTTGTATTCTGACCCAACATGCGTAACTTTTTTGCATCATTTTAATATGATATCTATCAATATTGAAAGTGCGTCACTCTCTTGCAGTCAACTTTTTGTTATGCACTATCAATCTTATTGTGTGAATGTAATATTGCTAAACCTAATTAACCTAGTTTATAGAATTCAGATTTATTAACCTACATATGACTAGAAACATACAACTTATTTGGATATCGGCCTATCGGGTTTATGCACAATATATAATACTACTTGCTACCGGGAAATCGAAAGAAACCCGAATATAATCAGATACGCCAGCAGTCAGCAACCGCTCGCACCTGTATCCAGACTGCAAATGAGTTCTGTAATAATCAGTGAACCATTGAAAATAATCCAAATTCCGACACGTATAGGAATGGAGGCAGGCAGCTGAGAAGGAACTAGGTTCGTTGGTTTGGCATACTTGGCATCAGACTTAACAGTGAGCTCATGCATCCCAACGTGTGTGCTGCATTCGCGGCCGGTAGTGAACCTCGGGAAGTGGCTTACTACCATGACAAAGTCAACGAACTGAATCGATGATTTGACGATGTCGAAAAATGGAAGAAGCGTGGATGCCACCTAACCAAGCCAAGAAGTTAATGCAGCAGTACGAGTAGCTGAAATCCCAATACATAGAAGTAATGGTGAAGCTCGAGGAATTACAAAGAGAAAATGACCAACTGAAGTTAAAAGATACGATCCAAGATGAAATACTGCAACATGGTAGTATAGCATAAATAACCAGTACATGTCACCCATGGATCTCCCAAGTCAATACCCAAATGGTCCGAATAAATGTCAACGCAAAATCTTCTTCTCAATTATACTAGACTGCTTGTTCAAATGAAGAAATTGATGTCTAATTAATTATCACATAAGATTGACAATTTTTTATCAGCTTATTGTTCGGGTTATGAATTATTTAAAATTTCGAGCTATTTATTTTCTTTTGAGCCGATATTCTTTTTCGAATAAATACAGATCAAATCGTTAATTTTATCGTTAAGATATCTAGTATAGTTCATTTTTTTTATTTTTCTAATATTGTTTCAACTAAAACATCGATAGAGGAACCCCTTATTCAAATGACCGTGAATACCTTCTATGGTAGACCTGGAACCCAAAGGTTTGCCAGGGTATTAGCAGTCATAGCTCACTCTTTACTGGTGACCACCCATTAAGATACACTTCCAACATCATTTTAATGGATATCTAAAGGTTATATCTCTTAAGCGCTCATCTGATGGGATTCCCTTGACAGTAGCCTCGAATCTTATTTTTTTACCCATCAGGTGTCCAACATAAGTCATAACATTTTATTTTTAATTTTTAAGGAAAACTAAATTTAATTAAACTAAAATCATTCTATGGAGCAAGGAAAATTGTTTAATTACTTGTATGAGGCTCCATGGGGTGGTCAATTATAATACCACCTAACGTTTAAGAAAGCAATTTGGAGTGTATGTACAAAATTAAAAAAGAAAATAGCCTTTATTTGTAGTGGCATTAAGATTCACCAGTGTCTATTAAAGGGTGAACACATCTTTCATCGAGCTACGAATACTGTGTACGATATGGACCTAGTGTGGGGTTAAGGGTTTTGACTACCTCGACCCCAGATGAAAATGTTTTTCGTGCCCAATGGTTACCCGTTGCTGTGCAACGTTGGTAATGTAACCATGGGTTTTGAGGTCGCCAAAGGTGAGCGCCACGGAGGAACTACTCTGGCCCGACCTCAAGCTGGGTTCAACACACCACCGTTAGAAGGCCTGTGTGTGCTTTATTTGCTCTGGTCCCATCTTTATTAGTTTGGTCAACTCATTATAAATTAACTACTGAACTGCCGTTATTTATTACTAATGTACTATTTTGAGTGACTATCGGAATACAGAGAAATGATCAAACGAACGACAAAACTATGTATTAAAGGGCGACAATTACATACTAGTCTATGCTCGAGCAGCTCGACGCTTGGCTCGTTCCTTCCTTCCTGATCGATGGATTTTGGGTTTTGAAGTAGTCTTCGGGGCCGTTGTTGTATCCCTATACGCCAGCTGAGCAGGGGCGAAGACGAGGGGGTACGTCACCGCTGCCCCTTCTTGACAAGCTGAAACGGCCACCTCCAGACCTCTTATTTGAGTTTTCAGGCTCTGGTTGACCTGTTTCTCTTCGAACCAGTCCTTTTGTGCCGCTGTTATCTTCTGGTAGAGCGTTTTCACCTTCTTCGGCTCTACCCAAGTGGCTTTAATTTGCTATATCTCCTTGGTCAGCTGTACGATTTGTTCGTAAAATTTTTTGTTGATTCTGCGCGCGTGATCTAACTCTCGTTGTAGGATTCTCAGTGGCTCCATATCTATAAAAAGGTGTGATTAAATCGGATTAATTCGTTTCAATTTATCTAAGTAACTATCATAATTAATTATGGGGTCCTACAGGCGTTATTGTTAATAATTTAAAACAAACGAGTACTCGAATTCAACTAAGACATTTTATTTCAAACTCGCCTAACTAAGGCACTTGTAATCAGTTAGAATGTTCCATTGTCAGCAATTAGTCATAATGAGGATTCCGGCGATGCTTATAGACATCCCGTTCCGGGGCCGGCCGAGCGTAAGGATGCTCGCTGTGTTCTTCGGCTGGCTTCTCAGTCCTTCTCATATGTCAGGGGAGGATCCTCTGCGGGACCACCACGTTGATGGCCGTAGATCGGGAGTTTAATCTCTCGTCGTCGAGATTGAACGACGTGTTGTATGGCGGGGCATACCCGTCCGTACTTGCGATCCTGCCCACGGCAATGTCATCGTTGACGTTGGCGAGATAGCGCCTGGCACGATCCACTTGCATATTGGTCTGTCGCTGATGTTCCTCAAGACGAGCGAGGAGGAACTCAGCTTGGCCGCGGATCGCTCGGGCCGGATTGTGACCCGGCTCCCGCTTTATGGCAACAAACGGGAGCTCGACTTCCTCCGTTTGTCGTAGGCTGCCAGCTCTACATTGCTTGACGGCAACGGTTTGCCGCATGCGCGCGGAAACGCACGGAGATCCGGGATTCATCAATCCACGAATCGTCTAAACGAAAATTATTTCAATAGGTTCATTTGATATACTTAGTCATCTATTCTCAGGATATCTGCTTGGATGCGTGTCGGTAAATGATGTATTGCACTACATTGGTCATTATCCTGGGTTATCGATTCGACCTTCTTCAACAGCTCAGTGCTTAGTCGGACTTATATGGCGTGATATTGTCTTTTAATAGTACCTTTGAAGGGTTTCGTCTCTATTATCATTCTAGGAACGTTGTTCGATAGGATGTCGTGTTCTGTTAGGAGGGTCGGCGTAAGCGTTTCATCAAAGGACTTGCCATCCTATCCGACCCAGCCGCAATGAAGAGGAGATCCGAGATCCTTAGAGTTATTTTCTACGCAACAAGTTTGGCGGTATTGTTCTTAACGAAAAATCAATCTTTACGTTTCATTTAACTTTAGGCCCCTATGAAAGGAACAAAGTTCGACAAGGAATAAAATTTTGGGTTAGGAATACACTCTCTCAAGATTTTATTATCTACAATTTAAGTTTTACCAAAAATTAAATCGAATTGTAATTATTTAATTTTAGAGAAATTAGTTAAACGGGCTCTAAAAATTAAAATTTTCTGAAACATTCAATTACGACTATCGTAACGCATTAATTTTTTAGATCCGTCATTTTAATCTAGTTATCCCTGAGCACCGACTCATTAAAACGTTTACGTTTTGAAAATTGTTCTTTAGACAGTGGGTACATGAGAGTATCATTCTTATTAATATTAACGAGAATAATACCGAGTTTTCTCAAAGGGTCTATTGTCCTTTTACTTTACTGTGTCACTAGAACACTTTCTGCAGGAGGGCTTCTCATTTCATCTACTCAAGAGGTTACCTAATTCTATTCGTAATTTTCCTTAGTTAAGGATGTTAAGGCTATCGAACTATTCATTAAATATTTGGATGAGATTCTTACTGAAACTATAACCTGAGTGACTCGAATATCATTTTCGATATAAATTTTCTAGATGGGTGAGATTTATAATATTTAACACGAACATGTCAGTGTGCATGATTTATCGAATCCTTATTTTAAAGTATCTAAATGTATGTGATCTAAAATATTAACATTAACCTGATAGTGATATTTGATTCACTAAACCAATTTATTTTAATTGAATATATGAACGGGACCTATACTCTTTAATATTACTTAAATAAATGAGAGTTAGAATACTTGTATTAACTTGCCAATGATATTTGATTTATTGAACCATTTTATTTAAAATTACCTACTGAATAAGATCTAACGTACGTTATATTAACAGGTCATTAATGCATAGCTTATTAAATTCAAAATAAACCCTTTACTATCTGATAAATGATACTCACGAAAAAATGATTCGGATTACTTTAATATATTTTGGTTACTAATTTAACGATAACCTGACATTTGATGGGAATACATCAAAGGCAAAAGGGTATTTCATCATTATTAAATTGTTTGGGTTTCAGCATTCCAACTAATTATTTCCGTTGGTGAATTTTAAATCATTCCAACACTTGGATCATCTCTCCACTGCAAGCGGTTCACGTAAGATCGAAAATCCCTGTGTAATTTTAGGATTACAGCCTATGGTAGTTGAAAACGTAACCAATATCATTTATTCTCTCGGACTGGTTCAGGCTCAAATGTACATGGTCTCTACTTTTTGGGGTTTGGTACGTCTTCACACAAAGAAGAAATTAAGAGAAACCACAGGTCTTTTCCAGTATCAGGTTTTATTTTTAAATCATTATTATTATTGACATTCTTAACTCAGAAGTTGGCGTTGAGATCGGTGTTGCGATATTTCCATCTAAGGCTCGTACAAGTTAGTAATATAATTTAAAAGAACAAAAAATCTACCTAAAGAGCGAGATCTTGGGTTTAAGATTATATCATCTTCCGGGATCCTGGCAGACGTATCCTCATTCACTTGGTTAGATTGGCGATGCATTTCAACTTTCAAAATTAACTGTCAATCTCGACCTATCGATAGGTCTTATATGGATCGGTGTGTCAGTCGGGAAAGAGAGAAGGTGTGGGTGGCTACACGCTGTGAATTGGATGAAATCAACTTACACAGTGAGTGTGCGTTATTAGATCGATTAATTTGGAGTGTTACAGAAAGGTCACGCCAAATATCTGGTTGACATTTTCGCCCCATTACATAGTGCCGATTCCTGATATTTAATTATCGCGCGTCAACTCTCGTTAAGAAAACTTTTCACTTTAATCGATCGTCGTCGGAACTGGAAAAGAAGTATGTTGTGTTTTTACAATTCATCGCTTTGGAGTAAAAATCAAATGAATATTTCAATGGTGAGTTTTGCTTCCTTTAACTCTCTATTATTAACGAATCATTACGTTCAGGTGGGGGACCTTTGGGATTGGAAATCGTAAAATGGACTATACTAACAGAAATGTCGTGGAATTATTCAGGGACAAGGTTTTATGGAAGAATTCATCTGGGTATTCATGGCGGAAAATTCGGTCCTTTATTGGAGCACTTCGATCGATCCTTTTAGTGTCATTGTTGATTTTGTAATACATTTATTTTGTTTAATAGCGGTTTTATTCTACGGTTAAGATTACATGCAAATACTTTCATCGATTATTTTATCTTTACGACATAGTCTGATCGGGGTCGTGATTTTTTTGATTTCCTTTTTAAAACTTCGGCGTAATATCTACTTATGTGGGTATTTCAAATGAAGTTATGTGACTAATTCGATTGATGCGTGGGTGGGAGTTGATGAAGATATTGGTTAAAATTTTTCGTGAGGGTTTGACAGTGGTTTGGATCAATAGGTTGGGGAAGCGACTCACCTATTTTAAACGGATCTAGAATGTATTTGGGTCATGATTTGGATCTTAGACCATTATAGTTTCGGTATGATATTTATACTTAAAACCTTTAACTCATTCCTGTTTTTGTCGGCGCTTCGTAATCTGGATAATTAAAAGATATTTTACAAATAAAATAATTTTTCTGTCGAGTAAAACTCCTGTCTTTAGCTCGCCAAACTATTATCGGAATTAATACTCATGTTAAGTTAGATGATACCTAATCCTTATGAATTTAATGAATTTAAATCAGTAAATTAGAAGTCATAGAACGAATTGATTTCGCCAATAAATAGTATCTAATTTATACTCATGTTCAGTTGGAAGATACTGGATCCTGATGAATTTAATTTAATTTAAATCAACTAAAAATAGAAATCATAGAAACAAATTGATTTCGCCATTAAATAGTATCGAAATTTATACTCTTGTTAAGTTAGAAGATACTTGATCATTATGAATTTAAATTACTTTAAATCAACAAAAACTAGAAGTCATAGAAACGAATTAATTTCGCCAATAAATAGCATCGAAATTTATACTCAGGTTAAGTTAGAAGACACTTGATCCTTATGAATTTAATTTAATTTAAATAGAAGTCATAGCAACGAATTAATTTCGCCATTGAATTCTCAGTCACCATCCCATTTAATTGATCTTAGGCGTATATATGTTTATGTTATAAATTAATGAGTGCCCACTGGACTATTCGGTGTGGTAATTTTGAGCCGTTTGTCGTAAGCACGTTTAGGTCGAGTTTATGGGAGTTGAGTGTCGGGCAAACAGCCAAAAGACTATTTCCCTTTCACCCTTTTCCCCTATACGGACTGATATTGACGTTCCAGCTCCTGCGTTCTCCAGCCGGAGCCTTCACGGGCATGAATCATTGGCGATAATACATGCACTTACACGATTTAGATTGTATATTTGATTTTAATAACTTATGATATGTTTCGGCTGTGGGCCGGAAAAATTTCGACAGAAAAGTCTATTCATTTAAATATACATATATTTTTGTCATATACTTTGCCTCATAATTGTCATTTAGCATATTCATACATCATATATCATAACTACCTCTTCCCACGCCGCGATCCAAGCAGAGCTCATTCGAGGTTGCAAGGATACGACGTGGAGAGAGTGTCGAATAATCTTTCACTCACATCAAATTTCAAGATCTCCACTGGTTAAACTAGTTATTCAGATTAGAACTGATTTCAAGATAAAAACCGATTTCAAGTTTTTTAAAACTGATTCAGATTAAAAACTGATTAAAATTGTGTAGAAATGAATCGGTATACATACCTATTGTACGACCCTAACCTTGCGTGTTATTTTTGATTTAGTAAAACAAAATTTGACCTTGTGATTTTCTAGTATATTCTATTCTTAATTTTATTATTTTGAAATTTTATTTGACAATTTTTCTTTTGCATTTTTTAATTGAATTATTTCTAATTCAAATTCTTTGATTTTTATTCCATTTTTATGGAATTTCACATTTTTTGATAAATTGTCAAATTTCGGTCAAATTGTTGGGTTTTCGTGTTATGTTTATGTTTATTTCGTGCGGATCTTGTTGCCCTTTGTTTTTATTTTAATTTATTTTTGTGTTTTATAATTTTATATTTAATTGTTCTCTTTCTCGCATTTTAGTAGGGTTAATTGATGTTTTAATAGGTT
Organism: Schmidtea mediterranea; assembly: GCA_022537955.1. Taxonomy (NCBI): domain Eukaryota; kingdom Metazoa; phylum Platyhelminthes; order Tricladida; family Dugesiidae; genus Schmidtea; species Schmidtea mediterranea. The sequence continues at coordinate 79,115,071 of CM039681.1, forward strand.
TGATTTTAATTCTGCATGTTGTATTTGCTTGTGTATTACCGATTCATTTAAACACTTTACAAGGCCGTCTGTGTTCTGGCCCAACACTAGTTAAATTTAACGAATGATAAGATTAGAATAAATAAAGTAAATGCAATGTATCGATATTTTTGAGATTTATTAATGTTAAAAAGCTTTCAGTGACTTAATATAATTAATATTTTTCTCAAGAAATGATCGATACAATTAATTAATTTTTCTATTTCCATGTAAATGATTTAATGATAGTTGTTTAAATAATCTAAACTTCTTCAAATTATATAAATTGGATTCTTAATTTTGAAAATTTTATTTTTAGTTATATTTTTGGTCCAAAATTAATCGAATAAATTCTATAAGAACATTTTCTAAATCCCTTTTTTATACCGTAAGAATTTTAAGAATGTCATTAAATCATGATATGACAAAAGTTTTAAAATGTTATGTGAAACGAAAATCATTAGGTGAAATTCAGTTTGATGAAAAACAAAAAGAAAGTGGTGTTAAAGTAGGCATTAATTGTATGTAGACGGTTTTACAGTTTATATAGATTTGCGAACATTTAATACATGAACATTCAAATAAAACTAATGGAAAAGATAAATTAAAACTAATAACCCAAATATCGCACGTAAGTGACAATTGTGAAACTCCAATTCCATCAACTGATCGTTTAGCATTTACCAATAAAGAAGAGGTATGAAATTTAATAATATTTTTAGTTTTAATGTATTACATAATAATTTGTAATTTACTATATTATTTCTGTTAAAAGAAGCTGAGTTTAATTTCGTATTTTAGCTTGGTATACATACATTTATTTTAAATGTAACTTTTTTATAACTATCGGGAATATTTGTAATTATTTCCGTTCGTCAAATTTTTTAAACTATTTCAGGAATTTCAATTTTTTAATGCGATAAAATTCTATCAATTTGCAAATTATTTCATGTACTCAATTCTCTATGGACAATCTTTTTGACATAATTTCCCACTGTCGCATTTCTCAACAACTCTACTAATTTATCAAAATCTTTTTTTGTCAATTTTTATTTATTCTGAGAATTAAAGATAATAAATTGTTGGAAATCGAGTTCCCTCCTGAATTTACACATCTAATTTGTCATTGGAATTAAAATTAAGACCAATGATAATGTTTCAAGTTTTTTTGTCATTATTTGGACTATCTTATATGATACGAAATCATCCCATGAAACGCAATATCTCCCTCGTGCATTAACCCATTTAATATGACATTAAAATTAGAAATGTCATAATTGAAGTCAATAATAAAATTTTTCATTTAATTATTTTAATAAACCTAATATCTTATATGATCAATACCGGACTGTGTTTTTCCATTTCAACCGCTTTTATCACTGTTGAGGCCAATAACAAAATTTTTTTGGATCTTTTCGGTTATACGACCGCCACCCCTAAAATTCATTTTTTTAATGGGGTAAAATAAAACCGTATATGTAACTTTCAATATTTAACAGAATTGGTAAGAAAAATTTAATCAATCACTAACGCATCTATATAATTTATTTTAATAAAAAATTATTTTAGGGGTGGCGGTCGTATAACCGAAAAGATCCCATTTTTTATCCTAATAAACCAAATAACTCCTTGAATGGCGGTTTAGAGAGGGGTTACATTTCTGTTTCGAATTTCATAATAATATAAATTATAAACATTTACGTATTTAATAAATCATAGTAAAAACAACAAAGTGTTATCACAGGTAAATTATTTGTTATTTGCTAATTTCATTTGAAATGACGTTGACATTCATGTTATGATCGATTGATTGAATTAATTGCTCCATTCTGATACAATACAACCTGTTTAAACACAAAATAAAATAATTGGAACGATACAGAAAAAAAAGAAGTTTTCGATTTCATAAATTTTAAGCTTGGAAAGTTGCATAATAATTCCACACAGATAATTCTACCAAAACATCCCTGGATTGAATAAAAATTTATATTGGTTTCAGTTCAATCTATCTGATTGGTTAAAAAACAACAACCAATCAAAGTTAATTCTATTTTATTAGCACGTGTTTTGAAATACAAATTCCACAAATCGGATACTTATATTTATAATATCAAGATTAATTTTTGGAAAACCAATTCTTGTCAGTGAAAATTTGTTAAAAATCTTCGATATTTATACCATACACAATATTTTCGATGGCCCTATAAAACAGATTTTTAAGAGAAATAAATGAAATAAAATAAAGCCCGATACATGTTAATATAACATAAATGATAGATGAGTAAAGAATTACAAGCTATAGCACATGTTGTGACTGACATATCAAATTTATATTAATCCTTGACTACATTTACTGCATTTAGATGCGTGGCAACTAAAAAATTTTATAGAAATTCATTCTACATCTGGAATAGCTCATTGTGTTTGCTCAACAAACAGTTTATACATGTTGATTGAAAATTTCGATTATCCAGCCAACTTGTTTAATAATAATTTTTTGTTCTAAATTAATTTATTATGTACCGTTTCTACATACTTTTTTCGGTATAATCAACCAAGACATAATAATTGAATTAGATTAGTTCAGTCATGTAGCATAACTTTGAATCAAATATTTTCCGCGTGATTTATATTTGAAAACTGATAATTTCTTCAGTGGAAAATGTAAAACAAATTTTCGGTTGAGCGGAATTAGAAATAACGTTTGAAAGAAACGTAACAATAAAAATACCATAAACACATTAAAAGCCAAAACTGGCGTAATTATTCATTGTTTTTTACTCGTCGGAAAAGACAGGTACCTAAATGATTTTTATCCGCATTTAATCATTTCTGAAATATTAAATTATCATGGACCTCAAATTTTAACATAAAAATGACTAATAAGGTGAATATTTTTTCAATTTTGTTACTTCCTCTCCTATAAACTGAAAATTTCCCGAGGGCACCCATGAGTTCATAATAGTGTATGCTAATCGTACGTAGAAGCGTTGAAAAGATTCATATTGTGTAGAGCATTTGAATAGAAAAGATCAATGCTCAAGCTGAAAGAGCACGTGCAGTTTGACTTACCATTTGTGTAGGCTTAAAAAGCGTGATAGATTTTATTTTAGAAATATTATTAGAATAATTTGTAGCAAAGTTTTATTATCATATGATGCAATCCATTTGGTGTTCTGTAAGCAATTCATAGGAGCAATTACAAGTTCAGCTGATTGTATTGTGTATGTTCAAATTAGAACAATTTATCAAGTCACATGGTTAGAGCAGTTTGCACAATTATTTTACAGTGCTTATTGCATTTGTTCTTGTTGGTTGGCATAAAATGTGTTTTACAGGGTGAGGGTGGAGAGGTTTGGTAATATATACCTAGAGTGAAATTATTCTGTATTTATCTTTTTACAGATACAAGTTGTGCGTTCATAATGCTGGGTTATATTCTAGATATTTGTATTTGTCGAAATCAGTTCATTCAGTTGACCAATATCTATACAGTCGCACTTTTACCTTTATATTAATAATATTAATAATATTACATTTGAAAGAAATGTAACAATATTTTACAATTATAATAAAAATATGCATTTTGATATAAGTGACAAATCGTGTAAATCAAACAAATAACATTTTTAAACCAACAGTACTCGAAGAGTTTATAGAAGGATTTATATAAATTTCCCATTTTCGTTGACTCTGTTACTGAAGACAAGAAATAAATCCACAATGAAAAGTTTTGCGTCAAATAATTAATTTTTATTATTCACATCAATTTTATTTACCCATCACAGCTGTTGTATTAAGAAAATTAATAATTTCATTTCTCTAGTCTCCTGACCGAATACAACAAAGTCCGGATCTTTCGAATTATTTTATAAAATCTTTAGAATTATCCCACATAAAATCAAAATCTTTGGACAATGATCATGACAGGCACCTCCATTCTAATCACAAAACGATTATCACTACTATTGTGGGAGATAAATCTTCGAATTACGAACGAGTACACAATACAACTTTTACCCATAATTCTAAAGGTATAATCATAATAATAATAATAATAATAATAATAATAATAATAATAATAATAATAATAATAGTAATAATTATATAATAAAAATATAATAATAATAATAATAATAATAATAAAAATAATAAATAATATTAATAATATAATAATAATAATAATAATAATAAATAATAAATAATATTAATAATATAATAAAAATAATAATAATTATAATAATAGTAATAATTATATAATAAAAATATAATAATAATGATAATAATAATAATAATAATAATAATAATAATAATAATAATAATAATAATAATAATAATAATAATAATAATAATAATACAAATAAAAATACAAATTGATCGGTTCAGGCGGCAACAAAATTGCAAATGGAAACTCATTTACAAGGCCAGTTGCATCCTCGAATTCTTCATCCAATTCCCGACATGAATCATATTACAGTTTGCCCAGTCAAATACATAGAAGTCAGCATGTTCCTTCAAATGAAAAATTGTATCAAGTCAGCAAAAAAAAGTTCAGTACCAAAAAACTCTGGAAGAAATTATTCAGCTCATCAAAATCACAAAAGAAAAGTGAAGTCAATCTAAAACAAATCGATAAATTGGCGAAATTGGAGGTTCAGTCGTGTATGACACCGCCATTCGATCATGACGACAAAATCGCCAGACAAGACTCCAAGAAAACCACTCTTGTGCTTAATATCAACCAGCATTTGCCTTTTAAGAGTCACAAAATCGGTGGGAAATTAGAACCGCTAAATAAAAATAAAAAGAAAAAGAAAGTTCCGAACTTTATTAATTCAATTATTACTCCACAAAATTTACTGTTCAAATCCAATCGATATAGCGACCACAATAATAACATCAAGAATAGTTCAATTCACACAATTGAAGCCGACGGCCCTGGAAACAGCGCAAAGGTTCTTGTTGCAGAGCTTTTAGCTACAGATGGAATTGAGGTAATTCGATCGATTATTTTATTTAGTATATTCTGTGAGTGGCAGTGGCTTATTTATTAATTAGTTAATTAATAACTAATTATTATTATATTATTATTATTATTAAATAAAATTTAAATAAATATGCAAAACTTTAATATTCTTTTACTAAATTTTAGGTTTTTGACATTTTGTCTGGTTTGGGCTTGTTTTTGATAAAGTGCAAATTGTATTTTTTAAAATTTTTATTCGGATCTATTAAATTTTAAATATTTGTGAATTAAATTTGAAAACCTTGTTTAAATAAAAATGTATTTTGAAAACAGTTGAGTAAAAGAAAAGATTAATCAGAAAAAAGAATCAGAAATCGAAAGTCTTCTTAAATTTTGTTTATGGGTGATCAGGTTCTATTTTAGGTCGAAATATTTTGTATTTCATTTTATGAATAAATATTGCATAAATTGGTTAACATTGTTATTTATTTAAATTATATATTTAATAATGATTCCGATATAAAAAGGATTTTAATAAAAATATTTTAAAGTTTATTATTGTCATTATTATTATTATTATTATTATTATTATTATTATTATTATTATTATTATTATTATTATTATTATTATTATTATTATTATTATTAGATAAATGATAAAATAAGCTCTTGGTGAAATCTAATTATTATATTTATTAAAAGAATTTCGATTAATATATAAATTGAAGATTATTATTTAATAATCGAATTTTTTTTAATTAATATAATAATTACTTTTCAGCAATGGCTTATTTTATTATTTACTTTTCTGATATTTTAATTTATGCTGCTACAATTATCGTTTTATACTTTTATTTTTATTATTATTGTGTGAATTTAGTATTAAAAAATTTGAAATTAAAACTGCAATATATGAAATAATAATATTTGGAAATATTCCAAATTTAAAAGTAATCTATCAATAAAAGTACAAGAATACAATAGCAAGTTCTAACAACATTTTTCTTCAAAATAGTTTTCTGAATGCACTTGCCTAAAACTGAATCACGCCTATTTGACAATATTAGAATAAATGAGTTGGGAACAAATTTTAATAAAAATATGACTTTAGAATTCCGATTAAATGAAATTTTCTTTATAAGTGACAATTTGTTTAATATTATTTTATATGAAATCATGAAGTTAATTTTTATCATGAAAATAAATAATGTCATAATCATTTTCTAAAACTAAAATTTAATTGACACTTCACATTGTGGAAGCTTGAATGTATTCAATGACAAATATTGTTACTAAGTTTCACAGTTTATCATTTTAAACCTATAAATATTTTTGACAGATTATTTACACACATCTATATAATGAAATTAAAATGTTTGTTATATAAATTTTACAGGAACAATTGATATATTTTTTACAATTTTATTTAGTTGTTTTTGCACACAGATTTAAAAATAATTATGTTGAATTTATAATTCTGTAAGCCTTGAATCATAGAATATTGACTTTTTTGGAACATAACCTTTAAATTGAATATTTTTGGCGTATCATAATAAGAACCCATTTTCTATATTTTATTGCAGCACCTTTATTTTTGGTAATATATTTGATACATTGATAGAAAAACCATCTATTTTTTATAGGTTTAACAACTTTAATAGGACTAATATCGGACATTTTTGGCTTTCGTTTGGATTTGCCTCTTAATTTTGTGCTATATTGACCAGAGTTTTCTATAGGTTAAAATCCGATGAATTTCGGTGCCAAATTATTACATTGATTCTTTTGTCACTGAAATATTCTTTTCTGAACTTTGTAAACACAGTATGATGCGTTGCCATATTGAAATATGAATACATTTTACTTAAGTTTTGCTCAACAGGATTATCCAAAGGATTCGTATATTTTTTGCTGATTAAAATCGAATTTATTATTTTGTTTTTCACTGGTACCTTCTAAGCCAAATTACACACACACTTAAGGTGAATTTATACATTTGCTTGCCAGACTTTATAATAGTAAAGGACTTTTAGACTAGCGTTTTTAACTTCTTTTAGCTTGTTCTTCAAAAACAAGTCAATTTCTTTTATACTGTAAATTAGTTTTATTCAATCTGTGTTTGCGGAACTCTTGGATTTGACGGAACATTATTAAGGGTTCCGTAACGCTAAAGAACATACGTGGAATTTTAAACAGTATATTTTTATTTGTAATTTGTGCTTTGTGTAAAAAATGACATGAAATCCTTTTAACCTCTGCGTTAGAATTGACTGTAATGGATAACTGTAGGTTCCGAAAATGTAAAAAAAATGTTGAAGATCATTCAATGCGTTATTTTCTATTTAACATATTGTCCTATAGTTTGAAAGAATAAGGAGAAGTGATAGTTAAATTTACTCCTATTACTCATATAGTTTCAGCTTTTAAAATCTCTAGCCCACTGTAATTTTTTTCTTGTCAAAAATTTTCACTATTGAACTTGTTGTCTTAATAGCAACTTTCAGCAGTCATTTCCTCATTTAGCTCCAATTCATCATTGCACCATTTTAGAGTTCTTTGTTATTATGTTTCTGAAACTTAATGTTTCGATCTTCAACTAGTTTATTTATTTTTATAATTCGTTTTTCCATTGACTTTGAGACACCAAATTTATTTGATTTGCTTCTAATTTGTATGACTTGATTCATTTTACTGTTCAATTTCAATAATAAACTAACTCGATTTTTAAGTTTATAATAGGTGTTTAAGAGCATTTTAGAATGTTACAAAAAATTTAAATTATATTTACAAATGATATTCAATCTTGATAAATGTTCCTCGTTTATGCAAAAATAGAACTTGAATAAAAAAACTAACCAATTCACACCCAATATCTGTAATTATTGACTCCACATTATTACAAGGTTTGCTTTTACATAATTCGCTTATCACAGGTTGTCAAAGTTAAAAATATACCATAAACATAACTGATTACCACTTTTGTATAGTCTTCCTTTTAATTATGTCTTGAGTAAAAACGACTAAATTGTTTTTTCCCAAAATTTATTACACTGTTCAAACTTTTTTAAACAATCAAAAATTTCAAAAATTTGCCTTGTATGAAAAAATAAAAAAATTATTGAATTTAGAATAATTATAAACTAATTGGTTTTTTTCTCTCTGAAATATGTATTTTAATAAATTAGAGCTGTAAATTATGCCTCGCATGTCTCAGAGAGAAACAGCCAATCAGTTAATTATATTACACCGTCTAAAAAATTAAATCAAATCAAAATAAATTCTAAAATTCTCATCAATTCCGCGGGTAGTCATCTGAAAAAAGGATGAAAGTAATTGGAATAGTAGTTATGTAAAAATTTTTTTAACATTCACAAAAAATTTTAAAAAAATTTGAAATAAATTTAAGGACCAAAAAGTAAATCAAAATGTGAGATTTTTTATTTTTGTGGTCATCTTTGATCTTTTCTTTTTTTGATATTACGTTTATTTTCAATTTTAAAAAATCTATTAAAATACTGATAAATTGGCTTTAACTGTCAATATATTAGTGATTTAATTCAAAAATTTACTTAATCAGTGGTGCAGAAAGAATTAGGTCTAGGAAAGTGCTAATTGTTTTTATAAAATTCACTGTAATTATAATAATGAGTATCAATTTGCTTCATTTATTCATGAGCTGCACCTTTGTATCTAATTGGTATATTATGATAGGTTTAATCATTTGACCTTTTGTTTGGGTGATCAAGAATTAATGAAGCAATGTGAATTTGAACTTTTATAGATCAATGCTTTGCAACGTCTTGTCTTGTATATATTCAGTGGCGTAACAGCGGCTTGGCATTGTGGCAGTTGCCAAGGGCGCATGCCTGCGCTAGTTTAAAAGGGTGCCATAAATCTCTAATTTAAAATTTCTTATTTAACACGTTAATCGCCACGATAATATCAGAAAAATTTTCACATGGGTCATGGTAACTTTACTAGATAATTTAGTTTAAAATGTATCAAGGAAACTTAATGTATCACAGGAAAAAATTTTTTTGCCAAAAAACACTATTTTTTATGTCACATATGACTGACATGGCCCTATATTAAAACTTTTTTTCTCGACAAGCCGTGTCAGTCTTGTTTGGTCACTGAAATGCTTAGCTTAAGCTCGGACACTACTAAAAACCCAAAAATTTCAACTCATACGCTAAAAATAATGTATACTGCTGAAAAAAGACTTTATTTCAGTTCCTTCCAAAGTAATTCCCTTTGCTTTATTACTTTCAGTTTCACCTAAAAAACTATAGCATTTTGGTCGTAAGAAAACCCATTCCTTATATCCAAGTCCCTTACTCTCATCTTTGAATTTACCTATTACTGAGTCAAGTTTTCTTGAATAAAAAGGATGACAAGGATCATTATTCGAAGTGTCCAAAAGATTATCCGAAACCATTGCAGGTAAAAGAGTACTTAATTTACAAATTCTTTCAAGTTCATCCGACTCTATAAATTATTAGCGATACCATCAACTAAATTCGTTGTAACAAATATTTTAAATTTAGTGTTTTTACGAAAATAAGTCACTAGGTTTACAATTGAAAGTCACTGGACTCACTATATAAATTGATAAAGAAAAATCGATCCATTAGTTTTATATCAATATTTTTTAAAAATTCACACATACTGGATTAATTAATGCTAACAAAATTCACACAATTATGGTAATAATAATGCTATTGATAATAATATTTTAACTTTCACAACAATAAAAAAAACAAACAATTTTTCACACGTAAATTTATTACAAACACGTATTTGGTAAACATCATCAATATCAGTCAAGTGGATACTAATGATATCTAAATAAACTTTTGTTTTTAATAAGAGCTTTGAAAATATCTAAATACTAATTAAAACTCATAATTTTTATTTTTGATACCAAAACGTGTAAAATTAGATTTACATTTATTAACAACTTGCTAATTAACCGATAATTTCGGGCATTAAAGCTTTATGTAACCAAACATTGATTAAATAACCATTAAAAATTCATCAGGTCATATGTGATACCTATTAAATATTTCAATAATTTATGATTCAAACTGGGCATATTATAATACTTTTCGATAAATTTATGAATAAACTATTACATGATTTATTATAAAGTTATCTTAAAGGTTAAGAATTTAAACCCTATGTGAAAAATAGGTAATAACTTTAACCCAAAGTAATGAAATATTTAATAATTTTAACTCTAAAGGATAAAAGAGGTAATAATTTTAACCCTAAAGGATAAAAGAGGTAATAATTTTAACCCTAAATGATGAAAGAGGTAAACATTTTAGCCCTATGTGATTAAAAAGTTATAACCTTATATATACCAATAATTACTAAATCTCAAGTATAGTATAACACATGTGTTTAATAGAGTAGTTGCTTAATTGGTAAAAACATACATATATTTAAAAATCGTTGAAAATTTTTAAGGACCTGTTAAAAATGGTTTGAAAATATGAATAAATATTTTAATTTAAGAATATTAAATTAAAAATCTCTATTAATAATTTGATTAAGAAGTATATAAATTTGTTAATCGTCGATGTAAATAAACTCGTAAAATTATTGATTGATTAAATGCAATTGTTAATTAGAAATTTTGTCATTTTGTCCAGGGCGTCGAAAACCCTGTTACGCCACTGTATAGATTTAAGACGAGTGTTGTCATATTGTCATCAAATGTAAAAGACTTGACTGATAATTAAAAAAAGGTTTAAAAATAATAAGAATTGCTTTTGCATGTATTAAATATCTATAAAAACAATATTTGTACAAGGATACGACGTTTATTGGATAAAATAATATGAAGAAACATCTGTTGAACACATCAAAAATACAGAGGGAAAATATAAGCCCATATAATGTATATTATTGAACTGGAATATTGAGTAACATTTATTTTTTTGGACATCTCCATTGAATTTTAATCGATTTATTGACTTGCAGACAAATTATTGTTTTGTTTGAGATTATTATTAAAATGTTTTGATCTTAACCAATATTGATTTTTTCATTCAATTTTTACTGTTATTTCCTTTTTAGACACGATCAGTATTTGGTGTTGAATATAAAACGAAATATTGATAGATTAAATTATAAAAAAAGGAATGCCAACGTTTTGGATTAATCAACTATATTTTATTAACAACCAATATCTTTTATTTTCTTGTACAGCAAAATTTATTTAAGTCAAACTTAAATTTAACTTTCGTATCAAAAAATAACGAATAACGGGATTAATGTGAATTATAATATTGAAGTGGTTCATTTCTCACTTTGTCTGTGAGATTAAAGCTATATTTAAATGGCAGAGAAAGAATTTCTGTTATTCTAATAGTGTTATAATATTCGATATTTCACCCCAGTTGAAAATAATCAATTTCTCGAACCAATCAGGACAATCGACAAATACCAATTTAGAAACTGCATAGAAAACCTAAGATTAAGGATAACTTGGACAATCTAGATTCCAATTTTTTATATTTTATCTTCTAGATTCTAGAAAATATATATAAAAAAAATTAGAATTACTAATGAAAGATTGCACTGTTGGCACTTTTTGGTGTCATTGATTTTTGCACAAAACTTAGTTGTTAAAATAGTTGTTAACTTAGTTGTTTTTTGTTAAAATTAAATTTATATTTTTTAGTTAAAAACAAAAATTGTAAATGGATTAGAAAAGTTTGAGAATTTTTGGATTTCGTCAATAGATTAATAAGAGTATTGGAAATTGTCATACATATACAACTTATAGTAAACTATTTGCCATAATTTTCCAATTAAATTAATTAATGAACTTATTTTTGAACTCATGACATTTTTTTCATTTCAATTAAGGTTATTTATATAATTGTTTTGTCAGAGATTTCTTTATAGTTCATTATGATGACTGTAATCAGTAATGAATCATATTCAGCTCATTAATTATTGGCTGTTCTTGTTGTCTCTGTCAACGAACCATTGCGTGTCTGTTAGTGTGCGTGTATCGGTGACCACTGCCATTTCTGTCCTGGATAAGTCTGTGTGTGTGTACATGCGTGAGTGTGTGTCTCGGTCAGGTAGTTATTATTACAACTGTGACTCATCGGTTTCAATTAAATTTCAGACAACATCTGATCGGCGTAATTAAAATGGCATTGTCGTTTATTATCTTATTGTAAATTGGTGCACTAATACCTTGCACTCCTACAAACGTTTCCAATATTGTCTTAATTCGGAAATGTGATAAATCTTCATTTTAATCCCATTCGTTTTCTCTGGTCTAAAAAATTTTCTATTCCAATTTCAGTTGATTGTTTCTTTTTAATTTTTTTTTCACTATTGGCTTGGAAAATCGATGATAACAAAAACATTTTGTCAAAAAAAAAAATCAATTGTTACATAATGAGTTTAGCACATTCGTTCGAATCCGGTCAGATTTTGCAGTATTCAATTTCACCTCATTTCAGTATGTTCGTTTTGTGATTATTTAAATAGCTATTGATCGTGTAAATTCCGATCATAGATCGGCTGAATTTTACTAATTTCTATGGGTTATCATAATCATGTGGCCTGATACTTATTACGAGCATGCATTTATTGGGTTCAAACCCACTTATTTATTAATTTCTTATAACTATTACGAAAAGAGGATAAACATTTTTACTGACATTACAATCAGTCGATATTACTTTTTTTAAATATATTGGAACCATTTGTTCTGAACTTGCAAATTCGGGCATTTTTTATTCACTTGGCATATAATTTTTCATAATTATTACTATTCAATGTTTATATTATTATATTGTGACCCTGCACTAATGTGATTTCAATAGCAGTTGTTCATAATAAATTTGTGGTTTGCTGTCTCCACATTTTTGTAAACACTTCACTCAGTAATTGGCGCCTGATTATGTATTTAAAAGTTATTATTATTTATATTTTTATCATGATTATCATTATAAATAATTATTATTGCTAGATTAAAAATATAATAAATTATTTAATTTTAATAAGATTAAAAGTAATGATCATTCTTTGGCCTGCTTGCTTTTTGATTTCAAGAAATGGAGTCAATTTTCTTTCTAGCACCTAGCGTCGTTGAGCTTTGAGAACCTATAATTTATGCTAAGGGTTCCTAAACTATTTCAACTTCTTTGTAACAATTCCGCATTACACATACTCCGCAATATTTTATTAAATAATATAAAATAAAAAATCCGAGAATATATTTTACACCTCTGTAAGAAGCCTCGTTTGAGCCCAGATAAACATGGCATTTGTCTAGAACTCGTTAAATTTAGATGAAATTTTAATGCAATATGGTACACAAATATTTTAATTTATTATTATTTATTTTATAGCGCATATCAATTTTAATATTTAAATAAAAATTTGCACATTCAACAGTATGATTTAAATTCAGTATTGTAAAATTGATTGTAAAATAAAGAACTAATAATGCTAGATGGGATCGGTGTCAGGGCGGGATGCTGGATTCAACTAGATAAAACCTCCAATAATTTCCACTTTTATTATTTATTAATTGTGCTTCGTAAAAATGCTTTACAACTGCACCATTGAATAAAATGTATAAACTGTACAAAAGATTATCGAAGTATATTAAGGTTGATGATATTAAAGCCCTCAAACTTATATTTGAGGTTCGGTTCTCGTATTTTGGGTCATTTCAAATTTCAAACGGATCAGGCGTTCTGCAGATTCAATTTTTACTCTTCTGAGTATCGTGAAAAACACTTTAAAATAACTAATTCCAGTGAAACAATCGAATAAAATTTTTAATACTAAGAGAAATATTTTCTTTGTTATAAAAAAAGTTATTCAATTATTTGTATGGCTTTACAAAAATTGTAAATAATATTGATCAACGATAGGAATTCCAGTATCATATCAATCCCGATGAGCCAGATTGCACAGATGGCAACGACGACTACAATAATGTATTCGTCAACGGTGATTCTTCGGTCAGACAGAGATCAGTATGTGATATAATTATTGATTGAGTCCTCTTTATCGATTATGATGATAATTCAGGTGTCAGGAAATGTGTCGTTTTCTCATTATGATGCCATGATGAAGGAGAAGGAAAGACGAACGAGTTGTCCTACACCAGTAAGTGTTATATTTCATGTACAACGTATTCCAATTCATATTAATTCTTGAATGAAAATAAAAACCTGTCAAGTATTGTTTATTGTGGTCAATATGGCAATTGATTAGCAATGTGTTGCTAGAATGATATAAAGTACTCAGAAACGCCAAGTGCTTTATAATAATAATAATAATAATTCGAATTTCACTTCTAGTGTCAACTCATGAAAGTTTAGATCAATTTTTTAATTTAGTTTTTTAGTTGTTTTGCCAGTTCATTATTGAATCATTAAATTGTAATTATTGATCTAGATATCTATATGAATTGATCTAAATATTGATCTAAATTGATATAATAATAGATTCAAGTATTGATATAGTTATTGATCTAAATATGGATAGCAATTGATATAATTATTGATCTCAATATTGATAATATTATTGATCAAAATATTTGTCATTGAGTTTTCTGGAATTTAGCATTATTTATCTATGTTCCATTAAAATAGAGCGTTATACGAAACAATTTTATGAGGAGTCTTGCTGTGTTACTTACAATAATGGAAACAAATGATTGAAACAATAAAAATGCGTTTGTGTAATACCACCGGGATTTTTGAGAAGCCCAATGCTGCGTGCAATTTTCAAGAAATCTCACTATTCCAATAAAACTGCATTAAATGGGTCTTACTGTATTTCAGATAAATCGTATTTTGATACTATTTCTGGATTCATAAATTTTGATTATAAAATTCCAACCACATTTAAAATTTTGAATCAAATCAAATCGGAAGTAGTATTTGAAATTTCTTTGAGAACCCTATTCTTTTTTGCCTTGCAACTTTACATGATTGTCAGAGATAAAATTTCGTATTTTGTAGAGACCTTCATGTTGCATTCTATCTTTTGCCTACTAGTGATCACAAAATTTCGTGTACCTCGTTTATTTAGATCTGTAGTTTTCATCTTTTCAGCAACATTTTGGTACTTTCCCTAGTGTTTCTATTATATATTCTATATGTAATCATGGTGTATTGTTTATGTGGAGATTTTCGTATATAATTTCAAATCACAAATATATAATTTCAATTCCTCTTCTCACAAGTTCCTACCAACAACCTGATTATACAGTATCTCGTTGTTCTTATTATTCGCTGGTTAAGGTGTTTATTTATTTCTCAAAATTTTTAAATTTACGACACAGATATTTTATTTTTAAATAACGATTCGAGATCTCCCTTATGAGTTACATCTGCATTAAAAACGTTGGTATTGATATCTCTATTCGTGCAGGCTCTGTAAATTAATAAAAATGAGTTTATTTTTAACAAAAATACATATTTAATGCGACAGTATTAAACATTTGAATAAAGATTCGAACTCTTATCCAAAGTTAATTCTCACAGTTCAACACCCCTTCAAAATATCGAGATTTTTCCATGAACTGTCATAAATCAATAGGATGAAAGTATTTCTAGGTCTACTGGACATAAGCGAATTTCTGAAATTTATCGATTTTTTGTATTCTTAATTTCAAGAACTAAGAAACCTTTTGATAATTTTATTTCAGATTCTTCTTAGTTGAACCAAAACTTAACTTTTTCATGTATGTTGTCTCTCAAAATTTTGATGCATTCCCAATGTTTCTTTAAGGATTCCTTAAAAACACAAAACTTCTATCGAAAAGAAACTTTTTCATTGATTTTTGTGTATAATTTGGTCTGTCCTCAATTAACACATCTTTTAATTGTTGGATATCGGCACAAAATATGGTTTTTTTCAAATTAAGAATGTTTTAAAAATTAAAAGAAAACACCAATTCAACAAATATATTAAACTATAATGTATTTCGAAAGATTCACTGTAATCATCAGGTATATATGTCATGGGTGAAGGTATTGAAGTTCTGTATTTTGAAAGAAGGAAATGTGTGAAAATCTCAAATAATCTTTTAGAAAACATTTTCTCTTTGAAAAATTTTAATTTTGTTCTGCATGATTCATGAAGGATACTGAAACATTTTTGACAAAACGAATCTGCATCTTGACAATCTCTATAACTTTGCAAAAATAATTTTTCAAAAATCTCAAATCCTTGCTCTACAGTGCGATAAAACAACACAAAATTGCCCGTTTTCTGCACTTCAAAGTCAATATTTCTCATCTTATGGTCAAAAGCACCAAAGAGTAAAATTTTCCTGACTTTATTCGGGAAAACAAAAAGCGACTATAGTAATTTGCACTTAAAAATCAATAATTTCAAGATCATTACCATCCACACTGGAGATAATAATTTCATTAATGTTACATTTACTGATTTTGTAAACATATTTAATTATCCCTATTTATTTTTTTTTGGCAGTGGTCGATAATTATTTAATCCAAGATTTCTGAAATAATTCGTGGTATAAGAATTTCTTTCGTTTGCTCCTGATTTATTTCCCTCTATGCAAACATTAATGCTTCATCTGATATTTATAGCGTTTGTCTTTTTTCTCCACAACAAAAACATTTGTTTGGGTTTAAGGTCTCAGACTTCTTTCACCGTGAAGCTTTCTTGCACTACTCTTCAGTTATACTGTTTGTATCTTCCGATTCAATAATGTAATTCACTCATGTTTCTATATTTCAATATCGATATCGGGATATTTTCAAACATTTTTGTGGTAAATCGCATTTCACCCACCTTGATTCTATCCTTTCGTGTGGTTCTTGTAAAGTCATCAATAAACCAGTTTTGTTTTTTTGACTATGAGATATTTGTTTTTAACATTTCCGAAATAAAGCAGCATCGTCTTTCAACATTGATTAGACTCATATTGGCAATTTGTATCAACTTCTCTGCTTCTAGGGTATTTCTCATGTCATACTTGCTTACATTGAAGTCAGGCATGCTACGATCTTGCTTTGGTAATTATTATAAAAGCCTTTCAATGGGTTTTCTAGTCACCACATCAGCAAGTTCAACATGGTTGCCAGTTCAATAATAAATAAATATTCAATAACAAAAGTTCATAATAATATTATTTTTAAATTTTATTTATTTATCCAAATATTTATTAAATAATTGATCGAATTATTAATTAAATTATTGATTGCAATATTGATATAAAGAATAGCAAATATTTCTGAACCCGAACCGTTTATTGATGCTTCATTTGAATATTTCAAAAGTTGGTTGTGATTGATTTGAATGGGTTTTCACATTAGTTTTTATAAAGCGCTGGATTTTTTATATTTACATTGTGCTGCTATTTTTACAATCAATTTCATCTTTAGTGTGATTGAGCTAAACCGACAACTGTATTTTCTAAATAAAGTAATAAGTCCTGAAAAATGTTTTGCAGCAAATCTCACTTTAAAATAGAAAGATTAGAAGGATTGATTATTTAAAATTACTTGACTTAATTCATGGAAACAAAACATTGGAATTGTAGAAGTTGCAAACGGTGAATGGACCGGGTTATGTTCACTTTGTATGATTTTTAATTTCTTTTTTCATTTCACATAGGTTAATAACTTATTGTTTTTTTTTAACCTAAATATTGATCAAAGGTTTGATATAATGAACAATATTGAAACGAAGAATTTTCTTTAAAAAAGATGTAAGATTTTACTTGTCCCATTAATATTAAATATATATGTTATGTTAAATATACATATTTATAGGTAATATTTGTGGATCACTGTTTATACTAGAGTAATGATTAGTCCCCATGTCTAATTTATTCTCAAATTATACCTCTGTTTAATTAAAAACGTTATCAAATATTATTATATCAGCATTACTATTATTCTAGCAAGTGTCCTGCAATTGTAACGAAAGAAAGATTAATCTGATCGTTGATATTTTGAACCTTGTCATATTGAAACAAAAAGAGTTGCTTAATCAGAAAAAGATGGAAATAAAAACTTATGACGAGGAACTTTGCCATTTTATAGATTGTTCGATTGGTAAACAAGTGAAAGGAAATGGCGTTTCAACACTCAATGATAGTTGGAGGCAATCTCAGGCCAGTCTATACAGTATAAATTCGTGCTTGCTGTGCAGCAAGGATTTATATCCGAATATTACTCCTTTGATTAAACTATTGGAAAATGATGATGAAGTAAGTGCTGTATTCTTCCCTCACATACTATACGTCATAAATAATGATACATAATTATGGATTGTATTACAGGTTTTTTACTTTATTCCCAATTTTTGCTTTTTTTTATTTTGAATAAGATTTCATATTTGGAGATTAATCGTTATTAAGTGCGACCTAATATAATTTTTCCTAATATGCGTCGTTTTGTATCGACCTGGCACTTCAAATTCATTAATCTATAATATTTTCTGATCATTTAAATAACTGCTCCAATATCAACCATTTGACCGCACTCCATTAGACTCCATTGTCTCAATTTAATAATTTATAATGTCACAAAATATTGATTACACAGAGATGAGTAGTCAAATGGACAAATAGGGAGGTTAGGTCTCACCTCTTTGCTTGGCTGAATATTATATATTTGTATTTTAAATCATTTTCACAATTCCAGTATCTCACATATGCTTGGTGCGAAAAATAGTAAAAATTTTATTATAAGAAAGGATTCACAAAAAAATTGTCCGAATTATTTTGTAAAATTGTATTTCCGTGTTCTAAAATAACCATAAATACTAAAAAAAGATTTATCGTAAAGGAAAACTAAATTTGAGAAGCGCTAGAAATATTTATCTATATATATAGCCACCCAATTAGATCAAGCGGAAACAAATACATATATAGCAACAACACGTGCCTTGGCACCGAACTATATCAAAGTCAACGAAACTTAAGATCAACTTGTTTATTTGTTACAATACCTTAAGATGATGCGTAAATAGGTTTTTTGTGATATTTGAACTTATAGAATTTGTTATTATTATTAATATTATTATTATCTTTATTATTATTATTATTATTATTATTATTATTATTATTATTATTATTATTATTATTATTATAATTATAATTATTATAATTATTATTATTATTATTATTATTATTATTATATTATTATTATTAATATTATCTCTATTAATAATTTTCTCTATCCATTTATGTTTCCTATGAAAAGAGAGTTGATAAAATATTTCCCCTTATTTATTTGTCTACATCTGTCAATTTCATGGTTTTATTTATAATCAATAGTGCTGTGCTGCTCCCTTAACCGACAGTTGACAATCAATAAAGCTGTCATATATTTTCATCAAGGATTGATTGGGAGAGTTGTCGTGTACATGTGCCTTGCCATTTTAGATCCGACCTTCAAAAATTTCAAAAGTGCATCTCCGTAAATGTCACATGAATTTTGAACCTGTATTTTTTTTATCCATTTCACTGAATTTTATTATATACTTTCAATTTTCGTCGATATCGATCGCATTTCCGTTCCAGGATGGGGGATATTTTATTGGTGTTGTTTATTGACTTCGTGCAATTTTCATTCAAATTCTGAATCTCTTTATTTTACTAAATAAGTAACTTATATTTTGCATTGAAAACTGAATATGATTTTTTGACAAATAAATAATTTCCAGATGGAATGTCCAATTGAAACGATTGATTACTTCGTTCAAGCCAGTTGCTATACTCATTTTGAAAAGGGTTTGAAACGCACTGTCGGTGTAAATTGCACCTTGAAAAATGTTGCGTTGCTGTACTATCTAACAAGACGGATTGTCAAACATGTCGGTGACCCGACTGACGAGGACAACAAAAAAATCAAAAAAATATTAAAATATTCAGAAAGATTCTACCAGGAGAATTATTATCCACACATCAAAAATATTCATAAATCTATGGTAATTTTTATTTCTATTGTTTAATTATTTCAATGACTTTTTTGGGGTTTCAACATTTTCTTTGGTCATTTTTACTTATAAGGAATTGAACATAATATGGAAAGTTTGGTATACGAATTAAGGCCATCATTGAATTAAAATTTTACAACAAATCCAAAAATATTAATAAAAAAATTTTATTTATTATTATTATTATTATTTTTTTGATTATTATTTTGATTATTATTATTATTATTTATTATTATTTATTATTATAATTATTTATTATTATTATTTATTATTATTATTATTTATTATTATTTATTTATTATTATTATTATTATTATTATTATTATTTATTATTATTTATTTATTATTGATTATTATTTTTATTATCATATATTATTGCCATGATAAATTAATAATATATATTATCATTTTTTATTTCTGGAAGAATATGTCTGTTCAGTCTATATTTATAACTGTCAGTGATAATGTTTTATAATAAACATCATGTGAGATTGACTTGTCGAAGTTTCTATTTTTGATGTTTTGTGGTTATTGTTGATTGGAATTAGATTTGCGCTCACGCGATGTGTAGGGGGGTAACAACGCTATTATTCGTCAACAAAATATCATCACAATATTGGCCTTGCTTCAGAAAAGTAATTAGTTGTGGGAACATTTTGGTGAAGTTCATTAGAATTGTGGTTGAGAAATTTACGTTGGTTTCTTAACACAACTTTTTCGTTATTAATTCATTTTAATAGAGAAATTAGTTTTAGTGATAAACTTTGAATAATATGTAATATCTTAACAGTATGGGAGGGTGACTGATTCTTGTTTATCGCTACTTGATGTACTTGATGAAATCCGATTTTAATGACCATAAACTACAATATAAATGTTACGATTTGTGAGTAACAAAAGGTTTATTGCAATTTAATTGTTTTTGAATTACTATACACTATCATCAAATAATTGTTACTGTGGATAAATAGAGCATCGAAAATTCAATAATAAAATTCCATCCGTACAATAACCATCAAATATATCAATGTATATTTTTTGTCACATTTCCTTCAATAAGATATATTTATATTTGTTAACTACTCTGCTCCTTTTATCGCTGTTTTCGATGCTTTATTATTAGAGGTAATTAGCTCGCATTTACTTCAGATTTATGTCGTTTATGAGCAATTATTAATAAAAAATATTATTGAAATTCATTTTTCATCACGACGGATTCCTGGCTGGTAAGAGTTAAAATTAAATATATGTGAAATTGCTGAATCCATGTAATCGGAAAAAAGATTATTTCCTCTGTATTTTGATATAATTTATTCTGATTTATTGGTTAAACGTGTCTAGAGCAGTGATGGGCAAACTTTTGGGACCTGGGGACACTTGAAGTTTCATAAAATCTTTGAGGTTCACGTCACAAATTTTTGACACTTTCATTAGCTTCCAACATGGTTAAACCTAAGCAAACAAATGAAATTATCATATAGAATTTTAAAAGAGAACAAGATTTAAATTTGTTTTGCTATCTGCTGGGACTTTTTGGACCGGTCAAAACTCGTGTGCGGACTGTAGTTTCCCACATCTGGTCTAGATAATGATTGTTAAAATAGATTGTATTTAATGTATCGGAACGTATAAAAGAAAATATTTACATTATAATACTGATATTTTAATATTGTGGCGCTTTTTAGGGTTTATTATATGAATCTAATTAGTAAAATTACATCCGTATCAAAATTTGTTATTCAACTGTCACCTTGACTGTTAATGGATATAACACATTGCCGATTTCACATACGTGGCTTGTGAAGATTTCTTTAGATCTTTTTCTCGCGCTCTGGACTTGCTACAAACAATGAGCAAGTGAAATGATAATAAAATCTGGTCTTGAATATGTTGGAAAAAACAATATAATTAAATCACGAAAAATTATTTATGCGTATTTTAAAGTTATTCTATTAATTTTGTGGTGCATTACACCTACCCATTTTAAAATTTTTATTCACCTTCTACCCAAATAAAAAAATTTTTTCACTTTCTACCCAAATAAAAGTTCGAATAGACCCTTTAATGTGGATCGATAAAAATATAAAAAATTTCATTTTTTCAGTTTAATAGTAAAATTATTTTCAACCGGTTTACGAATTTTATTAATTTTCCAAAAAATGGTTTTTAAAATCGACAAAAGCTAATAGTAGCTTCATGACACAGTAAATAATATTTCTGAAAGGAGAATATAGCAATGGAAATTAAGGTGTCAAACATTTTATATTAACATAATTAGAAATGAAAATTAATATTAATAATAAATTAATAATAATGTTTAATAAAAAGAGGTCATTTGATAAAAATGGATTTACCCTTAAGCTGACAAGACTGAAGCCTAGTGTACCGACTGGCGGGGCCCCAAATTCTGTATTATTATTATAAAAACTTATAATTATTATATTTATGTAATATAAGTAAAGAAGTTTTTAATTAAATACATATTATTTTTACTAAAATACCTTTCTAAAGTAAAACTATATTTTAAATGTATAACAACAGAAAACAAATAGGTCCCATGAGATTTTTAGCTTTGGATCCTATCTGTTGATGACGTTATTAGTAAAACTTTCTGATGAGGAAACCATATAATGAAGAATATTTTAAATAAGAGTTTCTACCAAGTAATTCTACGTCTAGGGGGAAACCCATTGCATCCAACCATTATAAAATAAAAAATTTATAACATTTCTTATAAACTTATGGTCATTCTTGTTTAATATTTTTTGCTCACTTTGTTTTCAGGTTTGTGATGTTCAAAATTTTTAAGTTGTTTTTATATTTTCTGACTTGTTTTATAAACAAATTAGTTCATCAATAATTTTTTCCTCATTTTTATGTTCTTTATTTTCAGGTTAAAATTTTATAAATAAAAATTTAAATAAAGCGCAGAATTTTTCCTTGATGCAATTATTTTTTAATAAATCTTAAGATTGTACAGGCTCCATTTCATTTGTTGTAATTATTTAATTGGCTATGGAAACGGGAAATTTGTAAATCTGTCATACGATTGGGGCGAATTTATAATGATGTTGTTCTGCGAAAATGTGCACTTATACTTGATGTGATGTCATCTGTTCTTTTAGGTAATTTCGAAATTTAAGATTTTTATTTCAGATAATTGATTTTCCTTCCGTAAGAATTTTTTTTGTTTAGATGTCATCAACCGTGCAATTTTAGCTGTACTTGCTATGACATGTAACAAATAAATTATTAGTAATTATATTTCTCAACATTTTCATGCCTTCTTTTCGTTACGTAATTCTAAATTAGTATGTTTATTGATAATTTCACACTAATGATGCATATATAGCGCATCTGTATTGCATCTATAGTGCGCTGATGAATATATTGGTGTATAATAATAATAATAATAATAATAATAATAATAATAATAATAATAATAATAATAATAATAATAATAATAATATTTATTATAGATAATATAAACCACATTAATTCGTATGTAGCGGAATTATTTATTGAAATTATTCAAATTAATAGATATGGTAATTCCGTGTTTAATTGAAATTTTTCGATTTAAAATAGTTCTCTTTATAACAGTAAAAATAATTTAATCAATAAATTTTAGGGATATTTATTCCAAGGTTTCAGAGATTGTTGTTGACAAAAAACCATTATTAATGAATTTATTTCAGTTATTGATTTTTTTGAGCAAAATTTGTAATAACAAAAACTAAATAAAATGTCGACTCCCCTTGGTTGATAGATAAATACCACGATACCAATATAAGGGCATTGATTTCATTAGATCAACAAATAATGGAACACAATATTTAATAGTAATTATTTACGATAGATCCATAAGCACTATTGATTGTCCTCGCATTGATATGTGAGGTTGTTTGAAATAAGGACTTCCCATTTATTAGCTAAATGAATTTTATTTGTATATTTCACTGAAATTATTATGATTTAATAATAATAATGCCCTGAAATGAGACCCGATAAAAGATTAGGGTGAAATTATTGCAACGTGAATTGCTAAATTTGGGGTAACGGTATGTCGTAAGGTAATTTATCGGAATCTCGTACTCAGGCAATCCCTGAAAATGCTAAATAAGGACAATTAGAATTCTGTTATTGAAATGATGAATTGTTAATTGCCAATATTTCCAGGAGAGTTTCCTCGTCAGTTACAATGATAATGACAATGATGATGTGGACTGACTGCAACATTTTACTGTCGTGGCCTCGTTCAACTATTTGGTATCTCTGTCAACTTTTTTATTGTTTGATTGAGATATTCTATTCTCTTTGTGCTTTACTCGGCTGTTTTTATTATTATTATTCTTTTTGTTTGTTATTAATTCTATTTTAATCAGATCTGTAAATAATCCTTTTTACCCGATGGTATCGATCATGTAAATATTGATTGTATTGTGCTTTATTGTGTAGTTCTATTTTCTGTAACCGGATGACGGTTTTCATTGTAGATATTTCATTTTTGGTGGTTGTCGGTGAGGCCAGGGTGTGAGGGGGAGGGCTACCCCACTGTATCTGTGTATCTGGGTGTGATATTTATTGATTAATTCCATCGATTGGGGAAATATCTCAGATTCTTTAGATCAAATTATCAATTGGATTATTGATTTATTTTATTTGATTTACTCAGAATTTAATCGGTATTTTATAAAATATTTTATTGTAATTATCGAGAATCTATATTTCGGATCAATATTTAAATTATTTATTGGATCAATGTGTAATAAATTTTTGTGCAATCGATTGGATTTGAAGTAAAATTTCCCTAAACTTGTTTGATTTTTGTTATTTGTTGGTGCATTCGATGGGGATTGTAACTGCAATTTGTTGCATTTCTTAATATCATATTCTGTTGGTAATTGTTTTGTTTGGAGTTTTACACAATATATTTATTAATTGACTTGTATTTTTGGTTTACACTCTTTTCTATTGGTGGAACTCTGCTTCACAGTGGAATGAATGTGTGACGAATCACCCAATTACTCCTCCAGCAATTCTAAACCTATGTGCCAATGAAAACATTCTAATATATTTTATTGATTAAATTGGCAATCTAGTGGCATTAGAAAAGTAACTAACGCTTGTTAAAATGATAAAAATGATGGAAACAATTTAATATTATAAAAGTTATCAGAAACATCGACGAAGCGTGGAATTAATTTAGTGAGTCTTGTATGAAAGGTGTTTGGTAAAGGTTGGTCAGAGAAATTGTTGAATATCACGTCAATTATGAAAATAATATTCAAAATATCACCGAAAATTAGGCTTATAGTCATTTTTGGAGACATCAAAGGAGTCGATATAGATAATAGTGATGGAAGACCTGGACCTCCCAGGTATTGCAATCAAAAGGGAACCCAGCCAGAGGGTAGAATTCTATTTACCCCTCTTGGACGAGGAAGATAAACGGCTGCAACACCAAAGACGGATGGCCCGGATGCAACAAGATCCACAAGAAATAAACATAGAAATAACAAAAGAACATAAGGATTTGGCCGAAAATTGACAATTTATTAAAAAGAATAAGAGTTAATTAAAAGTAGAGGTAAAATCAAATGATTTTAATTGGAAATAATTCAATTAAAAAGTAAAGAAATGAATTG
This sequence comes from Schmidtea mediterranea, assembly GCA_022537955.1. Taxonomy (NCBI): domain Eukaryota; kingdom Metazoa; phylum Platyhelminthes; order Tricladida; family Dugesiidae; genus Schmidtea; species Schmidtea mediterranea. Next base: position 79,140,676 of record CM039681.1, read on the forward strand.
TCAAGTTAAATCAGAAAATAATAAAAATTAGAATTAGATTACGCAAATACTTTCAATGCCAAATTTTGTTTTATCGTAGTAAATTTCACAAGCAAGGTTAGGGTCACAGAACCGGTATATATATACCAATTCATTTTTAACCAATTTTAAGAAATCAAAAACTCGTTTTTAACGACAACAAGATCGAAATTTTCAATCGGACAATATGAAAAACTTTTCCATACAGCGTACAAGCAACTTCAATGTAAACACTACTTGACGCTTGTGTGAGAAAACGTTATTTGTATGATGTATGCCAATGATGTTATGCCAACAACGTTATGCCAATTATGTTATGCCAGAATAGATTTTTCAAGAAAAACATATTTTGTCGAAACTTTTCCGGCCCACAGCCGAAACAGCACCACAACATAGTAAAATCATACACCCCAAATGAAATGTGTAAGTGCGGTTCATCCGCCAATATTTCATGCCGGTGAAGGTTCCGGCGTGTGTAACGCAGGAACCCAAACGTCAATATATTCCGTTATAAGGGAATTTTGGAGAAAAGGGGTAGCCTTTTGGCTGCTCCTTAGTCATCCATTCCCCTTTAAAATCGACCTAAAATTATCGTTTCATATCGGCTCAAAATCATAAACACCGAGTAGCCCAGTGGGCACTCCTAAAATCGTAATATTGACATAAATAATCTTAAGGTCAAATAAGGGAAGGGAGTGGGGAACGTGTCGTAAATCATTGCTACGTCGAAACAATAAAATGAATAATATTAAACTGAGAATCATGATAACAATCGTAAAATAATAAAATAATAGCCTTAATTCCATTAAACGGGGAACGTTAATAACGTTAATAATCAAGTCGAAATGAGTAAGTTATAAATTCCCAAGCCAGAGTAATCTTCAGGTTAATCGTATTTCGACTAAGGTAGCATTAAGCTTTAAATGGAAAATCAAAACGTATTAGTATCGATAATGACGATAAAAATAGATGATAGATAACTTTAAAACCCCAAATTAAAACTCTAAGTGTACCACTGTTAGTAATAAAGTGGAACACGGAAGATAAGTAACTCTAAATCGAGAATTCAAATTCAAAGAGTTGTAATATCAAAATTATACGACATAAAATACGTAAGAACCCGAAACTCATACTACCCAGACTAAAATGTGTTAAAAAATTTAGCGTCAAACACTGTACGCCGACGATAAAACAAACAGAAAAGGGGACCAAATATTACAAATAAAGGTAAATCATTTTTTGAAAGACGATCAAAGTAAAACAAGTCTAGGAATATAATATCCAATGGATACAGTAAGGTCTTGTAATAAAGTTGAAGGATTAATTGCGACGCAATCACGATCAATTTATAGATTAACATAATCAAATCCTGTTCAATTTACTGGTTTTCCAATGATAAAATAAAATTAGGTAGTGTCATAGTAGATCAGTAACAAATAAAATAAATTCTACCATGTTACACTAGAATGTAATAACCAACAAATGAAATAACCAACTAGAATTAAAAATCCGTTATATAAAAACACCCAACACCGTGACATAAATCACCACTGAGATTAAGGAGTTTAGCCGTCATATTCATATTGCCAACTGAGGAGCATCTGAATTGAGAAGCCGCTGACGGGAAGTTGAACATGAGCAAATTGGTTGAATGCGAATTCATTAAGTATTGAGACAGACCATTAGCTGTGAAATGGATAAGTATTATGATTAAACCGGAAAATATAGAGGCACTTACTAGAAGGTATTCCGATTGAAATATCGTGAATAGCACAAATAGGAAAAATTAATCCACGAGAAAGGGAGAATTGAAACCACATGTCGAGATCAGCAGTGCGACTTGAATGCACTCACAAGCACTAACACCATGGAGTGTTAGAAAAAACTCGATATAAAAATGACACACAATAATGCGATTTAACGTTTGCACATATTTGGAGCAGAAAAATTTGACATGGACACGTCAGTACGTACAGAAATTTACACCAATCGACAACGTGTCACCAGACCAATTCATATAAATACTTCACCATTTTTTCAAACAGTCAGTTACTACTGCAATAAATTATTAACTAGAAATGTATAACCATGGACAGCGATCGAGGAGAAATCTCAACAGTCAACTGCTGGACAGAGAGCTGGAGGAAGTGACGATGGAGAAGAAAGTACATGCGAGCGAGGGTAAAATTATATTTTTGTTTTTGTAGTTCCTAATTAATTGTTATGGAGACCGAGTTCACGAGATGGTTCGGATTTGAGATGCCCCTTCTTTCCTTTTCTCCGGTTATGCGTTGGAATATGTTACTAGAATTGACACGAAATAACCATGAAAGAGTAGGATACCTTACAACTGATTGTTATAAATTAAAAATTTAAATTTATTAAAAACTTTGTTCATTTATAATTATCTTCGATCAAAGATCCACCGATTGATTTAAGTAATGGTCAAACAAATTAGGACATTAATAAGGAACTTTAGGTGGTTATATACCTCTAATCCAGTCAATAACGCTGGAGAAATTAGCCAAAGCAGAGACAAATTCAGTACGCTGTCTTTAAACCTTAATATAACGTACCCGACGTGACTAATGGACGCCCTTAGCTAGTTCGTTACTCACAAACCTCACAGCGTCAAGCACAACCCACATTAAATGGACCAGTTCGAGCAATTTAATAGCAAGTTACTAGGAGTATAGGGATTCCTAAACACTACATCACCGACTCGACTCCTCATCTCTCACTCACTACATATTTCATCATCAAATTCCATAATTATACAGCAGGCTAACTAATGAGAAATTTTACACGAAATATATTGTTAGATCTTAATGATTTTGAGAAAGGTACGGATCATTCTATGATTTGAAATTTATCTTCCAGATGAATCGTGGATTGACGCGTCCCGAATCACCGTGCGTTTCCCAGCACGATCCGCTGCCAGATGCAGACAGGCGATGTGGGACGCGGGATTTACAATTTCCCCCGTGAGAGAGTCAAAAGCAGGATATCAGGAGGGTCTACACTACGTTGCAATCAAGAGGGAACAAGGCCAAAATCCAGATTGTGAAAGCCTGAAACGCAACGAATATATTCTGGCTCGTCTCGAGGAACGACAGAGACAGACCAATTGGCAGGTGGCGATGGCGAGACGACACCTGGCCAGGATCAACGAAGATATGATTACGGGAAGGATTCCAAGCACAAATGGATATGCCCCATCTTATGGCATATCATTCGAGCTTAACGACCCCATGCTGATGGAACCCACCAGGACCATAGATGCGGTAATCCCTAAACGGTTATTACCCAGAAAACTACGGAATGACAACAGAAGTCCTTCAATTCGTCAGGAGCATTCATATGCACGTAAACACCCGAGACTAGATTCAAATCTGTTTTACCAGAAACCAACGCCAAACTGAAACATTGAATTTTTTTTTCTTTTTGGTGAAATAAATTAGTGACTTAAATTTCAATCCTTTAATCATTAAATGTTAAAGTAGTTTTTAACTTTTTAGACTAGAATAATATTGGTACTTAGATGAGACAATTAGTATCACAGTGTGAGTCAGTATGAGTCATAGGATTGTTTCCTGAATAAATTATTGTCTAGTAAATAGTAAATATTGTACACCACCAAGATACTAAGACTATATGATAAATAAACCATAGTATTTGTTTAATAGAACGTTTAATTATAGATATGGACCCATTAAAAACTCTGAGTAGAGAGTTAGTACAATCACGTCGAGAGAATGCGGACCTTCACCGTCAACTACTCCAAATGGCGCGAGAAATCCAGAAGATCAGAGCTTCATGGATAGACCCAACGAAGGCAAAGACACTTTATCAAAGGTTAACCGCCGCACAACGTGGATTAGCGGAAGAAAAACAACTTGAACAGGCGCAGAAAACACAGATTCGCAGCTTGGAAGTAGCGTTATCGGCTTTCTAAGAAGGCAATGCCGTAACGTACCCACTCGTATTTGCGCCGGCTCAGTTAGCAAGGCTCAGAAGCAACTGACACAGCCAAGTCAGCGACGAAACCTCCTCAACAAGCCAACCACTTCCATTAACTGACTCGTGTATTGTCAACTAAATTATCGATGTCATTTTTTTAAATTTTATTTTCGTGTGTTGTAGAAATTTGTTAAGTTGTAAAAAATAAAATTCGTTTGATTGCAGTTAGAAACGAGGGGTCGAGAAGTAATTGATTTGGGAAGCGTAACGCATATACGGAAGGTACCGAAAGTAAGAAAACCGCACACAGACCTGTTTTCGTAGCGCTCACCTTTGGCGATCTCATAACCAGTGGTTGCAGTACCAACGTTGTCAAGCAACGGGTAACCATTTTAGCCTTTACTTTTTTAGTGGTATCACTTGATTCTACTTCTGAGATAATTGTTATTCCGTAAGTCGATTGTATAAAGATTTGTTCAATTGATTTTTTAAGAGTGCTGGGACCCATAGCAATACCATTTCAAATCAGTCTAAACTTTAGACTCTAAAGGATGAGTACCAAAAATTTTATTTAAATGTTTTACCCTAGTAAAATAAAAGTTTGTTAAAAGGTCAATGTATTTGAAAATTATAAATAAAATTTCATCTGAAAGTTTATTATTATCCAGTAATCTACAAGAAAAAGTCAGAAGTAATTTAAAAATGACAAATTACTATGTTCACTATAGCTCAAAAATTTATACTCCAAAATAATTCACTCGATTTGTTTAAATATACCACTTTAATTTTAATGTTTAAAAATCGTATTTAAAATATCTAATTTATCAAATAAATTATCAAGATCAAGTTATGCAATTGTAGTTGGTAGTTATATGTTAAGTAATAATTCAGAATGTCCTTCAATTATATTTGTAGGATCCTCTAATTGTTGATATAGTAAAATATTTATCTTGTCCAGTAATGGATGTAATTGAGAAGGATTTAAGAGTTTTCTTAGAATATTATGTTCGCCGGGAATCAAATAAAGAGCACAAATTCATTGTAGAACAAAAAAAATGCCAATTACAAGTAAAATATTTAGTAATTTAGAAATCTGAACTATAAATATGTTTCAATCGCAGTTGTGCGTCACAGTCAATCATAGCAATTGTCCGTCAACCAATCCTGGAAAGGATTTATTAATGATAAATACAAAATTAATTCAGCTCAATCATGAAGAGGTTTTTGTTTATTGATTTAATGATAATAAATTATTTATTTAATGATATTTATTGATTACTATAAGTTTTTTATTGTTTATAGTAGAACAAAACAAAATTCCAACATAGGGTTTACTAAGTAATACGAGTTTATTCTCGTATTTGACTAACTGGGGAGGGGGTAGAGGTGACGTTAGTAACATTCTGACAACATTCATTCAGTTGTTATTGATTTAAACATTACATTGGTAGATTTCACAGTAATTAAGTGTTGGTTAACTTAAACAATTATTGATTCACCTCCGGGACTCCAGAAATACCGTTTCAAATGCAAATGTTTATTGATCAAATATATTAATTATCGGCAAAGGTAAACAATAATTTCCAATAACACTCACAACTCAGTTTTTGTTTTGTACGTGACAGATTTTGCTTCATATTACCCAGCTGTGTAAATTTTATACGTAAATTGCTAAATTATTAATTTACGTATATCATACATGATCCACAATTCCGAGCCCAGACGTTTGTGCACCTGTAACATTAAATAGGGGACTACAATATAAAATAAACAAAAATAAATACCTGCACACAATCACGGTTCACAAAGTTTCGATATTAAGAAATACTAGCAATTGAACAATAAATTGCACCTTTTGACAATAAATAGCCGGTTTCGAATAGATAATAATTCCTAAAATATAAAAGAAAAATCAATAACCTTATATTATAGAGACTTATCCGTCTGACGATATAATTTGTTCGAAACCTTTGTTACACAAACCTTCACTAAGATACACCTTCTATAATATAAGTAAAAAATATCGAAAAAAAAAAATATCGCCCTTCCAATTTGCTCTATACTATAGAAATTAAAGTTATAGAAAATTTATATACTGCACACAAACACAGCACATTACAAAATTGTATGTAAACTTTCGATATGTCGAAAATCTGCGCTGAAATACATCTATTTAATGAAAATTTCCTATATATAATTTCGAGGACTTTTTGAGAAAAGGATGAGATATTAATTTTAAATTAATGTTAATTTTTAACGATCAATAAGAGAAGAATAATCAGAAATTGAAAATGTTGTTGAATTTTGTTTATGAGTGATCAGAACTGATTTAGTCGAAAGATTTCATATTTCATTTTAATAAATAATTTCATTTATTAAGATTTAAAAGTCCAATTAAGCAAGAAATGTCAAAAATCCAAAAAAATATTAAAGCTGTTTTATATTAACTATAAATTTTTATAAAATGCAAATTGGATTCTGTTGTGTAGTATTTTGTTGGAATATTTAGTTTGATATTAAATACAGATTTTCCAATTTTGCTCCATCTCCATTTTGTAATATTAGCACAAGCTATCGTGACTGCACTGAAGAAGTTCCAAAGCATGGAGTAGGTGATATTTCAACGTGAATGAAAACATTCAAATTAGTAGCCAAACGCCGGAAAATTGATGATTTGGTAAGTGTCCTTCCGTTTCTATTGGATGGACCCGCTTTTCTGGTGTTCGATTATTTAGTTGAGGAAGTTCAAGTATCATTTTGTGCAATCAAGAACTTCCTGATGGAAACATTTTCAATGAATAGTTTCCAAGCGTAATCTGGCTGAGACACAAGAGAACTATCGTCGTAGGCCTACCATTAAAAGCTTCGACAAAATCGTGGTAATTGATCTCTTGGAAGTGGTACGACAGGCCAGAGCACTGATGCCAGTGCGATCAAAATCAGCAGGGATAGTTAATTCAAAATCACGAAAAATCAGTGAAAAAAAGTGAAATTGAATCGTGCCATCAGTGCGGAACACATTTCAAGACGCTGGTGCAAGATAAGGTTTTAGTATCGATTGTGATCCAAAGATTACGTCTTCGGTTCTCAGGAAGGTTTTGAACCTCAATACAACAATTTATCAAGCCACCGATCATTATATTGACGACATTATTGTAAATACAAAACTGGTCAGTGCCGAGGACATCGTGAATCATCTAGCTCAGTTTGGTCTAATTCCGAAACCTCCAGAGCCTGTAGAAAACTCGAGAATTTTTGGACTGAAAATAAAACGTAATCGAAATTGTCGCTTGAAGAAACATGATTAGTTAAATTTAATACTTAGACTTTTTTATCATAAATTACAAATTTTTTAAAAATTTTAAATTTGAACATTTAAACAAAAAGTTATATTAAATAAAAATTCATTAATTAAAGCAAATAATTAAAAAAAAAATTTCATTCATTAAAACAAATAATTAAAAAAAATTTTAAACCCCCCCCCCCCGAAAAAAAGGGGGGGTCTCTTTTTTTTTCAAGACAAATATCCACGGGGCATAGTCCTCATATTTTTTCGGATCTATTCAATATTAATATTAATGATTTAAATTTGTAAATTGTGTTTATGACTGATCAGAACCTATTTTTGGTGGATATATTTCATTTTATTATTAAATATTGCCAAACTTGTCTTACACAGATATTTATCTAAATTATATTTATATAAATGATTCCGCTGTCGACAAAGAAAATATTTTGAAGTTTTTATTATTAATTACATAATATTTCAGATAGTGCATACATAGTGCATACTTTTAATGTTCCTGATAACCAAAATAAATCTACAATCTATTTGATAAAAGTAAAAAATAAAATTATATAATATGGTATTCAATATATGATGGGAAATCTTTTATTGTGCGCCTGTAAAAACTATAGAGAATTACGAGGCCTTTGAAACAAAATCCTTTCGAAATTTTCTTGTTTGATCTTCTATCTATCTTACTTGTTTTTATTTATTAAATTGTTAATCACCAGAAAGAAAACTCTTTTTACATCAAATCTCAGAAGGTGTCACACTGTATAGGACTTACTGGCCATAATAGTGATGGAGATCACAAAGTGATGTCTGTTCAAACAGTAATTACAAGAGCAAACAGTGAGTGTGAAACGGTTTTCATGACGTCTGTGACCAAAGCTCAAAATGGCATGAAAAATTATTTATATTTAATTTTGATTTTTTCATGCTTTAGGAAAACGATTGACCTCTCATCGGTCATTCACAAGAGAAATTGTAGACTGTCAGCATAATGATGATTGCATAAATATACATGACAATTTCGAGGTAGTATTTTCAGACAATGAGAATTCCCCAGGAAAAAAAACTAACTCCAAGAAAAACATTGTTGATAAAACTTTTAAAAAACCATTTTTAAAATCCATTAAACTACCAAAGCTGTCGAAAAAAAAATCGCTTGAAAAAAGGGATGAATTGAAGTATCCTACTGTGATTAAACCTATTTTGGGTAACAGGAAACTAAGTCTAGCCTGTATGCAAGATTTCTCAACTGAATTCAATCCAACGGTACGCATCAATGAATTTTATTTTTATAACTTTATTGTCAATGTCTATATGCGTAGCTAAGTAGTGATCTAATTGATATTATCTATCAAAATGATCATCAATTTACCATATAACCAACTCTATTTCACAAAGGGTATGAGTTCAGCTCATGGCTACACATTGTTCATAAAATAGTTTATTTATGTTCACTTTATCCACAATTATAGAATGAAACATTGCATTTTCTTGTTTGAGGTTTCAGCAGAAAATAATGCAATTTTGCATGTGTAAATTTAACATTAATAATTCTAAAAAAAAAATCTCATTGATAATAACTAAGTTTACATATCTATTTAAAGCTTATTTTATCACAATTATTATTAGACATAGTTTTTGATTAGGATTATTTTTTATTCACATCCTAATGTTTTTGAAGGATGAAAGAATTCAAGGAAACATAAATGAAGACTAAAGCCAAATTAGTAAAGAAAATCCGTTAAAAAATGTTTATAAAATTGACTAAATTATTGTTTAAGAAACGAATTACATTTATCCCACACTGCCGATATTGTTCCCTTAGAACAAATATTCATCCTTGAATTATTGAATCGTCTGAAAAACAATTCAATCCCTGAAAAATTATGTATTTGAATATTGAGAATATATTGGATTTAGCTTGTATTATGGTTGTGATATCAATAAACTTTAATAAATCGTTGAGATTGCTGTTATTATTCAAGAACCCTAGAGTTAGATAAATCTTAAGCACCGACAACAGACCATTTCATTAGAACCCAAGCAGTTATCCCATTTCCACCCGGTAGTTGGTTGTCGGTGCATGAGTCTTTAGTACCTTCGAGTTTTATAGAAAAATAAATCTATAACTTGGTTTTCTTTTTATAGAATGGTAGTTAAAAATTGTATTCAAATCGAACTTTTAAGTATGAATTGTATTGATCCATCTATGGTTGTTTAAGTTTCTCAAACTAGTTATTCAATTTTTCTCTCTTCACTTTCAAAAATTTCTCTATTGTTTTTCTCATAAAAATTTTTTCGAAAGTGCCGCGGGATTTTGAGTTTATTTAGTGTGCCGTGCGCGATTTTCAGTTCGACAACACAAGTCTAATAGAACGAATTTAAAATTTGAAAAAATATCTTAGAGAACACACCTTCAAACTAGTGAAGTGCTTCTTTTTCTAGATCCCATACACCATTCATTTAGGCTAGTGTACAATTCCCATAGGTGGCTTTTGTTTGATGTAACCAATTCCTTATTGTACATGGTATACTTTTAATTTAATTACGAAATTCATCTTTTTTCTAAAAAATGAAGATTTTAAAAGTATTTTGTTGACATAACAAAGAAAAGGCTGAGAAACACTGTGCTAAAGCTGCTACTTAAATAAATATTGAGTAGTATCCAGTGACAAATGAGAATTTGAAGACCGAAAAACAAATTAATTATAAATCATTGAAAACCTCGGGTAACGTCAGACTGATTGAACATACATTAATTTGTTAGGACAAACTCAATATTGTATGGACAGCAAGTTTGACAACGCTGGTATAAATGTATAATGAATTGGGGGAGGTAACCCATATGTATACAGAGGGAAAAATTGAGATTGTCAGTCTTCCGAACAGCATTAAAATTGAATTTATAGTACAATGTTAAAGAAGAATTAGAGACAATGAAACTGAGTTTTGATATATCAAGTGTGCAGTTTTTTTTAAATAAGAGTATTTAGTTCAGATTCTAATTTTATTTATTTAATTATTGAACACGAGGGGCCAGGTCAAGAGCTAATTCCTATCGACAAATTATTGACATACTAAAAATTTTGAATAAATTTTAATAAAATTAAAATTTAATTTGCAATTAAAATCAATAATTGTTTTGTTCTTAGATGAATCAGAAGCCCAGAAATATTCTAGCGAAGATTAGTGTCAGCAATAAGGTAAAATATTAATAATTAAACTTTTTCCGACAAAAAATCCTAAATTTTATTGTATAAATCAACAATAAGGGTCTATTTCATAACCTTCTTCACCATGACCACCAGTTTGAGAATTACTGGTGTAGACAATTAAATTTCAAAGATGCTTTTATTAACAAAAACGGCAGATTAGTCATCCTCAATGTGTAAAAGTTATGATCAAATAAGTTTGCAACACCTTAAAATGTAAAAGGTTTCATTTATTATTTTTGATCCAGTTCATACGTACCAATTGTTACTTTTATCATAAACTTATACTAATGATTCAATTTCTTTAGCAACTTCACTAATTTTTGGACTTCTGGAGCAATTTTGGTGACATTTGTTGTATGCCTGAGTTTATTTCACAAGTTTGTAGTTTCAAACATATAGAAGGAAGTAGGGGAAATGTGATAATTTATGCTATATATATATATATATATATTGGTTCTACCAATTTTCGATTGTATTGGCATGTTTTTGCATTATATTGAACCATTATGTTACTGTAAAGATTTAACGCCTATATGTCAATCAATTCTGATGCCTTGTCATTTCTTGAGCAATCACATAGATTGACATTCCCATAACATCAAACAATAGATTTCATGTATTCTACTTTTTATTGCCTTTGAGTTTTTTCATGAAAAAAACTACCCAAATATATAAAAGTATCGTTAGATAAAACTGTATATTTTCTATGATATATTAAGGTTATTTTGACATGAAATAGAAAAATATTTCGTTTGCTTCTTCATTCAAGTCTCAACATATGTTTCAACTTTTCGTTATTTTTCGTTATTTTTTCGAAATTTGATTCTTATGATATTTTCTATTGAGTCCTTTCCTACTTTCTGTGTCTTTTTTAGAGTATATATATATGTATCTGTTATACAGTATTAAGAATAAAAGTATGAATCCCACATAAAAAAATGTGTCACAAACAAAATAGGCCTAAGAACCAAAATCGATTGTGTGCAACCGTCCTACAGTATCACAAAGTGACCAAAGTCACCGTTCAATCATGAGATGTACAAGACATGTGGCTTTCCTTCAATTCAAACTATCGATTGTAATCTAGGGCCATTACAATATTTTTAATCAAGGTTTTAATAACTGAAACAAGACAAAGCAGTTCTTTGGGAAACTGATGACTTTTTCGGAAAAATAGATTTATGAATATTGTCACAAGATAAATCAATTGAAGCGTAGTAGGTAGTTAGTGGCACACGGGAACCTAAAAAAAACATAGGGGGAGGGGGGGGGTATGTAATAGCGGATTAAATTTCGGATTATCTTGATTACATAATGATGTAATCAACTTAATTAATTTTGTGTGTATTTTTTTTTAATTAAATTTTTGGCGCGATTTTTTTCGAAATTTTTTTCGAGTTTTTGGCGCGATTTTTTTTTGAATTCAAATTTTTGGAACATTTTGTTTAAATTCAAATTTCGGCGAATTTTTGAAATAAAATTGAAATATTTTTTTTGAATAAATTTTTTTTTTAATCACACTATAGTCAGGGGGTATTTTTGAAAAAGACTAAAATAAATTGGCTTGAATCGCCTAACGATAAAAAAGCATAAAATTAAAATTGGCTCAAATCGCCTAAGATAGTCAGAGAGGGTATTTTCATTCACAAAATTTTTTTTTTTAATCACACTATAGTCAGGGGTATTTTTGAAAAAGACTAAAATAAATTGGCTTGAATCGCCTAATGATAAAAAAGCATAAAATTAAAATTGGTTCAAATCGCCTAAGATGTGATATAGTCAGGGATATTTTTAATTCGTAATAAAAACTAATGCAATATTTGGTCTCAATACTTTCTATAGGTAAATATATGCATAAAATAAAAATGGCTTGAATCGCCTACTGATAAAAAATTGACAGGGGTATTTTATAGGCTTGTTAAAAAAAAACACTTGAAATATTTGTTCACACAATTTTCATAGGCAAATTTAGGCTCTAGATAAAAATAATTTAAAATACCTAAAGTAAATTAAGATAAATTAAAGTACATTAGGATACATTAAAGTATATTAAAGTAAATTTAGATAAATTAAAGTACATTAGAAAACATTTAAGTATATTAGAGTAAATTAAGGTTACTCAAGTAAATTAAGATACATTAGAGTACATAAAGGTAAATTAAAGGGTCGAAAGTCAATTTAAGTACATTAGGGTACATTTAAGTAAATTAAGGTTCTTAAAGTAATCTAAGGTGCCTAGAGTAAAGTATGGTAGGTTAGGTAAGAATTTTTTTAAATTAAATAGAGTCAACAGTTAAGTTACATAAGGGTAATTTTTAAAGCTGAAAATTTTAAAAGCAGTTATAGTAGGCAAATTACATAAAGTAAGAATTTTTTAAAAGTAAATAGAGGGTCAAAAGGTAAATTACATAAGGTAAGAATTTTTAAAGTTAAAGAGTCGACAATATTGCATGATAAAATTTATTAAATAAAATTTTTAGTATAGTTTTATCGATCAATTTTTATACATATTTTTAAATGATAAAATTTTTAACATAATTTTACAATGGAATTTTTTATACATGATTTTTAAAGATGAAATTTTTAGGATAATTTTACAATGAAATTTTTTATACATGATTTTTTAATAGAATTTTTAGTATAATTTTACAATGGAATTTTTTATATATAATTTTTAAAGATGAAATTTTTAGGATAATTTTACAATGAAATTTTTACACATGTTTTTAATTGAAAAATTTTTTAATGTAATCTTACAATCAAATTTTTAGTATAATTTGTACACTGACTTTTTTATACATGTTGATAATGATCAAATTTTCAAAGAAATTTTTTCAAAAACTTTTTTCAAAGAATTTTATTAAATTAAATTTTTGAGTTTCAGTGTTACATAGTATTGCCTAAGGTAGGTAGTAGTCATTCGCAAGAGCAACCCATCTCCTCCACTCTGCAGCAACCCATCCTTAAAAAAAAATAATAAAATAATAATAATAAATAATAATATTAATAAAATAATAATAATAATAATAATAATACTTTCTGAAAACATAAAAAGTTAACTTACTTGGTATCAACTTCTGAACATTGATAACCCATACACAGTGAATAATTCATTAATAACTGAACAACAATCACTAGGTACTGTATACAAATAACCGAGTACTGTACAGCTCTCCATATACATATTAGGCATTGAATAATTTACTTATTCATTAAAATGACATATTTAAATAATATTTACTCTTTCAACACAGATATTGAATCAACTCAACCCACTTAAAAATAAAGGTTTCTCTCAATCATTTCCCTTTAAAATACTTGGTTATTCACACACTCACAATATGTTATCAATAACTAGTTACTGAACAAATCAATATCAAAAACTAATTACTGAACCAATAAATATTAATGATCGGTTACTGACCAACTTATTTTGAAATAAATCACATAAAAGGTTAACAAAAAGAAATACAAGTTGAAATTTTATTAACTTTTTCACTATTTTATCGATCATTGATGTGTCCAAATTTTTTGGTTGCTTAGTTATCTTGTCGTTATCAGGTGATAATTAATCAAATTCATTGAAACCAAATCCATTGCTATATTTACTTGGTATCAACTTCTGAATACTGATAACCCATCACACTGAATAATCCATTAATAACTGAACAACAATCACTAGGTACTGTATACAAATAACCGAGTACTGTACAACTCTCTATATACATACTAAGCATTGAATAATTTACTTATTTATTAAAATGCCATATTTAAATAATATTTACTCTTTCAACACAGATATTCAACCAACTTAACCCACTTAAAAATAAAATTTTCTCTCAATCATTTCCCCTTAAAATACTTGGTTATTCACACACTCACAATATGTTATCAATAACTAGTTACTGAACAAATCAATATCAAAAAATTTTTACTGACCAAGAAATCTTTAAATAAAAGCACATATAAATTTGAACAATCAAAAGAAATACAATTTTATTAACTTCTCGACTTTTTTATCGATCATTGATGTCTCCAAATTGTTTTGTTGTTTAGTTACCTGATTGCTATCAAGAAACTATTAATCATTGAAGCTCAATCAATTGTTGTATTTTCTCTGAATAAAATTTATTTCTTTACAAGTCTTGTATGTGATTTATTGAAATTATTTTGTAAAACATTGAAATTTTTCTACCATTTTTGTAATATTTTTAATTGCGTCCAACAATGAACAATTACTAAACGTTATTTTCAAAGATGAATGCCAACCTTTTCATTTATTTTTCACATGCCCTAAATAAATTAATTGCTAACACATCAAATAATTACTTAAATTTATTTTTATAGATTTTCTATTCACCCCCAACTCTTATTGTTTACTGAATGATAAGTTAATTAGTAAGTACAAGTAGTGGTTAATCTAATTGCTAGTGAAAGAAACTTGATTAGAAAAAGATACTTAAATTAATTTCTCGAAACATATATTACTTTCATTGTACTTGGAATAAATTTTCATATATTTATTGAAAATGATTCGACTCTTTAAATTATTAACTCAAAGATGCTAAAGGTTTGAATAAAACTGATAGAAAAAAAATTAATATCTACAGCATTACTAAAATCAAATAACTATAATTTCTGATACCATGCTTCAATACATACATAGGTTCTTGTGTACTGATATCACTTACTGAAAACCCAAACTTATAGGAAAAATGTATGTGATTGTCTATTAGTCTTTGTAGAAATTATTTTTATTAAATTGTGGTTAGCTGGTGAATAGAGTTTGATTAAAGTAGTGGGAAAGATGTAAATTTTAAATAAATTTGATTAAATTTGTTAATTCTTTAAATAAAATTTTTTAAGAAAGCTTCAACATAGTAGCAAATTTTAAAGAGAATAGTACTTATCAATTAAAAAATTAACTAAGTTGTAAGATAATTGAAAATTTATTAGATCATTTTTTAAAATTTTATAAGGTTGTTAGGTAATTATTCTAGGTACTTGTTGAATGAAAATTAGTGTATGTTATCGACTGCTCATAGTATTTAATTCTACAATTTCATGATAAATAATTATTAAATTCTTGATTCCTGGAAATAATCGTAAATATTTAAATTATTCAGAAATTATCAAAAAAACCTAAATAATGGGTAACAAAAAAGTTTTAAATACTAGTCAATTTTAGTTTTTAATTTAATTGAGTTACGAATATTTTAATAAAATCAAATAAATAGTTACATGAATCAAACAATTTCTTAGAACTGAAATCTTATCGATATATCCTGATTAACCTTAAATCAATGAAAAAAGTAACAATTTCCTAAGTATCTTATAAATTCAACCAACTCAATCCCTTAAAAATACTATAAATTCACCTCTCAACCAATCATTTCTCTTCAAATATCATTTTCACTCCATTATATCAACTATATTCATACTTTTCATAAAAACCTATCAAGTAGACAATATTTACCCTTTGAACACTAATATTCATTCTAGTAAATTCCTTTAAAAATATTATAAATTCATCTCTTGACCAATCATTTTCCAACAAATAACAATATTTCAAGCCATATTCAATTTTTTTCATAAAAATCATAACAATACCCATTTCTATAATATTTACTCTTTAAATAACAATATTTAACTAACTCAAGACCCTTAAAAATGACAACAAACTAGTTCTTAATCGACTATTTTTCACTAAAATAAATTCCACTCTTGACTAATCTTTTCCAATTAAATAACACTTTCCCCTACTCTACCAACTATATTCATTCTTTTATAAAAATCACCTATTAAATAACGATACTTAACCGACTCAACACCTTAAAAATATCAACAAATTTGCTGTTAATCGATTATTTCCCTTTAAAATATCATAAATTCTCTTCTTAGCCAATTGTTTTCCCCTAAAATAAAATTTACTCTCAACCAATCATTTCTCTTTAAATGACATTAATCCAAGTTATATTCATTATTTTCATAAAAAATCACCGACATATCGATATTCAACCAAATAAATCTCTTGAAATCACTTTAAAATAAAATTCCTCTCTTGACCAATCAAATCCCCTTAAAAGATCATAAATTCTCTTCTTAAACAATCATTTCTCTTTAAATGACAAGATTTTCACTCTCTTAAAAGATTTACACACATATTGATATTTATCTGAACAAAGCCCCTAAAAATATTATAAATTCCTCCTCTATATTCTCCATTTATAAAATATTTATTCTTTGAACACAGATATTGAACCAACTCAACCCCCTTAAAAATGACAACAAACTTGTTCTTAATCGAGTATTTCCCCTTAAAATATCACAAAATTTCCTCTTAACCAATCATTTCCGTTGAAATGACTTTTTCCCTTAATGCACCAACAAAATACATATTTTTTTGTAAATTTTATTTAGAAATCTATATTTAACCGAATAAGATCCTTAAAAATCCATCTTTCCGATCATATTTACTATATGTATTCAACCAATCAAATTCCCTTAAAATAAAAATCTGAATTTTACCAATAAAAATAAATTTTCTTTAAAGTATAACATAATTGTTATCGATACCCAACATTGTCCGTCGAAAATCACCACAATTTGATTCTGGCAACAAATTCAATCAAATAAAAAATTCATCAAAAATGACTAAAATCGAATAAAGTCTATGTTTCCCACATAAATTTAATTTCACTAAATTAATGTAAAATCATAAAATATATATCATGTTGCTCAAATAATTAAAATTAATCAGTAAATCAAGTATAAATTCAATAAAAATTACCAGTCAACCCATAGATATAATTCAACGATTTTCATATGTATATTGTTAACCACACTGAGCATCCTCTTAAAATCTCTACAATATGCTACTTTTGTGATTGATATCCACGAAATCAATAAATGGAAAATGATAATAATTATTGATCTCCTTTTTTACACTGTAAAATCAATTAAAATCTTAGGTTTCACTAAAATATTTTTAAAAATTAACTGATTTAATCAACTTTTTAAATATAACATAAAATTAAAATATCATTTACTATTCAAAATCTATCAGTCAATTTGATTCTAATTCTTAAATAATTATCTTAAATAGATGTTTCATAAACATTTTGATCATAAATTTAACTTTTATTTAAAATAATCCTAAAATCAAGTCAAATCTAATAAATTATCAAGAAATTAAGTGTTTCTAAATTATAGATTTAACCTAATTTCTTCAATAATTTCATTAAAAACATAATCAAACCCTAAATCTATTAAAATTCAAAAGAAAATCATAAAATTCACAAAGATGATTAAAATTTACTAAAATAATACCTCGTAAAACTAGATATCACTTAAATTATCATAAAATTTCCCTAAGAGCTCTAATTGATTTACATAGCCTAAAATTATTTTATTTTTGTCGAGTACAACCTAGTCTATTAAAAGATGTTATTTATTTAATTAAATTTTCATTGAAAATAACAAGTCAACAAATAGAATTTTAATTAGTAGAGATTATATTCTATAAAGAAAATTTTCAGTGAAGAAGCAATGTTGGTGAGAGAGTACATTAAGTGTCTAAAATCATTGAAGTTACTGGGAAAAAAGTGGGATAGTTAAAGATATCTACTAAATAGATGAAATATCAATTGATATATTCAAAAATTTACAAAGATAATATACTTTGAATGGAGAAAATATACATCGAAGAGGAAAATATTCATTGAAGAGAAAAATATTCGTTGAAGAAAAAAAACATTCATTGAATAAGGAAAGCATTAATTGAAGAGAGAAAATATTCATTAAAGAGGAAAGCAATCATTAAAGTGAGAAAATATGAATTGAAGCTACCAAATATTCAGTGAATCGAAAATTGCTTATAATAAATTAGATTGTAAATTTCTCAATGATGAGATGAAATATCAATTAAATATTGGGAAATACTTTAAATGGAGTCTGAATTATTCACTGATCAACAAATATACTTAAAAGATGAAAATATGCACTGATAATGAACGTACTATAAGAGTGGATGAATTAAAAATTCAATTAAAAATTATTAACAATTGAGTTGATTTCATCGGTCAATTATATTTAAATAAATATATATATATATATATTTTTTTTGATGGACACTTATGGGCGGAGGAATAGTTATTAAAAACAATAAACGCGCGCGCGTATACTAAATTCGGTGGATGTATACAAATCCAACGAATGTTCAACAAATTCAAAGAAATTTCAACAAATCCAACGAAAATTCAACAAATCCAAAGAATATCCAACAAATCCAACAAATATATCGATAAGCGTAATTTTGTGAGTAGAAATTCCAGTCTAGCATTTGACCTTATTAAGGAATCGATGCCATTGCACAAGTATCGCATAGCCCTAGCTATCAGAGTACTACAGCCCAAGCTATGACAGCAAGTACTACTGTTTCAGTCGAGACATTGACGATATATTTGATTGATGTGAATATATTTTTATCGTTTTCTTTTTATGTTTGTGATTTTTTATTAAATTTTATTATTAAAATATCATATGTAAAACTTTTCTCATATGTTAAGCTATAACATGAATATTATATCAATAGTAAATTCAAAACACATTGAATGATATATTTTGAATGAACATTATGGAATTTATTGCTATTAAGAATTATCGTCTAAATGTAATTAATTTTGAATAAACTTATATTTAAATATTTGTTTTTGTTGTAACTATTGACAAGATATTATTTTTTTAATTCTTACATTATTCTATTATTTAAAGTTATATTTGAAATTTAATTAAAATAATTTTATTTTTATTGATTAGTAAATAGAATATTTGATTTAGTTTTATACTCAAATAAAACTTTTTGACAAACTTAAAATATTTTGAATAATCTCTATAAATTTATGGTTATAAATAAATATTATCCAAATATTAAATTATTTTCATATTATTTATTCAATTGTAACTATTGACAACATAATAATTTAAATTCAAAAATAATAATAACATATCAAAAAATGATTATTATATCTAAAAGTAGAAAATACATCAATTTTCTGAATTTATTTAATATTACAAAAAACTAAATGTTTCTTATAATCGAAATACCAAATTATTTATCTATTCAATGTATTGTTTACTATGCTCCTTTATTTGTTTGACTTTCTACTACATTTTTCCTACTTGTTATATTGTATCAGATACGCGCGCGCGTTTATTGTTTTTAATAACTATTCCTCCGCCCATAAGTGTCCATCAAAAATATATATATATATATTTATTTAAATATAATTGACCGATGAAATCAACTCAATTGTTAATAATTTTTAATTGAATTTTTAATTCATCCACTCTTATAGTACGTTCATTATCAGTGCATATTTTCATCTTTTAAGTATATTTGTTGATCAGTGAATAATTCAGACTCCATTTAAAGTATTTCCCAATATTTAATTGATATTTCATCTCATCATTGAGAAATTTACAATCTAATTTATTATAAGCAATTTTCGATTCACTGAATATTTGGTAGCTTCAATTCATATTTTCTCACTTTAATGATTGCTTTCCTCTTTAATGAATATTTTCTCTCTTCAATTAATGCTTTCCTTATTCAATGAATGTTTTTTTTCTTCAACGAATATTTTTCTCTTCAATGAATATTTTCCTCTTCGATGTATATTTCTCCATTCAAAGTATATTATCCTTGTAAGTTTTTAATATATCAATTGATATTTCATCTATTTAGTAGATATCTTTAACTATCCCACTTTTTTTCCCAGTAACTTCAATGATTTTAGACACTTAATGTACTCTCTCACCAACATTGCTTCTTCACTGAAAATTTTCTTTATAGAATATAATCTCTACTAATTAAAATTCTATTTGTTGACTTGTTATTTTCAATGAAAATTTAATTAAATAAATAACATCTTTTAATAGACTAGGTTGTACTCGACAAAAATAAAATAATTTTAGGCTATGTAAATCAATTAGAGCTCTTAGGGAAATTTTATGATAATTTAAGTGATATCTAGTTTTACGAGGTATTTATTTTAGTAAATTTTAATCATCTTTGTGAATTTTATGGTTTTCTTCTGAATTTTAATAGATTTAGGGTTTGATTATGTTTTTAATGAAATTATTGAAGAAATTAGGTTAAATCTGTAATTTAGAAACACTTAATTTCTTGATAATTTATTAGATTTGACTTGATTTTAGGATTATTTTAAATAAAAGTTAAATTTATGATCAAAATGTTTATGAAACATCTATTTAAGATAATTATTTAAGAATTAGAATCAAATTGACTGATAGATTTTGAATAGTAAATGATATTTTAATTTTATGTTATATTTAAAAAGTTGATTAAATCAGTTAATTTTTAAAAATATTTTAGTGAAACCTAAGATTTTAATTGATTTTACAGTGTAAAAAAGGAGATCAATAATTATTATCATTTTCCATTTATTGATTTCGTGGATATCAATCACAAAAGTAGCATATTGTAGAGATTTTTAAGAGGATGCTCAGTGTGGTTAACAATATACATATGAAAATCGTTGAATTATATCTATGGGTTGACTGGTAATTTTTATTGAATTTATACTTGATTTACTGATTAATTTTAATTATTTGAGCAACATGATATATATTTTATGATTTTACATTAATTTAGTGAAATTAAATTTATGTGGGAAACATAGACTTTATTCGATTTTAGTCATTTTTGATGAATTTTTTATTTGATTGAATTTGTTGCCAGAATCAAATTGTGGTGATTTTCGACGGACAATGTTGGGTATCGATAACAATTATGTTATACTTTAAAGAAAATTTATTTTTATTGGTAAAATTCAGATTTTTATTTTAAGGGAATTTGATTGGTTGAATACATATAGTAAATATGATCGGAAAGATGGATTTTTAAGGATCTTATTCGGTTAAATATAGATTTCTAAATAAAATTTACAAAAAATATGTATTTTGTTGGTGCATTAAGGGAAAAAGTCATTTCAACGGAAATGATTGGTTAAGAGGAAATTTTGTGATATTTTAAGGGGAAATACTCGATTAAGAACAAGTTTGTTGTCATTTTTAAGGGGGTTGAGTTGGTTCAATATCTGTGTTCAAAGAATAAATATTTTATAAATGGAGAATATAGAGGAGGAATTTATAATATTTTTAGGGGGCTTTGTTCAGATAAATATCAATATGTGTGTAAATCTTTTAAGAGAGTGAAAATCTTGTCATTTAAAGAGAAATGATTGTTTAAGAAGAGAATTTATGATCTTTTAAGGGGATTTGATTGGTCAAGAGAGGAATTTTATTTTAAAGTGATTTCAAGAGATTTATTTGGTTGAATATCGATATGTCGGTGATTTTTGATGAAAATAATGAATATAACTTGGATTAATGTCATTTAAAGAGAAATGATTGGTTGAGAGTAAATTTTATTTTAGGGGAAAACAATTGGCTAAGAAGAGAATTTATGATATTTTAAAGGGAAATAATCGATTAACAGCAAATTTGTTGATATTTTTAAGGTGTTGAGTCGGTTAAGTATCGTTATTTAATAGGTAATTTTTATAAAAGAATGAATATAGTTGGTAGAGTAGGGGAAAGTGTTATTTAATTGGAAAAGATTAGTCAAGAGTGGAATTTATTTTAGTGAAAAATAGTCGATTAAGAACTAGTTTGTTGTCATTTTTAAGGGTCTTGAGTTAGTTAAATATTGTTATTTAAAGAGTAAATATTATAGAAATGGGTATTGTTATGATTTTTATGAAAAAATTGAATATGGCTTGAAATATTGTTATTTGTTGGAAAATGATTGGTCAAGAGATGAATTTATAATATTTTTAAAGGAATTTACTAGAATGAATATTAGTGTTCAAAGGGTAAATATTGTCTACTTGATAGGTTTTTATGAAAAGTATGAATATAGTTGATATAATGGAGTGAAAATGATATTTGAAGAGAAATGATTGGTTGAGAGGTGAATTTATAGTATTTTTAAGGGGATTGAGTTGGTTGAATTTATAAGATACTTAGGAAATTGTTACTTTTTTCATTGATTTAAGGTTAATCAGGATATATCGATAAGATTTCAGTTCTAAGAAATTGTTTGATTCATGTAACTATTTATTTGATTTTATTAAAATATTCGTAACTCAATTAAATTAAAAACTAAAATTGACTAGTATTTAAAACTTTTTTGTTACCCATTATTTAGGTTTTTTTGATAATTTTCTGAATAATTTAAATATTTACGATTATTTCCAGGAATCAAGAATTTAATAATTATTTATCATGAAATTGTAGAATTAAATACTATGAGCAGTCGATAACATACACTAATTTTCATTCAACAAGTACCTAGAATAATTACCTAACAACCTTATAAAATTTTAAAAAATGATCTAATAAATTTTTCAATTATCTTACAACTTAGTTAATTTTTTAATTGATAAGTACTATTCTCTTTAAAATTTGCTACTATGTTGAAGCTTTCTTTAAAAAATTTTATTTAAAGAATTAACAAATTTAATCAAATTTATTTAAAATTTACATCTTTCCCACTACTTTAATCAAATTCTATTCACCAGCTAACCACAATTTAATAAAAATAATTTCTACAAAGACTAATAGACAATCACATACATTTTTCCTATAAGTTTGGGTTTTCAGTAAGTGATATCAGTACACAAGAACCTATGTATGTATTGAAGCATGGTATCAGAAATTATAGTTATTTGATTTTAGTAATGCTGTAGATATTAATTTTTTTTTCTATCAGTTTTATTCAAACCTTTAGCATCTTTGAGTTAATAATTTAAAGAGTCGAATCATTTTCAATAAATATATGAAAATTTATTCCAAGTACAATGAAAGTAATATATGTTTCGAGAAATTAATTTAAGTATCTTTTTCTAATCAAGTTTCTTTTCACTAGCAATTAGATTAACCACTACTTGTACTTACTAATTAACTTATCATTCAGTAAACAATAAGAGTTGGGGGTGAATAGAAAATCTATAAAAATAAATTTAAGTAATTATTTGATGTGTTAGCAATTAATTTATTTAGGGCATGTGAAAAATAAATGAAAAGGTTGGCATTCATCTTTGAAAATAACGTTTAGTAATTGTTCATTGTTGGACGCAATTAAAAATATTACAAAAATGGTAGAAAAATTTCAATGTTTTACAAAATAATTTCAATAAATCACATACAAGACTGTAAAGAAATAAATTTTTATTCAGAGAAAATACAACAATTGATTGAGCTTCAATGATTAATAGTTTCTTGATAGCAATCAGGTAACTAAACAACAAAACAATTTGGAGACATCAATGATCGATAAAAAAGTCGAGAAGTTAATAAAATTGTATTTCTTTTGATTGTTCAAATTTATATGTGCTTTTATTTAAAGATTTCTTGGTCAGTAAAAATTTTTTGATATTGATTTGTTCAGTAACTAGTTATTGATAACATATTGTGAGTGTGTGAATAACCAAGTATTTTAAGGGGAAATGATTGAGAGAAAATTTTATTTTTTAAGTGGGTTAAGTTGGTTGAATATCTGTGTTGAAAGAGTAAATATTATTTAAATATGGCATTTTAATAAATAAGTAAATTATTCAATGCTTAGTATGTATATAGAGAGTTGTACAGTACTCGGTTATTTGTATACAGTACCTAGTGATTGTTGTTCAGTTATTAATGGATTATTCAGTGTGATGGGTTATCAGTATTCAGAAGTTGATACCAAGTAAATATAGCAATGGATTTGGTTTCAATGAATTTGATTAATTATCACCTGATAACGACAAGATAACTAAGCAACCAAAAAATTTGGACACATCAATGATCGATAAAATAGTGAAAAAGTTAATAAAATTTCAACTTGTATTTCTTTTTGTTAACCTTTTATGTGATTTATTTCAAAATAAGTTGGTCAGTAACCGATCATTAATATTTATTGGTTCAGTAATTAGTTTTTGATATTGATTTGTTCAGTAACTAGTTATTGATAACATATTGTGAGTGTGTGAATAACCAAGTATTTTAAAGGGAAATGATTGAGAGAAACCTTTATTTTTTAAGTGGGTTGAGTTGATTCAATATCTGTGTTGAAAGAGTAAATATTATTTAAATATGTCATTTTAATGAATAAGTAAATTATTCAATGCCTAATATGTATATGGAGAGCTGTACAGTACTCGGTTATTTGTATACAGTACCTAGTGATTGTTGTTCAGTTATTAATGAATTATTCACTGTGTATGGGTTATCAATGTTCAGAAGTTGATACCAAGTAAGTTAACTTTTTATGTTTTCAGAAAGTATTATTATTATTATTATTATTATTTTATTAATATTATTATTTATTATTATTATTTTATTATTTTTTTTTTAAGGATGGGTTGCTGCAGAGTGGAGGAGATGGGTTGCTCTTGCGAATGACTACTACCTACCTTAGGCAATACTATGTAACACTGAAACTCAAAAATTTAATTTAATAAAATTCTTTGAAAAAAGTTTTTGAAAAAATTTCTTTGAAAATTTGATCATTATCAACATGTATAAAAAAGTCAGTGTACAAATTATACTAAAATTTGATTGTAAGATTACATTAAAAAATTTTTCAATTAAAAACATGTGTAAAAATTTCATTGTAAAATTATCCTAAAAATTTCATCTTTAAAAATTATATATAAAAAATTCCATTGTAAAATTATACTAAAAATTCTATTAAAAAATCATGTATAAAAAATTTCATTGTAAAATTATCCTAAAAATTTCATCTTTAAAAATCATGTATAAAAAATTCCATTGTAAAATTATGTTAAAAATTTTATCATTTAAAAATATGTATAAAAATTGATCGATAAAACTATACTAAAAATTTTATTTAATAAATTTTATCATGCAATATTGTCGACTCTTTAACTTTAAAAATTCTTACCTTATGTAATTTACCTTTTGACCCTCTATTTACTTTTAAAAAATTCTTACTTTATGTAATTTGCCTACTATAACTGCTTTTAAAATTTTCAGCTTTAAAAATTACCCTTATGTAACTTAACTGTTGACTCTATTTAATTTAAAAAAATTCTTACCTAACCTACCATACTTTACTCTAGGCACCTTAGATTACTTTAAGAACCTTAATTTACTTAAATGTACCCTAATGTACTTAAATTGACTTTCGACCCTTTAATTTACCTTAATGTACTCTAATGTATCTTAATTTACTTGAGTAACCTTAATTTACTCTAATATACTTAAATGTTTTCTAATGTACTTTAATTTATCTAAATTTACTTTAATATACTTTAATGTATCCTAATGTACTTTAATTTATCTTAATTTACTTTAGGTATTTTAAATTATTTTTATCTAGAGCCTAAATTTGCCTATGAAAATTGTGTGAACAAATATTTCAAGTGTTTTTTTTAACAAGCCTATAAAATACCCCTGTCAATTTTTTATCAGTAGGCGATTCAAGCCATTTTTATTTTATGCATATATTTACCTATAGAAAGTATTGAGACCAAATATTGCATTAGTTTTTATTACGAATTAAAAATATCCCTGACTATATCACATCTTAGGCGATTTGAACCAATTTTAATTTTATGCTTTTTTATCGTTAGGCGATTCAAGCCAATTTATTTTAGTCTTTTTCAAAAATACCCCTGACTATAGTGTGATTAAAAAAAAAATTTTGTGAATGAAAATACCCTCTCTGACTATCTTAGGCGATTTGAGCCAATTTTAATTTTATGCTTTTTTTATCGTTAGGCGATTCAAGCCAATTTATTTTAGTCTTTTTCAAAAATACCCCCTGACTATAGTGTGATTAAAAAAAAAATTTATTCAAAAAAAATATTTCAATTTTATTTCAAAAATTCGCCGAAATTTGAATTTAAACAAAATGTTCCAAAAATTTGAATTCAAAAAAAAAATCGCGCCAAAAACTCGAAAAAAATTTCGAAAAAAATCGCGCCAAAAATTTAATTAAAAAAAAATACACACAAAATTAATTAAGTTGATTACATCATTATGTAATCAAGATAATCCGAAATTTAATCCGCTATTACATACCCCCCCCCTCCCCCTATGTTTTTTTAGGTTCCCGTGTGCCACTAACTACCTACTAAGCGTTAATATCTTTCAAAATCAATATTTTCAAAACAAATTTCGGTTTAGCACTTTCACAAATTCTTATTCAATCTTAATCAGATTCTCCAACGTTCGTTATTTGATTTCTTGAAATTTCGTGTTAGTAAATACCCCATTGTACAGTACTAATTAATGTATAAATGTTTCATAAAACAAAAGCCTAACATATGAAAATCAAATTTTAATCCGACAATCTCTATCATATGGATTTCTAAACATGGTTATACGTCAACCTTGCTAGAAGCTTGAGCCATTTGAGCCAGTGCTCTCATAGGTTTAAGCAAAAAGATAGAAAAATTGTTGACTTTGAAATTACCTGTTTGACATGCTGTAGAACTAAGACATTAAGTCATTACAAAGTGTATGACGCATACTCTTGTAGCCTGATTCGCACCTGATCAAATCAATGAGTCATACCAAATTGAACTAATGCGTTCAGTTTCCTTCGCTTCAAACCATGCTCCACATTGTGCTCTCTGTAGCAGTAAACCCCATAGCTTTATTCTGAAATAAAATAAAGGAAATAACTATATACTGATGCAATTGTGAATATAAAATTTATACTCATCACATTATTGGCCAAAAAGTCATAGCTAATCAAAAGCTCGACTTTTAGTTGTTTCATTCCGCATATTAAGATTTGGTAAGTGACAGAAGCTCATTACATCTACTCATTGATGAAATAATTTGTGTTCATATTCGCTATTATATATAGAGTTTGTTATGTCATATATTTCATTTGAAATTAATAACCAAAAGCTTTGTAACCGAAAAAGATTTAGATTATATTTTAGGATACTTTCTCGAAATTTTATGATGATGCTGAGCAGTTTTCTAAAAATTATGTTTACTTAATCTTGTCAAAGACATTTTTGTCGTTTATAGAACCGAACCATCAAAGAAATTTCTTATCTTTTGCTGGTTATGATCTACATAATGTGAACATTCAAGTGTGGTCGTTTGTTTATCTTCCCTTTTTACTGAATTATTTTTTTTTATAAAATGACAATTGATTAGATTCTTAGAAAGTTAACTCCTTTAAAATTTGACGTGGTGTTTCATGTTAGTTACGAAGAATTTTGAGCATCCCACTTTCGATGTATTTCCATTTTGTTTACCTATCACAGAAAAATAAATATTTTTGAAATGGGCGAGCATAGATGTTCTAATCATGATCGCTCTATGTTCGCTCAATATTGTCATGGTTTTCATTTTAAAACATTTTTGATTGAATCACTCGTTTCATATAAAATATTTTATAAATGCTCAACATGAAAATTATCTTAGACCCACGATTTTGAAGTGATTGATGAAGTGATTGATGATACTCCTTTCATGGACGAAGAGAATGAGAACGATATCAATAATGAATCTGCTCCAAATTTACAAGAAGCAGTATGTATTTGACTGGATATACAGAGAAAGGATGATTTTGATATTACTTTAGAGTCCAACTTCAGATTCATATTTGCAGTTTAACCTTTCAACTTGTAACAACTCAAATACTGAGACTGCCGATCTTTTTAAGGTGATAAATTTCATGTGTTATGTGTTATATAAATGTTACTAGGATACCACTTGTAACTGCGAGAAAAGGCGCATATCGGTATTGGTAGAATTTGTCGAATGGAAACTAAGGCATAGATCGGAATTTAAAAACGACAGTTTGAATACATTTAATGAGCAAACACGTCATTTTTCAGACTGTCATAAGCTTTCCTCGGGAATTAAAAATTCAAATTCAAAACTGTTTTTTTCGTCTTCTCAAAATTCTATTTTTCATAGTGACTCTTTCAATGGCAAAGACCAACTTTTAACGCCGGAATTTAACTTAGAAAGATCAAGGAACAATAGCATGATGGAATCCGTTAATAATTTGGATAAGATATTAGACAACATGAAAAGGATTAATAAAGTACACCAATTATTTTCAATTTCTTTTATTTTTTATTTATTGATATTTATTTATTTATATATTTATTGATTTATTTTCTACTAATTTTCGGCACGACCTTTTATGATTAATGCTAAATAAATTGTAAGTGTAAATATTAAAAATTTTGAATACATTTCTAAATAATATATTTTAAAATAGTAAATTCATAATATATAATTTTCAAGAAAAATATGTTTAATGGTTGTCCCTAGTGTGTTACCCCAGGGATTATCTTTGTGATAACATGTAAAAAGATCTAGCAACAATTCAAGTTAAATTACTACTTTCGCACAAAATTCTATGAGAAAAAACAAATTAATCGATTTAGTTAATTAATTCCAAATTTAATTGAAACATATAAACAATTAAAAGAAAGAAAAGAAAGAGAAACTAGCATATTTTATTGCTGTGTTTCATAATTTTATTTTTTTGCTTAAATGAATCAATGAATTAAATTTATTTATTTTTTTTGTATAGTTTGTTTTGTTTTTAATTTTTTTTTATAAATCAAACTTTAGTGATGTGGATATGAATTGTATTCTCATTTTAAACAAACAAAACCCCAAGTTTTTATTGTAGTAATTAATAACAGTCAATTCCTGGAAAAACGGCTTTTTTCAATCCTGGGGAGTTGTCCCATAGCTAATCAGGTCTTATCTATACTAAGAGTATAGCGTATCTATTGTTCAATACTTCCATGCAATCGAGGAAAGAAAATGATACTCGTTGCAAAAGTAACAGGCTAACTTAGAAATAACTATTATATTAAAATAAATAAATAATTAAATAAATTTGGCAACGATTTAATTAAAAGATAACGCCAATAAAAAACTTTTCGTACGATATATTTCGATAACATAGCTATCATCTTCAGGTACTCAAAACCAACTAAAAATATTATTAATTAACATTTAATTTAAACAAATTATTTTTTATTAATTTAATTTTGTAATAAATAAATATTTATAAAATATATTCAAATCACTTTTAATTAATATAAATAAAAAATTTTAAATTAATTAAAATTGATTTGAATATATTATATAAATATTTATTTATTACAAAATTAAATTAATACAAAATAATTTGTTTAAATTAAATGTTAATTCATAATATTTTTAGTTGGTTTTGAGTACCTGAAGATGATAGTTATGCTATAGAAATATATCGTACGAAAAGTTTTTTATTGGCGTTATCTTTTATTATATTATAGTCTAGATTTCCATTTTTTTGTCGAATCAGTTATTTTAATAGAATTAATATTTGCATCGTTTCAAGATCTTTGACATATAACAGGTGAAGGATCATTCAAGAATGCTTGTAGTAATATCATCCTTAACCTAAATATTGATTGCTATTAGAGCTATTTTTATCTGTGTGAAATCATTATTTTAGAATAAAAGAATTATAACATTTGAAGTAAAATTATTGTGAAATTATTATCAAGATTGCGTTTTAAAAAATTTGCGACCGTTGTATTGGGTTTTTTCAAAAACGAGCAGTCTTTTAAATAGAGACATCAAAGATATTGCAATCTGGCTATTGGTTATGAA
Organism: Schmidtea mediterranea; assembly: GCA_022537955.1. Lineage (NCBI taxonomy): Eukaryota > Metazoa > Platyhelminthes > Tricladida > Dugesiidae > Schmidtea > Schmidtea mediterranea. The sequence goes on from CM039681.1 coordinate 79,170,844, forward strand.
TCTGTCAGTGACAATGCTTTTGAAAACAATCATGATGAGACCATCGTAGACGAGGATAATATTGTGTCAGATGATGGTGAAGTTCTGGAACAAATCTATCTTCTAACAGTGAAAGTGATGGTACACATGATAAATATAGGTCCATAAGGAAAGAAGAGTTAATTAACAGCTTGGTCAACTGTTGCTCCAATATACATGAAACAATAATAGAAAATGACGAAGTTTCGGAAGAATTCAAAGTCAGCACTATTGTACACAAATGACAAAAGTATTCAGTGAGCATGTGGTACCCATATAACATAGAACAACCTTTAAATATTGTTTTGTGTTTCAAAAACTTGTTAATTAAATAAATTTTTATGTTGAAAAGGATTTTTTTACTTGATCTAATGATGATAAATATTATACAAGGATTTTATAAAGGGGTTTGATACTTGTCATTTTAGATACAATGCTCAATTAAACATGTAAATTACTTCAAAAGTTTGACTAAATATCAAGATTTCGAAAAACAATTATTGTTTTTAATTGGGCAAAATGACTCGGTTGAAAATTTTAGTCTAATTCTTTTCATGATCCGATCAATTATTCAACACGCAGATGATCCAAATACTAAAGATAATGAAATTATTCAGAAAATAATGAATTTTTCTACTGAATTTCTTATCAAGTTTTACGGTAAATTAATTAAAGATCTAGGTGGCATTGTAAGTAATTTTTATTATCATTATATTACAAATAATAATAATAATAATAATAATTAATTAACAAAAGTGCAAAATATAGGAAATTTATTTCAAGGAAATGATTCACATCATTATGCTACCCCAATCATTTTCAAATACTAAAATAAAAACCTATAATAATTAAATGACAGGGCTTTGGAGTCGGAGTCCTAAATAATTAACCGACCCCAATTTATTCTAATGAATAACGAGTAGTGAATTGTGTCCTATCTATCGCACGTTTTGGTACCCCTTACTACTTATTAAAAAATAAATAAGGAACTTGTTACATTATTTTAATTCAATTATTAATTTAATTATCATTAATTTTTATTTAATTATTTATTTCAATTACTTTTAATTAATTATTTTATTTATCAATATGAATTTAATATTTACTTAGTTATTTATTTTTGTTATTATTATTATACATTTTTATTTAAAATATTCATAACTTATATACTTCAATTTTTTGACAATAAATAATAGCAATAAGATCAAATATACATTTAATAAATTGGCACAACAATGATAATCAATAGTGTGTCAATGAAAAGTTTGATAAACATTTTGAGAATCAATTTGATGATCAGTTTGATGGCTAGTTTGAAGAATGGTTTGAGCAGCAGTTTGATGAGTAGTTTGATTATCGGTTTGAGGAATAGACCATAAGCAGTTTGATTATTATTCTGTTTATACGCTACTATTCATTATCATATAATGACCAGGTTCCAGATTTTCATTTTTCCTTACCCAAACACTTTTATCGTCATTATTTGTAAGGGAGACTTTAGTTGTTTTGAAACCATACAACTGGTAGTTTTGAAATGTGGAAACCCTAGGTAACATTGTAACAATCGAGATAAGACTGATGCGTTATGTCGGTATCTTTTAGTGTTAGCTCTTGCTTTTGCTATATAAGTATTACATAATAAACTATAACATTTTGATCTGAGAGATATCCACTCTTTGTAACCAGTACCTTACTCTCGTCTTTAAATTTTCCAATGACAGAGTTTAACCTTTTACTATACAATGGATGAGTTATATCATAATTAGATGTGTCAAGTAGACTATCTGAAATCATTGCGTGTAAAAGTTTATCTAATTTACAATTTTTAATTTCTAAGATGAAATCCCTATCTCCTGCAACAATTTTGATACTGCAATTGAACTGATTTAGATATTTAGCTAATTTTACATATAGAAGATCATACATTCAAAGTTTTGATAAATTTTAAACTGTATTATCAATGTAACTTGGTCTATCTAAACATATTGAATCCAGTATGACTGCAATTAAATCATCTGAAATCTTAAATTCATTCTTTTATTTAAATTTTCTACAGTCTTGCCATATAGACTATTGTTAAGCAACTTATAATAATTTTTATCCAAACCATTCGACGATTATGCTCTGAGTTTGGTGCTAGTATTTACATAACCTCTTATTTGTTTATTGAACGTTTCAAGATTATGAATTAAAGTTGCAGTCATAAAATTGAAAATAAATGCGCTTTCCTGAAATAAAAAAACGAAACAAAGAAATAAAACAAGCTTTTTATAGAACAATAAATAAAAGTAACGTCATTTATACATCAACATTATAATAACATCAATATTATCAAATATTACAAATTTCAAATAACTGGAACGCAGCAGTAATGAAATAAAAACATTTCTGTAAACTTTAAACACGGAAAATTGCTTTTGAAGATGTGATGTATTTTACGTTATGTCTCAGTAACATAACGTTCTTCTCTTGATTCACAGGTACTGCCTCGTGTTATGTTTGCTCAAATTTAAGGCTTAAATTAGCAAAAATGAGTACGAAATAGACGTCGTTAGAAAGTTTCCTTGAAAAAAAAGGCCAAGTGAAAATACAGAATAAAAACATTTGACGCAAAGAAACGTGTAACTTTTAACAGACAATGCCATGAGTCCTATTTGAAATAAGAATTTATCAGCACAGGATATTCTTACACACCAAAAGTGGTTTGAATAATTTGCGGTGACCAACTCTCTAATGATGAAATGAATCCTTCAAAACTGCTTCGTCACTTTAACGTCAATCACTTTGGATTAAAAGACAAACCCTTGGAGTATTTTGAAAGAAAAAAACGGGAACACAAAGAAAAGAAGAAATTCATGAAGATATTCACATCAATAAAGAAGAATGCATTGTGACAATCATAACTGGTATTACAAGACTAAAAAGCCATTCATTGTTGGTGATGATTTGATCTTGTCCTCAAACTTTTTCCGCAAAGTTTTAAGAGAGGCTGCTGTGGAAAAAAAATTATTAGACTTTACCACTGCCGCAACGTCTAGGTATATATGCAAGTATAGATTAAATACATAAATAAAAATTTCAAGTTTTTTTTATCTAAAGATAACTTTAAAATCTTTTTACCACTATAGCCACTTTCAGGCATCCAATGGTTAATATTAACCTGACTTCAATTAAAACCATTAAAAATAAATAAAAATATCGATAAAATATGATTATAACAACTTTTCGTTTAATTAATAAGTCAGTTGGAAATGTTCCTATTAAAATAAATGAAATCTAGACAATAAACTTCTAGAATAAGGACCCTTGGGGCGAAACGTCAGACAACCTTATGGAAATTGAGTTGCTGTAAAAATTGCAACACTGAATCTCTGGAAACTTGTAGGGCATCTGCCAGCTATTTAGTTCTTACTCGATGATCATCAAGCACTAACTTCACCAATTTTTCTTTATTCTCATTTTTGAGTTGGTGGCACGTCCTTTTTTTTCTTTATCATTTACACTTTGAGGCCCACTCTTATATTATGTAATTCTAAGTTTAATTGTAGACTTTAAAAGACATTTATCTCGATACTTTCGTGTAAATCTTTCAGTAATTTCTTGGTTGCCTTGACTCAGAAAAAGGGAAAGTTTAATGGCACTTCGATTCTTCACTTTATTCACAACTTCCACTTCTATTGATATAACTGTGCGTTACACTCTCAATAAAGGATAAAAATCAATAATTTAGAATTTATAATTTTTAGTAAAATAGTTTTGAAATATAAAAGAAGAAATTTGTTTAAATAAAAGTAATGTATTCTAAATAGTTTCAATTTTATATCTACCTGACGATAACAATGAGTCTATCAAAATATGTTATAGTATAATATATTTGTTGGATTTGTGCTTTACTTTATTTATTAATTCAATGTCAATATTTTGTGATTGTTTTAATAATATAATAAAAATTATATTATTATTATTATTATTATTATTATTATTATTATTATTATTATTATTATTATTATTATTATTATTATTATTATTATTATTATTATTATTATTATTATTATTATTAATGCTAATATTTTTTAGGATAAATTCATAAGGAATGATGATGTTGACTAGTGGAATTAATTGTATATATTTAATGTTAAATTTGTTTCTTCCTGTCAAACATTTTATTTTATACAGAAAATTTATTTAGAAGATTTTATTATTTTAGAGAACTTTTTAAATAAAATTTTCAGTTATGTTTTACAATTTAATCAAAGAATATATTCGCAATGAAGGCGCACTTCACTATGAGTTTTGGATGAATCCTATATCAAGGAAAATTTATTTTTTATTGTAACTGTTAAGAAAACTTTACTTCTACTTTCAAATATAGAAATTTTAAATCCCTTCTTATGTCTACTTGTCGTGATATTGTTGAGCAAACACTAAATTAAAGAAAAACCAAATACATAAAATAAAAAATAATTCACAAAACTCACCGAATAATACATAAAATGTACACAAATATTAGAAAACTTTAAAATTTAAAAATAAAGACATAAATTTGGCGAAACAAATAAAATTTATTTAATATAAAAAGATCAAATTTGGTCTAATAGCATGAATTCAGATATACAGAGACACAACGACCAGGATATGTATGCATACTGATGTGTTTTCACGAATTTTTCAAAAATTTTTTACATCTTACGTGGATGAATAAGTTTTACTTTTTATTTGAAAGTATTATCAAATCTCCGAAACCTGTGCATTCAGACAATAAGCATTAGTATGTGTTTTGTTTGAATAAGACAATTATATAAAGGTATATGAGTAATGCGACTATGTATGGTTTTGTGGCTAAAAAGTCTATATATCAAATTATTTCCGGTTCATAGCCAAACATCCACCACAAGTTAGTAAATAGATTCAAACTTTGAGCCGTGTAAGGGCTATTTACCTGCAACGGATTCGTGACCGCGAAGGCCCAACATGTGTGCCTCAGTGGATTTGAACGTAAAATGAATTTAATAGAAATACATTGAAATTTTGGAGGTCTTTTTGATATTATTTGTCTACTCATATATCGAAAGCTTCACATAAATTTCTAAAACAAAATTCATGACATTGGGGACTTCGTTGAGCACCCAATACCTGCGACAAATTGCTTCTATCGCTTAATAAAATCAATTTTCTTGTTGGACATTACGAGCTTTATAGTCATTGAAAAACTTTGTCCACCAATTCCACAAATGCAGCATGACAGAAAACATAATTTATGTGCTGAATAACCATGAGATTCATAGATACAGATCAAATCTGAAAGGAACAAAATTCATTAAGTGAACATATATGAACCAGTCGACTAATCGTCTACTTAAAAATCATCCAACTTGACCAGCGCCATTTTGTTGCAATTCATTCATATAACTTCCATCAACCCCGAACTCATTTACATTTTATTTGAATCTATATTATAATTAAATATACTCTATATCAGGGATGGCGAACCTTTTTTTGACTGCGTGCCAATAAATATTATTTTTATAAAATGAAAATACATGCGTGTGAATACAAATTATTTTTATTAAATGAAAATACATGCTTTTAAAAATTATATATAGATTCATTTCTATAATATGCTGACATATTTTTTAATGGGATTTTTGTTGCTGAATATTTCTCGATAATGCATCAATATCCGGATCATAGTTTGACAATTTTAATGAAATACAAGCCTCCCCACATTCATCGGTAAGTCTGTTTCGTACATCAGATTTTATATTATTCATAATCGAAAATAGACTTTCACAGCTATACGTTGATGAAAATATTGTTAGAATAGCTAAAGACAATTTCTTCATCGCATTAAATGTTTCTGGGAGCGAACACCATGTCTTCAACAACATATTATTCATGTTTTCGTATTCTTCTTCATTTAATCTTTTTTTTTCATTATTTTCTATTTCTTGCCTTAACTCTATAATTTTCAGCTTCCAAATAGAACTTGATTGAAACTCTGCCAACTGCATTTCTAAATTCTCCAACTGTAACCAGTCTAATTGATCCATTTTAGCAGTTTCCAAATCAAACTTGTCTGGAAATTTAATAAAGTTAATTAATGGTTGAAATTTTTTGAAATCTTGAAATCTCTTAGCAAAACTGTCTTGTATGTCATTTATAACTTGGCTATAAAAATTTATGTTAATTTCATAGACTCCATGAATAGAAAATTTTTGGAGGTGATCTTTCAACAAAGGAAAATACTTAAAATTATTGTTGTCAATATCGCGTTTAAATATTACTAATTTGGACTCAAAACCTTCAATAATATCGAACATTACATCAATTGATTTTCCGGGACCTTGCAATTTAATATTTAATTCATTTAAATGGTTGGAAATATCCGTTAAAAACATTAATTTGGTGGTCCAGTTATTATCAAAAAGTTCAGGAAATTCGGGTTTTTTATCATTAAGAAACATGATAATTTCATCAAAACATTCTACAAAACGTTGTAACACAAATCCTCTACTAAGCCAGCGTACGTGATTATACATTAACAATCCATGATAATTTGAACCTACCTCTTGTAGAAGCAACTGAAATTGCCGCTTATTCAAAGCTCGAGCTGCTATAAAATTTATTATTTTGGAAACAATACTTAAAATATCATCAAATGCTGCCAAACCAGACTTCGCACATAGAACTTCTTGATGAATTATACAATGAAAATTAATAATTGGATGCCCAACGTGTTCTTGAAAAAGAGATACAAAACCAGCTTGCCGTCCTATCATTGAGGGAGCTCCATCAGTTGTAATTGACACTATTGTTGATGTATATATCTCAGCTATTTGAAACGTTTTTATAACTGCATCACTAATATCTTTCCCAGTTGTTTTTGCTGATAAGGAAACTAGTGAAAGCAATTCCTCAACTATTTTTTCTCCTTTAGCATAACGAGCAATTATGGACAAGACATATAGAAAATAGCTTTTCTGAACGTATATCATTTATTTTTTTAATATTAATATTTTTATGCATTCTTAATATCCTGTCTTTAACAGTATTTCGACTTATACTTAATTCTTCAATGCGCTTAAGTATCTGCTCTTTATTTTGAAAATCTTCAAATAAATGTGGTGCACATTTAATGAAAGCTTCTTTAATATAATCTCCATCGCTAAATGGTTTGCTATGAGTAGCAATAGTCTTGGAAACCTCAAAACTAGCAGCAGCTAAATAATTTGTATGTTTCAAAAATGTAGTGAATGAGTTTGATTGTAAATTTTTATTTTTAACGTCACGTGCAATATATTCTTTTTGTTCTGAATCACTTTTAGATAAAAGAAATGAATGAGTAGTTTCATAATGGCGTTTTACTGAGTATGTTCTGCACACTACTGTATTTCCACACAACGCACACAGGGCATTGTTATTGCTTTTCATCATTCCATATTTATCAGTCCACCAATCTTGAAATGGTCTGTTAGAGCTGGCCTCTGTTTTCCTTTTCTTATTTTCTGACATTCTAAAGTTGAAACATATTATTTATTTATCATTAAAATTGTTAATGAATTAACTTTTGAAATCAATTATAATTGTCTTCTAAAAATATAAATAGATTTTTTTTTATTAGCAAAAAATAATACTAAAATAAGAAAACACAATTTTCAATCGCACTTACAAAGTTTTTAACTGAACTGAATTAGAATTAGTGAATTTCAATTTTGGCGAGAATGCAGATGTTCATATATATATGTATGTATATATTTGAAAATCCAAAGCATACTATGTTCATTTTAACATTTTTTTTTATATTTAAAATTACATGTTCATACTTGTACATACCTATACCTACATACGCAAATAATATAATTATATTATAACGTTATGAATAAATGCGCCAGAAATCTGGAAGTTTGTTTTTAAATATCAAAATTTATGCATTAAATTTGAATTGAGTTCACAATTTTTCCAATATCAAAAATGCATTTGGATTAGTCAGTACATTACATATGTATGAAAATGAAAAATATTATACGTGCCAGCGAAAATTTAGCTGCGTGCCACTTTGGGCACGCGTGCCATAGGTTCGCCATCCCTGCTCTATATTATAATTAAATAATAAGTAAAAAATACCTCGCACTTGATTATTCACAAATATTACAATGGCTGAGAAAAATGCACATATACTCCCCCTAGGTAAAAAAATTTTTCTTCTTAGTTTAAAAGTACAAATTTTTGTAGAACAAAGACAATGAATCATCAAAAATTTCTCAAGGTCATTTGAATAAAGACCATGACTCATTCAAAGTCATTGGGTGAGTCATCATAATTTTCAAGATCATTCAAAATTTTTCAAGGTCACTTAAACAAAGTCAATGATTTATTCAAGGTCATTGGATGAGTCATCGTAATTTTCAAGGACAATCAAAAAATTTCCAAGGTCATTTAAACAAAGATCATGACTCATCATAATTTTTCTCAAGGTAATTCAAATTTTCTCAAGGTCATTGGATGAGTCATCATATTTTTTCAAGGTCATTTAAACAAAGATCATGACTCATCATTATTTTTCTCAAGGTAATTAAAATTTTCTCAAGGTCACTGGATGAGTCATCAAATTTTTTCAAGGTCATTTAAACAAAGATCATGACTCATTCAAGGTTATTGGCGAGTCATCGTATTTTTCAAGGTCATTTGAACAAAGAACTTGAGTCATCATAATTTTTCTCAAGGTCATTGGATGAATCATTATATTTTCCAACGACATTTAAACAAAGACCATGACTCATTCAAGGTTATTGGGCGAGTCATCGTATTTTTCAAGGTCATTTGAACAAAGAACTTGAGTCATCATAATTTTTCTCAAGGTCATTGGATGACACATCATATTTTTCAAGGTCATTCAAAATTTCTCAACGTCATAGTATTTTTAAAAAATTTTTAATTTAAATTCACTACTTATTTTTATAAGTAGTGTTTAAATTATTATTATTTTTAAATCCTTATTCTATTATTATCTTTATTATTAATATTATTATTATTATTATTATTATTATTATTATTATTATTATTATTATTATTATTATTATTATTATTATTATTATTATTATTATTATATAAAAACAAAACAACAACATAAAGCATTCATTATAAAGAAATAATTCTACTATAATTATATTGTCGAAGGGCTTTATTCAAAGCCCATTCCACATACTTCCGATATCGGGCAGCTCAGCAATGACATCCATCACCACATGGATATTCGGGTTCCATATTCTTTAACATTTTGTTTTGTTCGATGTCCCATATGAACTCATCGATTACGGAAAATATCCATATAGATGTATATTTAAAGACCAAGTCTGGAATTATTGATGCTGGCTTATCCTTCAATATTTCATGTATATCTGGATAATAGAATTCTAGACTTTCTTTGATAAATTTAAAATAATCATCTACATAACTTATAATAATAATAATAATAATAATAATAAATTTCTATAATTTTCAATTTCGTTCATAGCTTGAACTGCACTCGGTGCATCCATTTTAATGATAAAAATTGAAATAACAATTGCTTTTATACTAATTTAAACCAATGAGAAGTTAAACACACACACACAACCTTTTATCTATAAACAATAAATATTAATTTATAGATTTCAAAATGATTAAAGAAATTTTTATAATAATATTAGTTGTTAGTGTTTTTAAAATGGCTAATTCAATTGTTGTAACCGTTCAAGGTAAAAATTCAACAAGATGTGTATGTCTTGATACTTCCGTGTTGATGGATATTTTGTATATGATAGATATTTGAAAACACCAGTCAAAAGATTATCTGAAAGAATGAGTAATTTAGAAATCCAATTTGAATTCGCATATGAAACTTTAAAAAGAGCTCGGAACGCAAGTCTTAAATTCGTTAGGCTCAAATAAAATTGGGGTGTCTTCAACGTTAATAATTTCAGTATCTTCATTATTAATAATTTCAGTATCTTCATCATTAATAATTTCAGTATCTTCATTATTAATAATTTCTTCATCATCACTCTGACATTCTGAATCACAACATGAATCTGCTTTACTCAATGCTTAAACTAGAGTCAACATATTTCTAATTTTTACACCGGTTATTTCTTCGAGTTTATCAAGCAAAAAGTTTATTAAATATTCTAAACGAAAAATAATTAATTATTTTATATTTTACCTTTTTAAGGCATAATTTTTAAACAATTTTAAAACTAATTATAATTTTGTTTATAGAATATGTTGTAAAGAAAACAAAATCTGTTTAAATACGTTTATTAACATTAAACATTAAAATATACATTAAAATAATTGTGAAAGTCTAGCAGTAACAATTTTCCAGATTAGAGAAAGCACATCATTTTGATCAGCTTTATATCCTTGGATTGTTATTGTTAAATACCAGTTTTCCTGTTCTTGGAAACCTATTTCTGTAAATGCATCATAATATCTGGTATAATGACTGATGAAGAATGCCTTTTCATTGCATTTTAAATTCGAATTGATATTATTGAAATCCGTATCAATATCCTTGATATCTATCTTTGAGAGTGTCCCAGCGAGAGATTGAAATTGAGTTCAATTGAGTTTGACTGGATTTACCAATTGAATATTGATAGGCTCCTTTAAAAAATACATTTTATAATTGTGGAACATCTGAACTGGTTGGACACTGATAGCAGAGCTCGCTATTTTCTTGGTCATGTTTGATTTATGATATTTATAAGGTGATGACGAGCTTTTATACCCTTGCTAGATACTGATTAACATATCAGAATCATGCATGAATATTGCATGATTATTGCATTTATGTGCGCCTCGATTATTTCTATATATATTAATGTGCCAAATTGTTATTGTTATTACTATATTATTGTAATCACTAATATAACTATTTAAAAAATTAATACTATTAAAACCAAACAAATACTAATATTATTACTATTTAAAAGATTTCTACTAATAAAATCAGACTATTAAAAATATTACTAATCAAACCAAAACAATAATTAAGCAATAAAACATTTATTTTCTAAAAAGTTTAAATTTACAAACATTTTAAACAAATTTGACGAGGCACCATTCCACATATCTTTGGTATCTGAAATCGCAACAGCTGGAATCCAGAATACATGGGTATTCAGGTTCCATATCCTTCATTGTTCGATTTAACTTTACATCCCATAAAGCTTGATCGACTATATTGAATATCCAGATATTTGTCTCGGTGTATACGAGATCTGGAATCATTGATACTGGTTGTTCTTTCACAATTGTTCGCATTTAAGGGTAAAAAAAGAACAAACGCTCTAAAATTACTTCTTGATATTTATCTGTAAACAATGATAATAATAATAATAAATAATAAATAATAAATACAATAATTTTAAATTTCGTTCTTTGGTTTTACTGAACTTGCATCGGCGTAGTATTTTCTATTTTAAAAATAAAATGAATAAGCAAGTTGCTTTAATGAATCATTAGCCAATCAGATATCGACCATTCCCATCATTTGATTGTGTATGTCTGTAACAATATTTTTGTACTCTAGATTTCGCAACTCTAATATGACTATTTTACCACTGGCAAACACGTTAACACACATTGGGTTGCATTTTAAAAGCCTCAGTGCAGGAAATAATTCTGACTCGAATATACAAAGACATTTTGTTGACATGTTGTATAGATTGATAAATTATCCTATATCCTTGGTAACCGTAATTGACTGTATTTTAATATCCTTTATTCTATATTGTAATTTATTGACATCTAAAGGTTTCTTGCATCCCATGGTTCTGCATTTGCCGGATTTGAAAAATATTATAGGGTATTTTCCACTCCTATCAACAATTTGCTGTGGTTTACCATTCGGAAACGTCATTTTTGACACGTCGAAAGTTCCTTTATAATTTATATTTGATAACATAATTAAACAATAAAGAAATATTAATCTATATATATATGATTTTTAGAAAGAGTTCATTAAATTATATAATATAAACAAAACCCTATAGTTATACAAATTAATAATAGAATAAAGAAAGGATGCGGTATATCAAATCGTCGGCCCTAGTGATAGTGGTAAAACTATGTTTGTGTGTAAATTATTAAAATCTAATTTATTTCAAACAAAATTCAACAAGATTTATTGACATAGGGATGCAGATGAAGAACATGGATTAACTCAAGATAATTTCTGTAAATTGAAAAACATGAAAATAGTAAAGGGTTTCGATGAAAACTGGTCAAGTCAATTAAGGAAAGGTGATGTCATCATTATCGACGATTTGTATCAGGAAGCTAATAAAGAAAAATATTATAATAATTTATTCACAAAAATCAGTTTACATGTTGGTGTTACTGTGATCTTTACTCAAAATCTATTTCATCAGGATGGTGCACATCGAACAAGGAATTTAAATGTTCAATATTTAGTTATTTTCAAGAATCCTAGAGATGCAACAGTTATTGATTTTCTTACTCGACAAGCATACCCTAATAATCAAAATTTTCTTATCAGTGCATTTCAAGATGCTACAAAATCACCACGTGGATATAAATTTCTTGATTTCACACAACAATGCAATGATGATTTACGGGTATAAACAGATTTTTTCAATAAAGAAGGTTCCATGGTTTATAAACAAAATTGAAAACATTAACATGTAAAAATGTTTATGAAATCCAGACTTAAAACTGTCAGAAAACTTAGACAAAATATTAAAAAAAAATAAAGACTGAAAAAGTTGCACCAAAGACTAGTTATATACAAACTAAAAAAGAATAACCGAGAATTTTCCCGAAATGAATCTAATTTCGAAAAACCTTATTAAAAGGAGAAATAAAAAGAGTCAAAAAGTTAAAATTGTAAAAAATCATAGGAGTTTCCCATATTTTAATGCATTGTTAAAGGCTTCGAGTATGAAAAGAATGTCTATTTTACAATCATTTCCAAATTTTGTTGTCGATGATTTACTTAAAATTTTACTAAAAGTAGTCAGAGGTAAAATTAAAATCAGTTAATCTAAAAAACTAGTCTTGAATAAACATCGAAAACCTTTGTTATCGCTAGTAAATAATAAAAATCGTAAACAAATGAGAAAAATCATATATAAACAAGGCGGTTTTATTGGCGCCATTACCATTAGCAATATCATTATTAGGTGGATTACAATAAACGATGGGGCAATCATTACCTAATGTCAAATTAAAATTTAAATCATCTTGTTGTAATGGAGAAGATTTGGACAAACCCAGAAGATGAAGCAGGTTTCGGTGGAAAGGCTAAGTTAAAGAAAAGAGTCCCAAAGTCGAAAAAGGAAACGCAAAAGTGGTTGTCAGATCAGCTTGCGTACAGTTTAAACAAACCGATGCGGAAAAGATTTCTAACAAGAGCTTATAAGACATTCGGTATTAATGATTTATGGCAAATGGATTTGATGGAGATGATACCGTATTCGAAGATTAACAAGGGTTATAAATATATTTTAACAAACCGATTTAGGTATTATTATTATTCTTATTCTTATTATTATTATTATTATTATTATTATTATTATTATTATTATTATTATTATTATTATTATAGGCAAGGAATTTTACAATAGTAAAGTTAAGCAAATTCTGGATCGTCTCAAAATAAATCATTACTCTGTACATTCTCAATACAAACAATACAAAGCCGTCCATGTTGAAAGATTTAACCGGACATTGAGGGATAGATTGAAGAAATATTTCGTGCATTGATAAATATATTACCGAAACTACTCGTTAGTTATAATAATTCATCACGTCGAGGTCTGAATGGTTTGAGACCCGTAGATATCAGCTCGAAAACATTAGCTAAATCAGTACGGTCTAAAAAAGTTGTAAAAATTACAAAACCAAAATATAAAGTTTGTGATTACGTTAGAATTAGTAAAATATCTGCTTCACCTTTCATCAAATATTTCGATAGTAATTGGAATGATGAAGTATTTCAAATTACTAAAATTAATACGAAACAGAGTACTGTAATGTATGTTTTTAAAGAAAGTGAAAACTATGTAATACAAGGGAAATTCTATGAACAGGAATCACAAGTTATTTCTAAACCTACAGTGTTCAGAATTCAGAAAATATTTAAAACTAAAATGGTGGGTAAGGATAAAAGTAGGTAGTTAGTAGCGCACTGCTGCATAAAAAAATAGGGGGGGGGTTATTTACAGATTAAATTAGGATTATCTTGATTACATAATTATGTAATCAACTTAATTAATTTTGTGTGTATTTTTTTTTTCAAAATTTTTTTCGAGTTTTTGGCGCGATTTTTTTTTAAAATTCAAATTTTGGCGAATTTTTGAAATAAAATTGAAATATTTTTTTTGAATAAATTTGTTTTTTAATCACACTATAGTCAGGGGTATTTTTGAAAAAGACTAAAATAAATTGGCTTGAATCGCCTAACGATAAAAAAAGCATAAAATTAAAATTGGCACAAATCGCCTAAGGTAGTCAGAGAGGGTATTTTCATTCACAAAATTTTTTTTTTAATCACACTACAGTCAGGGGGTATTTTTGAAAAAGACTAAAATAAATTGGCTTGAATCGCCTAACGATAAAAAAAGCATAAAATAAAAATGGCTTGAATCGCCTACTGATAAAAAAAGCATAAAATTAAAATTGGCTAAAATCGCCTAAGATGAACACACTATAGTCAGAGATATTTTTAATTCGTAATAAAAAGTAATGCAATATTAGGTCTCAATACTTTCTATAGGTAAATATAGGCATAAAATAAAAATGGCTTGAAACGCCTACTGATAAAAAAATTGACAGGGGTATTTTATAGGCTTGTTAAAAAAACACTTGAAATATTTGTTCACACAATTTTCATAGGCAAATTTAGGCTAGATAAAAATAATTTAAAATACCTAAAGTAAATTAAGATAAATTAAAGTACATTAGAATACATTAGAGTATATTAAAGTAAATTAAGGTAAATTAAAGGGTCTAAAGTAAATTAAGATACATTAGAGTATATTAAAGTAAATTTAGATAAATTAAAGTAAATTAAAGTACATTAGAATACATTTAAGTATATTAGAGTAAATTAAGGTTCCTCTAGTAAATTAAGATACATTAGAGTACATACAGGTAAATTAAAGTAAATTAAAGGGTCGAAAGTCAATTTAAGTACATTAGGGTACATTTAAGTAAATTAATAGTAATAATAAATAATAAATAATAATAATAAATAATAATAATAATAATAGTAATAATAATAATAATATTTTCAGAAAACATAAAAAGTTGACTTACTTGGTATCAACTTCTGAACACTGATAACCCATCACACTGAATAATTCATTAATAACTGAACAACATTCACTAGGTACTGTGTACAAATCACTGAGTACTGTACAGCTCTCTATATACATATTAGGCATTGAATAATTTACTTATTCATTAAAATGACATATTTAAATAATATTTACTCTTTGAACACCGATATTCAACCAACTTAACCCACTTAAAAAATAAAATTTTCTCTCAATCATTTCCCCTTAAAATACATGGTTATTCACACACTCACAATATGTTATCAATAACTAGTTACTGAACAAATAAATATTAATGATCGGTTACTGACCAACAAGTTTTGAAATAAAACACATAAAAGGTTGAACAAAAGAAATACAAGTTGAAATTTTATTAACATCTCCACTCTTTTATCGATCATTGATGTCTCAAAATTGGTAAATTTTTTGACTGCTTAGTTACCTTGTTGTTATCAAGCGATAATTAATCAAATTCATTGAAACCTAATCAATTGTTATATTTAGTTGGTATCAACTTCTGAATACTGATACACACTGAATAATTCATTAATAACTGAACAACAATCACTAGGTACTGTGTACAAATAACTGAGTACTGTACAACTCTCTATATACATACTAAGCATTGAATAATTTACTTATTTATTAAAATGACATATTTAAATAATATTTACTCTTTGAACACCGATATTCAACCAACTTAACCCACTTAAAAAATAAAATTTTCTCTCAATCATTTCCCCTTAAAATACATGGTTATTCACACACTCACAATATGTTATCAATAAAGAGTTACCGAACAAATCAATATCAAAAATTGTTTACTGACCAAGAAATCTTTAAATAAAAGCACATATAAATTTGAACAATCAAAAGAAAAAACAATTTTATTAACTTCTCCACTCTTTTACCGATCATTGATGTCTCCAAATTGTTTGGTTGCTTAGTTACCTGATTGCTATCAAGAAACTAATAATCATTGAAGCTCAATCAATTTTTGTATTTTCTCTGAATAAAAATTTATTTCTTTACAGTCTTGTATGTGATTTATTGAAATTATTTTGTAAAACTTAGTTAAAAAACTTTGAAATTTTTCTACCATTTTTGTAATAATTTTAATTGCGTCCAACAATGAACAATTACTAAACGTTATTTTCAAAGATGAATGCCAACCTTTTCCTTTATTTTTCACATGCCCTAAATAAATTAATTGCTAACACATTAAAAAAAATTACTTAAATTTATTTTTATAGATTTTCTATTCACTTCCAACTCTTATTGTTTACTGAATGGTAAATTAAATAGTAAGTACAAGTAGTGGTTAATCTAATTGTTAGTGAAAAGAAACTTGATTAGAAAAAGATACTTAAATTAATTTCTCAAAACATATATTACTTTCATTGTACTTGGAATAAATTTTCATATATTTATTGAAAATGATTCGACTCTTTAAATTATTAACTCAAAGATGCTAAAGGTTTGAATAAAACTGATAGAAAAAAAAATTAATATCTACAGCATTGCTAAAATCAAATAACTATAATTTCTGATACCATGCTTCAATACATACATAGGTTCTTGTGTACTGATATCACTTACTGAAAACCCAAACTTATAGGAAAAATGTATGTGATTGTCTATTAGTCTTTGTAGAAATTATTTTTATTAAATTGTGGTTAGCTGGTGAATAGAATTTGATTAAAGTAGTGGGAAAGATGTAAATTTTAAATAAATTTGATTAAATTTGTTAATTCTTTAAATAAAATTTTTTAAAGAAAGCTTCAACATAGTAGCAAATTTTAAAGAGAATAGTACTTATCAATTAAAAAATTAACTGAGTTGTAAAATAATTGAAAAATTTCTTAGATCATTTTTTAAAATTTTATAAGGTTGTTAGGTAATTGTTCTAGGTACTTGTTGAATGAAAATTAGTGTATGTTATCGACTGCTCACAGTATTTAATTCTACAATTTCCGGATAAATAATTATTAAATTCTTCATTCCTGGAAATAATCGTAAATATTTAAATTATTCAGAAAATTGTCAAAAAAAACCTAAATAATGGGTAACAAAAAAGTTTTAAATACTAGTCAATTTTAGTTTTTAATTTAATTGAGTTACAAATATTTTAATAAAATCAAATAAATAGTTACATGAATCAAACAATTTCTTAGAACTGAAATCTTATCGATATATCCTGATTAACCTTAAATCAATGAAAAAAGTAACAATTTTCCTGAGTATGCTATAAATTCAACCAACTCAATCCCCTTAAAAATACTATAAATTCACCTGTCAACCAATCATTTCTCTTCAAATGTCATTTTTGACTCCATTATATCAACTATATTCATACTTTTCATAAAAACCTATCAAGTAGATAATATTTACCCTTTGAACTCTAATATTCATTCCAGTAAATTCCTTTAAAATATTATAAATTCATCTCTTGACCAATCATTTTCCAACGAATAACAATATTTCAAGCCATATTCAATATTTTTCATAAAAACCATAACAATACCCTTTTCTATAATATTTGCCCTTTAAATAACAATATTTAACTAACTCAAGCCCCTTAAAAATGACAACAAACTTGTTCTTAATCGACTATTTTTCACTAAAATAAATTCCACTCTTGACTAATCTTTTCCCATCAAATAACACTTTCCACTACTCTACCAACTATATTCATTATTTTATAAAAATCACCTATTAAATAACGATACTTAACCGACTCAACACCTTAAAAATATCAACAAATTTGCTGTTAATCGATTATTTCCCTTTAAAAGATCATAAATTCTCTTATCCAATTGTTTTCCCCTAAAATAAAATTTACTCTCAACCAATCATTTCTCTTTAAATGAGATTAATCCCAGTTTTATTCATTATTTTCATAAAAAATCACCGACATATTGATATTCAACCGAATAAATCTCTTGAAATCATCTTAAAATAAAATTCCTCTCTTGACCAATCAAATCCCCTTAAAAATATTATAAATTCGCCTCTCAACCAATCATTTCTCTTTAAATTACAATAACCCCCGCTATATTCATTATTTTCATAAAAATCACCAACATATCGATATTCAACAGGATAAATTTCTTGAAATCCATCTCGTGACCAATTATTTCCCCTTAAAAGATCATAAATTCTCTTCTTAAACAATCATTTCTCTTTTAAATGACAATATTTCCACCCTCTCAAAAGATTTACACACATATTGATATCTATCTGAACATAGCCCCCTAAAAATATTATAAAGTCCTCCTCTATATTCTCTATATTCTCCATTTATAAAATATTTATTCTTTGAACACAGATATTCAACCAACTCAAAAATGACAACAAACAGATTATTTCCCCTTAAAATATCACAAAATTTCCTCTTAACCAATCATTTCCCTTGAAATCACATTTTCCGCCACTGCACCAACAATACACATATTTTTGGTAATAACCTACAAGATAAAATTTCTTTAGAAATCTATATTTAACCGAATAAGATCCTTAAAAATCAATCATTCGGATCATATTTACTATATGTATTCAACCAATCAAATTCACTTAAAATTATCATAAAAATATGAATTTTACCAATAAAAATAATTTTTCTTTAAAGTATTAGATAATTGTTATCGATACAAGATAATCCGAATTTAATCTGTAAATAAACCCCCCCCCCCTTATTTTTTATGTAGCAGTGTGCTACTAACTACCTACTGATAAACAATACTATGTTAAATGGCACGGATATCAAAACCCCTCATGGATATCATCAAAAGACCTAGTAAAGTGAGTTTCTATACAATTTTACCGAGAAATAGTTGCCCACTAATCCATCCGGAAAATCAAGCAAGTAAATTTATGGTTGATCTTTAAAATCCTATTTGTTTACATGGAAATTGGGAAGTTGCTTTGCAAGACTTTACATTTGTGTACAATACATTCCCATTTTATAGTCAATGTAAAATTAATTACAAGAAACGTGTTCCAAAAACATGTAGTGGTATTTCTCAATCAATAATATTGATCGATATTGTCATATTCCGAATCAAAATTTAGATGAAAACGTTTACTTCAAAACGTTTATTGATGTCGGCCCTGTGAATGAGCACATCAAAATTTCTGTATCATATATTAATGAGGATAATGATACATTTACGTTTACTAATGATTTATATATTGAAACAATATATTTCATTCAATTGTTTACATATATTTAAAACTATTGAAATTGTTAAAGATGGATTATGCAAATTCAGTCTAAATAATAAAATTTGTGAAGTTACATTTGATAAAAATTTGGCTATTACATTGAAGTTAGATAAGCAAACATATAGGGCAAGTGCTTTTGTTGTGCGCAAACCAAACATAATAAAACTTCATAGACAAATGTTCATATATACTAACATCATCGATCCTATAATTGTTGATGATTCTTTGGTTCCTCTATTGAAATCTGTTTGGGTTGATAAACATGATCAGGATGAAGTTGTCAATATAAATATCGATAATCCCATGTACTTACCAGTATCAACATCATGTATAAACAATATAGAAATAAATATTCGTGATGATATCGGTAAATTTATTGAATTTAATAAAGATACAAAAACTCATTTGACATTACATTTTCGTAAATTAGATGGCCAATAACGATATTATTAGTATGTATAGTGGTAACCAAAGTGGTGGCGAATTACCATATTTCATTGGTAAATAGTACGGATCAGGATGTTTGAGAACTCTTGGTAGATTTGCACTTCCTATTCTTAAACACATTGGTAGTTTTGGTATGAAAACCGCTAAAGATGTGATAATAAATGAGCAGAAAATATTACCATCTCTGAAATCAAATGCATTATCCGAGTTAAGGAAAGTTCTACCAGGTGTTGCAGGTATGTTTTGAAAACAGCACCGGCACCGGCATCAACTCAAAAACGTAAAAGACATCATAAACATATAAACAAACAAACGAATGAAAGGACATGGAACTATATTTCAAAAATGATTTGCGGTAGATCTGAATTGTGTTTATTTGATAGACCATCTCCCCGGCGGTAATTGAAATGGGGGCCTTTGAAGAAGTATTTCGATGAATTTATTATGGATAGTAGAACTGATATTAAATTTTATATTAATGGTTCTTAAACTGAATATCTAGATTTGAACGATACATTGTTAACTGTTCGGATCAAAGTTGTAGATAAAGATAGAAAACCGGTGGGTGAACCTTGTGATGTTATACCAAACAATTTCTTGTTTCATACACTTTTTAAAGATGCAGTTCTCGGATTTAATAATATCAAGATTGAGGGTGGTAACAGTACATATATTCACAAAGCTTTAATAGAATCTATTATAAATTATAATAGCGATACTAAAAATACATGTTTAACTCCTATGGGTTATGGTAGTGATGACGATAGGAAAAAGTGCATTAAGTGTTCGGAATTATTTACAATGTGCTCATAATTGCAACTTGATTTTATGGATCAACCGAAATATAAACACCCAGGTGTTAATGTACACATTAGATTAAAAAGATCTGAGTCTGCATTATCACTAACAAGTGGTACCATCGCACCAATTCTTCACTTAGTTCATGCAAAATTATTGGTGAGAAGAGTTCGTGTTGAGCCCTCTGTATTAGCCGGTCATCAACTGGGGCTTAATTCTAAGCATGCAATATATCCATTGAAAACAAAAGAAATTGTTCAATTCGCTATTGCTAAAGGTGCAGCTTCTTTCTATAAGAAACAAATATTTAGAGATAGAAGAATGCCCAACTTTATATTGGTAGCATTTCAAAGTGAATCTCAATATAATGGATCATACTTAACATCGAGCTCAATTTTCAAAGATTTTGGCGTAACATCGTTAACTTTATCGAAAAATAGTGATTATAGAGAAACATATAATCAGATTTCGATAATGATAATTATTGTGCTACATATATGCAGAGTATCGTGAGAAATATGGGTTATTTGAATAAAAACCTTAATTGTGGTATAACTCTTGATGATCCATGCTAAAATTAAAAAATTGAAACTATTGTTATTAGTGATGACAAATCTGAAAATAATCAAATAGGGGGTTTGGTAAATAATGAAATAAATGTAAACGATGAACCTGAAATAGAGGTTGACTTAAGGGGTTCCCGTAAAAATATTTGATTTGATTTAGAAAATCAAAACCTTATTCAAATCGCCCTAACTGAAAAACTTATAAATAAATTTAAAAATGAAATAAAGAAAAAAGTTAAAAGTCCAGTTTGCAGCTCTCATTCAATTTGAAAATGATGGTGAAATAAAAGATAATTTCTTTTCTAATAGCGCGAGTGGGTAAAAAGGCGATTGTAAAAGTTCAAAACACAGATCATTCGTGTTTTATATATAGTGTTTTAGCGATTTTAAAGCGCGATATAGTTTTAAAGCATAAGGAGCGTGTTTCTTCTTACACTACTTTTATGGACGAAATTAATTACTATCCAATTACTGATTGTCCAATGAGACTTTGTAGCATCCCGAAATTTGAGAGAAACAACAGCGAGTCAAATTTTGCAATCAATGTTTTTGAATATAACACCACCTCTTCTAAGCAATTGAATGATATTGATTACGTAGCTCACCATCCTCACCTCATCTTTATTCACCTTCATCACATTTTAAAGTATGGTTTGAATGAATCTCCATCTTGGAAATTAAATATCATTCCTACCACCACTGAGAAATTCATCTCGTTAATTGTAAATTTATAGAAATTGGCCGTTAGATTTATAGATAGTGGTGGGTTACAGGGTTTCGTTATTTGTTTAAATTGTCCTGTGGTTGCCCAGTAACGCCATACAAAAGTTTTCTAGCTACCACTCGGCACCCGTTGCTAGGCAACGTTGGAAATGTGTTCGAGTGGGTGGATTGTCCGCAAAAGTGAGCATTATTACTAATACTGTAATTTCTCGGACAACCCTCGGGTTCACGAGCTGTCGATAGAAGACCTATGCTCACTTTATTCTGTCCCTTGTGTAAGAAAGTTCAAAATCGAATTTATGTTGACCGTTGGAGATGGAACGATGGTTTGAGAATGAAGAACGAGTATTCATGATGATGATCGTGTGCAAATCGTAACTTGGAATTAAATTAACAGTGAATACAACTTATTTATTCAAATCAGCAATGAAAAAGATATATAACATTCATGAGCTAATGTGATGGACTTGGTGGTCGTGCTGCTCGGCGTCGGGCACGCTCCTTGCGACCCGGCCGACGATTGCTTGATGGAATGGCGGACTGGTTCGTAGATTGTGTTACATTATTGTGTGGATCTCTATACGTCAACTGTGACGGGGCGAAGACAAGCGGGTACGTTACCGCTTCCCCCTCCCGACAGACTGCTAGGGCGACCTCTAATCCCTTGATTTGAGTGCGCAGGCTCTGATTGAGCTGTCGCTCCTCCGCCCAACCCTTTTGAGCTGCCGTGAGCCTGAGATAGAGTGCCTTCGTCCTTTTCGGGTCCGACCAGGTTGCCTTGATTTGCTGCACCTCCCGAGTTATCTGGACTATTTGGCTAAGCAGATTTGCATTTGCACTCCTAGCGTGATCTAATTCGGCTTGTAGTAATTGGATAGTTGTCATTGCTATAATAAAATTAAATCTTTAAATTTCGTTATAGACTTAAATAAATGAAGTTATGACTATTACGAACATAGTTATAAGAATGAATCCATTCACGAAAAGGAATTAAGACGAACGACATTTAACGAAAAATTTTTTTTATAAATTCAATCAAATTAGTACACAACTTATTGTTTACGTCCTTTGTCCGAGGAATCATGGTTCTTCGAAGAGCTTTTTAAGCCCTTCCTCCGAGGAGAAACCTGGAATGGTCGTCGGGTATTGCGGACCGGTCGAGGTGGATGGGTCTCCGCAATACGCCCGACGAGGATGTCCTCTTCGACATTAGCGAAGTACATCCGGGCTTTGACCACGTTTAGGTCAACTTCCTCCTGCACCCTCTCCCATTGAGCGATGAGGTTCCGCGCGTGGTCGCGGATTTCTTCGGCAGGATATTGCTGCTCATTTGGCCAGCAAGGATCTTTTTCCAGGCCCAATATCCGCCAAGTGGTTGGATATGGCCTTTTAGGTTGAGGTTCCTCGATGATTGCTGTTATCGGTTGCGCTCTCTTCTGACGCCATTCGTCTGCTGCATGGGTGGAGATCCAGTCGAGCGGCATTGGTTCTTCTAAAACATCGTTATAGTTAGATAGTCGGGTATAAGGGAATAAAAAGTTAGTCTATCTAAATCGTTCGCATGATTTAATAATCGGTTACTTAGGGTTCGCGGGAAAATAAAGGTTCGATTATCACTTCGTTATACGAGAGATATTGGTTACTTTAGAAATGTTGTACTAAATTCATTTTGGGTTTATGTAACATAATTCCTGATGTAAAAACTGATGAGGGGAAAATACCTATAGAATTCGTGAAAACGGGAATAATTGTTACTAGTTATTCAAGAAAAATCATCCCAATCGCGGATCAAAATCTTTATCCAACAACAGTAAATTTTCCTATGACAATCTACTCCTTGAAATCTACGCGGTATTTACTCATTTTTACTTACACTCTATGTTGATACTTGGGCTAATAGGTTGAACAATAAATATAATGTTACAATCTAAAATATCAAAATCAAAATTTTATTAAATCTAGTTAAATCTTTAATTATTAAGGCATATTTCGAACGACGAAAAATACGACGGTTTATTTATAAAATTTACGATGCAAATGCATTCAGGTAATTATTCCAACTCATAACCCTCCTATATTTCTTTTATACTTGTTATAAAATAATGCGGTACCTTGTTATGACAACTAGCCGATTTATAGGGACTAAAATTTTTAATAGAATTTCATTTATAACTTAAAGGTTTTGCATCTTTCCTGGAATATGATCGGACAATATTGGTAATTTGCAGTCGACCTGCCTTTCAGTAAACCTAGTCGACAAAAATTGCAGTCAGGAATATTAAAAATTTCGGTTGATTTTAATTTAGGGTTTGATTTATGAGGGACAAATAGAATGGTTATCAGTTAAATATTGGTGACGTCAGGAAAATTTAATTAGTCAAAAGAAATTATACAAAACTACCTTGCAAGTTCGACTCTTCTGATAAATTCCTTACGGCTGTAAAATCCATGTTATAAGGTAAGAATAATTTTCGCAATCAATAATGACCTGGCTGGACTTTCGATTTATGATGCGTGTACTTCCGTTATGGTATAATGGTAAATGAATTTATTTATTTAAAATCAAATCTCGACGATCAGAACGATTTCCGGTTTATCGATTTTCAGGTTGGATTGTTTGATTTTATTTGTTGATAATTAATTTTTTCTAATTTTATTTTAGTACGTTAGCCAATTTTATGAAATTCTCTACAGGTGGAAGTGAGCGGGGCGATGTTAAATTCCGGTAAGTTCACATTCCTTATTTATTTTATCTACAGTTTATTTTAGAAAATTACGAGATTCGGGTCGAATTTGGCCTAGGAAAATTTGACGAAATTCAGTTTTATTACTCCGCACCCTATGCTGGATCAATTTTAGTTTTTAGTAGGTTAATATTTTAATTACTTCATATAATTTTTATCGACATATTAGGAAATACTTGGGAACTCTACCGATGATTTTGGAGTAGGATCTTTCTCCAAGGATTTTTCGCGAATCTAACACATTGGAATTTTATTACGTTTATATTATTAGATTTCGCAATGGATAATTATTAATCGTCTACTGCAAGGGTATTTGAAATGCGCTTCTTATGCTAAGCTGGAGTTATTTTAATTCGATATCGGTGGTAAGCCTACTCTTGTAATTTGTTTCCGATTTATGTACTATTAATGTAAATTTATGGTCAGTTCTTTATGTTTTAATTGATCTATTAATATAAATCTATGGTCGTTTCTTTATGCTTTAATCGATTTATGTAATGTTAATATACATTTATAGTCTTCTGCTTTGATTTTTTATCGGTTTTATAGGGCAATAGTTGTATTGAATCTAGGGTTTAGAGTCATCTTTGGGGTAGTTTATGCTATAGCGATTTTAAATTAAAACATTATAGTCAAATTAAATTTATTAAGCACATTTATATCATCAATTTGATTTAGTTTATAATAATGAATTAATTTTATCTATATCAACGATTTCATGTTAATTTATTCCCCGTATCCTTTCCCTTTAATAAGCCTTAGACGCATTTTATGTTTATATTACAGTTAATGAGTGCCCACTGGACTACTCAGTGTGATGATTTTGAGCCGTGTGTAAGATAATTTAGGTCGATTTTGCAGAAAATGAGAAACGAGGAAGCAGCCAAAAGACTTCTTCCTTACTTCTCGTTTCTTCTATACGGGATAATATTGACGTGACGTTCCAACCCCTGCGTTCCGCACGCTGGGTCTTCACGGACACAGATCATTGGCGATTTTCCACGCTCTTACACGAGTCTGAGTTATGTGTGGATTTTACTGACTTGCGATATGTGTTGGCTGTGGGCCGGAAAAATTTCGACAGATTTATTAAATGTATAAAACAAATTTTTTAAATATTATAAATATTTATTAATGCATATAACAAGTAAAACATAAAGTTACCATACAATCCATTCCAATAAAATTTGCATAACAAACAAAATACCTTTCCCCCACGCCGACGTCCAAGCAGAGCTCTACCGAGGTTGCGAGGAGGTGACGTGGAGAGAGAGTTCCAAATAAATAAATTCTCACCTAAGAATAATAGATTTTTAATCAAAATTCAAAATTGTTTGAAAAATGGTTTTATGGTTAAATTTTATGTGAAAATGAATCGGTATTTATACCTATTTTCTGTCCCTAACCTCGCATGTTAATTTTGATGTAGTAAAACAAAATTCGACCTTGTTATTTTCTAGTGTATCTATTCTTTATTTTTATTATTTTTTAATTTATTTTCATAATTTTGTTATTTAGAATTTTTTTATTGAATTATTTCTAATTCAAATTTTTGATTTAAGTTTCATTTTCATGAACTTTTTATCGATTTATTAATTTTCGGTCGAATTTGTTGGGTTTTCATGTTATATTTGTATTTGTATCGTGCGAATCTTGTTGCATTTTGTTATTATTTTAATTTATTTTTATGTTTATTATTTTATATTTAATTATCTTTTTCTCATATTTTGTTAGGGTTTAATTGGTGTTTTAATAGGTTTATTTAAATTTGCATGTTATGTTTGCATGTGTGTTACCGATCCATTTAAACATTTTCCAATACCATATGTGTTCTGGCCCAACAATAGTATGCAATTGGTAAATTGCTCTTTAGCTAAGGCTGGAAAACTCTAACTGATCTACCTCTAATTTGTTCTGCTTTTGATGGTCTTATTGTTAAGGCAAAGGGTATCTTTCCTTATGATTTTGCAATATCACTAGAGGTCCTTGAATCGACTTAGGAACTACCTCCAAAATGGGATTCTGTATCTGATGATGAATACGCTACCGCCCAACTAATTTGAACACAGCAAAATTGCACTACAATGTTAGACTATATGTTAACTTACCTAAAATTAGACGTATTCCTCCTTGCAGACTATTTTCAGAAATTTTGCGCAAATGCTATTGCTTACAATGGTTTAGATCCTCTGAATTTTTATGGAATTCCTGGTATGTCATGGGCGTCCGCTCTCATGACATAAGAGAAACCCATAGAACCTCTGCAGGACATGGAAATGTTTAATTTCTATGAGGGTGGAATACGGGGTGAGTTAACATTTGTTAACAAACATTATGTTGCAAGTTCTAAAGATACAGAACTCTTGTATATTGATATTAATAATTTATGTGGTTGGGCACTTAACCAAAACCTTCCGTGTGGTGATTTTGTTTGGGTGCATGAGAATCTGAATGATGTGCTGAGTGAATGTGTGAATGCGAATATTGAATTCCTTTCGTATGGTTAAACAATGGAAGTTGACATCAATATCCCTCAGCGTGTGCATCAGTATTTGAATGACTTTCCGCTTGCTCCAGAAAAAATGTATCCGCCCAATTCAAAAGTTGAGAAGTTAATGCTCACGCATTACAGTAAAAAGAACCATGTTCTTCACTGGAGACTTTTCAAGCTGTATATAGAATTGGGTGCGGAAGTTGAGTGTATTCATAGAGCAATTAAATTTAAGCAAGCACCTATTTTTAAAGATTATATTCAGAGAAATACAGATTTACGCTCAAACTCAAAGTCCGAGCTTCATAGAGATTTATAAAAATTATTTAATAATAGTTTATATGGGAAGTCCATTGAGAATTTGAAAAAACGAATGAATTGGAGGCTATGCAATTCAGCTGAAAAGATGATTTTATATGCCTCAAAACCGACTTTCAAAAAGTCCATTAAAATAGTGGATGATTTGATTTCTGCTCATCTGAACAAAGACTCTATATGTGCTAGACCTGTCTAAGCTGCGAATGAACCGATTACAATATAATGAATTGGCAAAATATAGATCCGAATTTGACTGTGATATTAATATCGTTGCCGACGACACGAATTCGTTTTTTCTTGAAGTTAAGCACTGTAAGCTTGACATTCTTTTGCCGGCAATGATAAGAGACAACTTTAAGATACCTCAAATTGCGACCAGGCACATCCCTTATACTCGAGGAAACTAGATTCAGTGATAGGAAAATTTAAAGACGAGAGTAAAGGTCTCGGGTATAAGGAATGGGTTTTCTTAAGACCTAAGTGCTATAGTTTTTTAGGTAAATCCGATACAATGAGGGCTAAGGGGGTGAAGTTGTTGGGGACTGACATCAAGCATCAGTCGTATTTGGATTACTACAATAAAAACGTAGTATTCACAGTGGCTCAAAGTAGGATAGGGACGCGGAACCATCCGCTGTATACTTTTAGAAATAGTAAAATCGCTTTGGGTAATAACGATGATAAGCGATTATGGGTATAGAAAAATACCCGTATCGCATTTGGGCATTATTTTGGGGTTGCTGCCATCGATAGTGGCCAAGTAATAGATGATAGACCAGATTTATTGGATGAGCCGCTTTTCGGTGGTTTGAGCCTCAGTTTTGAGGACAGTGATGAAAACATTGATATTGACGACGTGTTGTTGTCAGATTGATTTAAATAAATATTTTTTAAAAATCAGCATTTTGTTAAATTTTTAAATTTATTTCGTATATTTGGAAAACTTGTAATAGTTTTCATTTTTTATCATGAAAATTTGTTAAAATTTTCATTTTTGTAATATTATTTTTATAGTTTTATTTTTAAACTTAATATAATTTGCTATCTAGAAATATAATAACTTTTATTATATTTTCATGACGAAGTCCAAGAGTGAAGAAACGCAAAAAATAACTTAACCGACATGATTTGTTTTTATATTTTGTAAATATATTTTTGTGTGTATTTATTATTAGTAATTCATTGTTTTTTATTATAAGTAGTGATATTAATAATAATATGATTTTAATTATAGTATAATAATAATAAGTAATCATACTAAGTAATCATAATAATAATCATAATAATCATATTAATATTAATAATAATAATAATAATAATAATAATAATAATAATAAGTAATCATACTAAGTAATCATATTAATAATAAAAACCTTAATAATAATAAGTAATAATGATAATATTAATAATAATAATAATATTAATAATGATAAGTAATAATCATATTAATAATAATAATAATAGAATAAAAATTTAAAAATATTAATAATTAAAACACTACTTATAAAAATGAGTAGTAAATTTAAAAATTACTAAGACCTTGAGAAATTTTGAATGACCTTGAGAAAAATTATGATGAGTCATGGTCTTTGTTCAAGTGAAATTGAAAAAATTTGAATGACCTTGAAAATTATGATGACTCACCCAATGACTTTAAATGAGCCAGATTCTTTGTTCAAGTGACCTTGAGAAAATTTTGATGAGTCATGGTCTTTGTTCTACAAAAATTGTACTTTTAAGCTTCGGAAAGTTTTTTTTACCGGGGGGAGGGGTATATTTCTTTGTCCCAGTGGGCCGGTTGGGTAGCGGGCGTGGATCCCACTTCTAGAAACTTTCTTCATTGACCTGCAAACCATTACATTGTGAATTCTTGAGTAATATAATTATTATTTGGGATAAATTTAATATCCACTTCGAAAGTACATTAAATCTATGTAATGAAATATAGATACCCTTTGAAAATCTGGTACCTTGGGAACTGTTACTAATTTATGAAAAACCATTTTCAAAGGATAATTTCTATATTTACTGTCTAAAATATGTAGTCCGTTTTAATTAGAGCACATAAGTAATAATTAATCTAGTAGGTAACAATGACATTTATTAATATTGTCTGAATCAAGTAGAATAACCGCAACTATTATCATAATTTTTCTAAATCTTCTAAACTTTTTTACCAGATTTTGCGTTTTATCTAGAAATTCAAAACTGTTATTTAGAACTAATATAAGAATAGTCTAAAATCACTAACTAAAAATGAGCACTTAACTATATAGTTACTTCTTAATAATCATGTGAGTGGAGACGAAACCTTTCCACTATGTCATTCTCTTGTCACCTAGTTACCTTGTGAACATTGGCCTCTAATAAGTATATCAAATTAAATAATAAATAATATGACGAAATGAACAAAGATTATATAAAAAAGGATAAATATAAAATAATAAATACAATAAAATATAATAGAAATATTATGTAGTTCAAATATTATAAATAAACTCTAAAATTATAAAAAAGGAAACTTTATATAATTTTACTATGACCAAAATTATCAAGGGAATATTCATGTTGAATAAGTTGAAGCAACAATTGAAAAGGTATAAATCCGTAATTATAAATTTTATTATTAGTAAATTTTTTTATGAGTAAGATTCAATTCTAACTAAGGACTATATGGGATTTACCTGATAACATAGCGATAGTTTTAAGTAGAACCAAATAATACTTGGACTTTAAAATTAAATTGAGCACAGACCTTCTATTGGTAGCTCGTTGGGCTAATGGTACGTCCGGTTAAATATAGCATTTGGAATAGAGCATACTTTATAGAGACGGACTTCCATTTGCACAAAGTTCTAACGTTGGTGAGTGATGTGCGTCAAATGTTAATCGAAGACATTTGTATGGGTTTGCCTTGGTAACACCTTTATAGTCTTAAAATTCGACATCAAGAAACCCACTAATATAGAATAAAAATGATAATAGTAAAAGTTAAGAAAATAATCATTATCTTACTCAAAAGGTGTCGAAAAAGTATTTCGATAAAAAAATGAATTAGAAGAGATAAATTTGAAGGTCAAAGTTTAAAGCGTACTGAAATATAGTGAATTGAATACCTTTGAACATTTAATATTTTTGTCCGTTCGATATCGGTTTTTATATTGCAATATTCCAGTATAATTTTTTATTCATTTTAAGAAAATACCTACAAATTCTCTTAAATTTAAGTTTTTTGTTACTTTTTACTTTTTTTTGTAACATTTGATTTAATTTTTAAATAACTTATTTCAGTGTTGGTTTTTATATTTTTCATTAAATTAGGAAAATTCTTAATATTATTCTATTTTTAATTACTTTTGTAGTTTTAATGTTCTTTTTTTACTCTTTTTAGGTTTTAGATAATTTTTGTGCTTTCTTTTAATTTATTACAACTTTGAATACTCATTTATTATTTTACGATGAGTCATCTTATGTGCCTGAATCTTTGTTGCCACTAAGTTATCGATGGCGAAAATACCGACAAGCGATTCTGAAAAGGTTTCGATCTTGATTCGATATAAAAATCGTGAGAGTCGAGGAATTCATACATTTCTCTACTTTAATCAATAAATAAATCAAAAACGATGAAATAAAGAAAATTTGACAAAATTAATTTATAAATATAATTTTTAAAAATTATTTATAAAATTTGATTTTGTTTTAATAATTCAATTTTTACTCATTTTCTTATATTTTATTTCAAAATTACAATATGTTCATAAAATACTTATAAATATTTCATAAATTTATATATTTTATTTTATAAATACAAAACAATATTATATTTTTATGATATTATAATGTTTTTTTGATTCATCCGTTAAACGGTATTAATTAATTTAGTGATGATGGACCTAAATAACGATCTTGTGTCGTTGTTGATTACCTACATAGAACAGGAATCTGAAGAAGAGCAAAGATTTATTGAAGATCAGGAAAATTGTGAATTGAAAGTATTGTATTTTTGAATGCTACTTGGTTAAGTAATTGTTTGAAGCTCTGCTTATCAGTAAGTCATAGCAACTGCGGATGGAATGATTGTGGAACGGATTTGATAATGATACACACTAGATTGAACCAATCAAATGAGTTCATTGAGGAAGTAATAATAATTTATAATGATGCTGAATGAAAAATTAAATAATTTTCACTGTTAACTATTACATTTAAATTTATTCCGATTGTGATTTTCATTTCGAAATGTTCAATTGCACTTGAGTAGTCACGATGAGATTTATATCCTGTGCAACTTTTGTTACAAATACAATTTTGTACAATTTTGTGTGTAGAAAGTTGTCGGTATGCAAGCACAGAATTCGACACCCACACACAAGAGTTCACTGGCGCACCACAACTTTTAAGTACCTATACATGCATTTACAAACACTTGGATTTATGATTTATTATTATTATTATTATTATTATTATTATTATTATTATTATTATTATTATTATTATTCAGAACATTGATCAGGTACCTAATCAATTCTATATCAAATCACAGATTGTCTCTCATTGCACTGGCATGTTAATTACTGACATCGGTGGAGCCAATAAAATTATGTCAATTGAGACAATTGTCACAAAACATAATTACAACTGTGAAACCGTATTCAAGACATTTGTCACCAGATTACCTGATGGTTATAAGCATTTTTCATCGAAATTGACGAAAAAAATGTTTAGGTAAGAAACTGAAAACTCAGCGTTCGTTTACGAGAGAAATTTCCAATTATAGTGATATCAAATTCAAACTGCGTAAAGCTAATAACTCGGAATTCGGAATAAAATTTGTATAGGAAATCAATTCTCAGTTGTCATCTCAGACGATGAACCCGTGATCCAGAAACCCGATGTGGCCAGGCCTCCAACAAAAATAAAAGTTAAGAAAAGGCCTTCCTTCAAAGCATTCACAAAATCCAAGAAATCCAAATCCAATGACAAACAAGATGCTCCTCGTCACAAAAGTGGAGCACATCCTGAAGAGGAGCATAAAGTTTTGCAACCCATGAAAAAACAGAAATCTAGTATTTTTAAAAGTTTTAAGAATCTTTTCAAATCCCGTACCGTTTCTATCGAGGACAAGCTATCTATCATCCCTCCAACTGGTCGAGGCGAAGGAGATTCTAAACAATCAGTGATGCAGGAAGTAAAAACCTTCTCAACCGAAAAAAATGAAATGGTATGCCGTTGATTTGATAGTGATTTAGTTCAGTTTCTGATTTATGGTCATTCTCACAAGCTGTGAATCGAATTATTGATGCCACCAGGTCAATAATTTTCGTTTTATTCAATGATATTTCGTTGAGTAGCACACTAGATATTCTGTGACATTTGACTTCATTTCAACCCTACAAAAACCATTTGACAAAACTTTCCTAAATTTATTCAAATCATTAAGCGGAATAATATGAATTTCCTCAGTAAGGTCAACACAAAATTCAACCACTAAGGAAACATTTATTTAATTGATTATTAAAACTTTTTAATTGAAAGTAGTGTTGAGGATTTTTAAAACTGTTGGGTTAACATTATTGCAAGTCGGTTCCCTCTGACTCCTCGTTTCCTTTTCGAATCAAATAAGCAAACCCAACACAGAATAATTTTAATTGCACTTTATCACAGTTACAACTCAATCAGATTAATTTCAATGTTTTGTAATCACAATTTCACTGATTTATTTGCACCCTTCAACCACCGTATAAATTTGATTATTTTAAGGTAGGTTATCCAATGGAAAATCACCCTTTCTGATAGATAACTTTTGACTTTACTTGGGTTTAGATTCTTCTACTGACCTGACTACACTACTCGTTTGCTTCGACCACTGGCCCTTTCGTGTTTTTCTTTTTTCCTTTTATACTCCTGCTCAGGCTGCTTTCAGACGATTGTCAACAACATTTACTACATTATTAAATTATTAAAAATAATTACTTCCCACAGATCACCTTAGCCGACATTTGTCAACAACGTTTGCTCCATTACTAAATTACAAATAAGGAAATAATTACCTCTCCATAGATCAGTGGTGCCCATTTAATATTGTTTAGGCCAATTTACCCTTTTATATTATTCCGTCTACACGCCGGGTTTTCCTCATCTCTCGGGTTTCCCATTGACTCGGGCATCCCATTAGTAATCAATTTTTTTAATTAATTTCTTTTTTTGTCTTATATTATTTTCTAGGGACCCCTCACTAAATTTTTATTATTATTTCTGGACTCGTCTCTCAATTTTGCGTTCAACCATACCAATTTCCCCCGATCAATACTACTTTCAAATTTTTTAATTAATGTTGCACTTTTATCATTTTGGTGTTTTATTGATTTTACTGTGCTTTTTTCGTAATACCCCAACAAAATATAAGAATAAAAATAATTTTTATAATAATTAAAAGAAATTAATTAATTAAAATAGAGAAAGTTTGGCACTAAAGTAATTAATGCAATTTAAAAAATTATGAATTCTTGAACGAAATTTTAAAAATAGATGCAGTCTTTGAAAAATCGGTATCGTAAAGTAAAGTCCATTTATTTTACATGCTAGCAGTGGTGCAACAATGCCAGTCAAAGATTTATGTCAAAGATTCTGATAAAAGAAAATGTTGAATTTATGGAAAAAGAAATTATGGATTCGAAATAAATCAAAGAGAAAATAAAATGATGGAAGACAGTAGTTGACAAGAAATTATTATTTGGTGAAAATAGATGTTTGCTAAGGGGTTATCATTAAATGATGCCACGCTCTCGTAACAGTGAGTTATACCCCTTTCAAATAATACATCACAAAGCTCTCTGTCTCCTTCCCCAAAAAATGATGTAGCTTGGTTAGATTAGTGTTGTGTCAATTTCATGTCATTTAAAATTAATGGTAAAATAAATAATCATAAAAATAAAATATCTTTTATGAAATTTTATTTAAAATGAGTATCGCAATATTTACTAAAATTTTAAAAGGCATAAACAAGTGTTAAAACTTTAGAAGAGTCTTTCTAGACTTTGTTTATTATATGAGTTGAATAAGCTTTTCGATATCCAATTGCATTTGCGATAAATACTGTATTTCGATTGGGCAGTGGTGCAATCGGCCGATAGCATTGGAAACTGGTTTAATCACTTCCATTGACGTTCGAATTTATTTATTGTATATTTATATATTATCGATTTTTAATTTTGCAAAATATGTTTAATAAGAGATTGATTCAATATATTTTGATTTAGTACTAATTAAATAACCTAATTATTTTAGGAAAAAGAAAAACCGACAAATATATTAGCAAAAATCAGCCTGAAAAATGGAGTAATTTTATTTCTGCAGTTATCTAAAAATTGAATTATTCCTTTATTTAATTGAAGTTTTCCAGCCATCTTGATAAACAGTTCAAATATCTTGAATTAAAAAAAAACATTTGCTAAATTTCAGTTTAGTTTCGTAGGATTCAAGTAAAAATTCTATTTGATCCAGGATTTCGAAGTTTTCACAGTTTTGCTATTATTAAAATAAAAATTTTTCTCATGGCTGTTATTATTAATAATTAGAGGTCAGCAAAATTTTGCAGTATAATTCTTCACAATGAACTTCTATAATTTTATTTATAACCCTTTAACTACGGCTGTTGTCAATAGACTATCGCGCGTAACTCAATAAGTTATTTGATGAGTTATGCCGAATACGGGCGTCACATATTAACTAATTTTCTTAGGAAACGTATTTTTACATAATATGTATATTAAAGGTGGCGGAGGTAACAACACCACCTACCTGTATAATTTTGCCATTCTATTGTACATAAATCATCACATATAGATAAGAAACTAATGTATCAGTATTTGTAAAATTTTTCTTTCTCTTTGTTTTGCGTTTAGACAGACAGATTTGTGAAAATATACCAGTAGCTAAAGGGATAATAAACCTTACAAGTAACCTATCTGAATCAGACTAGCCTACCACATTATTTTTTACATTAATCAGGAGAAACGATAATAAATCGGCAATGAAATCTGAATTTAGACAAATGACCGTAAAGCAAAAGAACAGTAAAGGATAAAACTAAGATGATATTTTACGACTTTTTGGGGTTTCCAATAAAGAACTTAAAGGTAAAAGATTGACTGGTGAAAAAGGTATAAAAATAACATGTGTATTATACGCTTTTTTTGGTTTCTTTATAATTGATATTTTGGTTTATCAAATAAAGTTGCTGATATATCTGTAATTATATATTGATACCTAATTTTAATTACTGGTCAATTATTTTATCTACTTACTATGATGTATTTTAAAATTTTAAATAATAATAATTTAATGTTTTTTAAAATTTAAATAATATATTAAATTATTATTCTGTTTTTTGAATGCATGATTGTATGTAAAACTCCTCAAACAAATTAATAATTTGTTTAAATATTATTGCTATATAATAAAAATTATTTAAATTAAACATTTTTAATGGATTCTATCAATACAAATTAATATACTTACCACCAGCAGTTGCTTGGAGCCGGTTCGATCAGGTTCGTGCGAACCGTTAGTTCAAAATAATAAATATGCCTAAAATCAACTACTAATTTTTCAAAACAATCAAAATTTATTTAATTGTAAAAAATGTCCGTTTCGACAAATTTAATTAAATTTTTAAATATATTTAAATAATTAAAATATTTATTAATTAAATTATGTAATTAAACAATAATTTTTTGGCGTCCTAATTTAATAAAGTTGTTGCTAATTTATTTAATTATTTTAAAAACTGTTAATTTTATTTTTATTAATATAATAATAAAGCAATAATTTCCTGAAATGAAGCGTAGCAACCAACTTTTTCTTAGCGATTTTAAATTTAAAATCAAGCAAGCCAAAACATCTACTAACGATAATATTACTAATGACCAGTTGCGAACATAGGGTAAATGGTGCCTATGACAAACACCGATCTTGCGCCCCTCTCCGACAATAGGTTACTTACGTTTTATTTTCTAAAAAATTACTTGAAAATTGGGTAAAAAAATCACACAAGTTAAATCTATTAACACTTTATTACAAATTTATCTCTCTTGCTTTAGCTGACGCAAATTGTCTAATTATATTATCAAAGTCAAATTCTTCGGTCATTTCTCGTTCTATGCAGTAGAGAGATAGAGAGCTAGAGGACATGGAGAAAAAAACGAATGCGTGCTTTTTCTTACGCAGTTTTTTAATACACATATTTCTATCTATAAAAATATTTTTTTATTTTCATTTGCATATTTATACGCTGGGCGCTTTTTCGCGTCCCCATCAGTTGGCGCCCATGGCACGTGCCATGTCTTCCATACCCTAGTTACGCCTCTGTTAATGACTCCACGCAATCAGAAACTACTACAGGAAAGTGTGAACAAACTACAAGCAAGCTTGTTGAAAGTTCTCGTTTATTAGAATTAGTCTCAGATGCTAGCACATTAGAGGATAAAAGTATTTGTGCAGAGAAAAACTGCACCAGCATGACAAATCAATCGCTCATAATAAGTTGGTTGAAATTTTGAAAACAGCAGAAGACCACAGAATTGAGACTATTGTTGGCAAACTTAATTTAAACCAAATAGACGCAACTGCTCGTGTATTTAATTGTGTTTACAGTTTTGCTAAATGTAATCGTCCCATGTCTGATATAGTTGTCTGATATGGATTCGAATTAAATCAAAGAGAAAATAAAATTACGGAAGTATTAGACGGTAGTTGACAGGAAAATATTATTTGGCGAAAGTAGATGTTTGATAAGGGGTTATCTATAAATGACGTCACGCTCTCCTTGTCACAGTGAGTTATACCCATTTCAAATAATACGTCACAAATTCAATAATTTAAAATCAACGTTTAGCTGACGACGTAAAGAAAATTTTACTATTAGATAAAAAATATAGATATAGATATCTTAAAGATATGTTATGAAACCAGGACAGACAAAGATCTCGTAACTTTTGCAAGATATAAAGATGAGAAAACAACTAACCTTTCCAAATGGATGAAGATCTATGAATAAAAAATATTTTACGACATCAAGTTATTCAATGCTATGTGTATCACAAAGAAATTTATAAAAGATCGGAATTTCCAAATTTTCGTTTGACACATATCAATGAGTTATTTCCTGAAAAAGACAAAAGTTCAATAAAATCGTTACTTAGCACGACAAAGTGACCTTGATGCTGAAATAGAGTACCAAAACGTTAATAAATGAATAAATAAAGATTTCAACAAACGATTATGCATTCACACAACATACAATAAGAATTTAACTTGTTTTTTAAAATACCTAACACCAAAATTGTTATTAAAATATTGTTCGTTTTTATATACATCGGAGTTATGCAGATCATTTATATTACTTACTGATATTTAATTTTAAATACTGGCCAAAAATATATAACAATAGTGATCCATTAAATATGATTCTTTTTTGAATTTAATTTAAAAACAAATTATTTACACTTGAATAAAGTAATATTAAATAATTTATTTGATTTTTCTATCCTAACTAATGATAGATGGACTGTTGAAGTTTAAAAAATTTAAAAAGGCACTTTTGAAGAATTCAAAATTTTTTAATTTATTGAAAAATAATACTTAAATATTATTACCTAACAATATATTTTTTAACTGAAATATTTTCATTTTTTTAACAGAACATTTGTATTATTTTATTAACCACTTGCGCTATGATTTAATTTTTGGTAGCTGGGCCGCGCTCTACTATATATGTAAAGTATCGTAAGGCATCGACGTCTCACCGCGTCAGCGAGCTCAGGGGTTTGACCAGTGCTTAGCGCGAGGGTAGGGTCTTACATAAAAGATTTACACGAATATAAATAATTATTCACAACAAAATCATCAAGGCGTGCCTGGCACGTCAATATAGCGCAAGTGGTTAAACATTTTTTATTTTTAAAAAAATAAATTATTGTATTTACTGAACTATGATGATGATGATGATGATTGATGATGATGATGATGATGATGATGATGATGATTGATGATGATGATGATGATGATGATGATGATGATGATGATGATGATGATGATGATGATGATGATGATGATGATGATGATGATGATGATGATGATGATGATGATGATGATGATGATGATGATGATGATGATGATGATGATGATTATTAATTATTATAAAATTTCAAGACAAAGATATTCGAAATTATCAACGACAATATTCCATTTATCGATGATGTCGAAGATGAAGAGTCTGAAGAGGAAGAATGCGTGAAAAGTTCAAAATCAGTAAATTATTAAATTTGAAATAAAACTTAATTGGAACTTATCTTTAAGGATTCTGATTGCGGATCGTTCTTGCATTTTGATTTCGCAGTTTCGTCGGACATTCGAAACACAATAAACCGAATTATCAAGGTGAAAATTCTATAGAATTTTCTAATGCTTTTATTTTGTTAATTTTTTTAAATTTAACGATTCAGGACATGAGTTGTGACTGTGAAAAAAAAAAGTTCAACATGATTTCAGATTCATTGACGTATATCGCAAAAAAGGACCAAGAATCAAAGAAACAAATTCGGCTAGAAATCAAACGATTTGACAATACAAAGAAACATTTTATCGACTGTGCTGTTTGGATTTGCAATAAAAAGAATGCGAATTATCAAAGGAAATCACTTCCGCCTAATGAAGATTTTCATGATTTGTGCCGCATTTGCCATGACATAGATCAGCATTTTAATGAAAATCTTTGTACCATTTTTGTTCCATTTTTAAAAGAAATCGAAACGAAGGAAAGAGTAAGTTTCAAACATTTCTCACACAATGAAGACATTTATTTGTCAGAAGAACTATTAGTTATTTTTTATATCAAATATCTTTAGACATTTCTATTAGTTTAAATTATTTTTTGTTTTCGGATGACTAATTGAATAAAATTTAATTTTTTAAGTAATTTTCTATGAGATTTCAAATGGCAGACAAGTTTTGAGCTTATTTGACTCGCATCAGTATCATGCAAAACTCTTGGTCAGATGCTGGGGTTTGGTTACAAGGTTTCAAGATTTGATAGCGGATATGGCAATATGAGACTTATCTGTGCGATAACATTTTCTAAACACTATCTCATTGTTTGGTTTTTTCGGTTATGTAATTTCGGAAAAATTAATAAAAGAAGTTTCAAAGAATTTCTGTCATTAAAATTCCTTCTAAGTTGTAAGCGTGTTGAATAAATTTACAGGTGTACATTAATCTCCTCAACTCCTTTGACGTTTGTATATGACACAGCCAATTTCATTCCGTAGAGCTTATAGCGAATATATTTATAAATCCCAAATTAGCATTAATATTCTTGGTTACGGTGACTATGTATGCGTACGCAGAGTTATTATTATTATTATTATTTAAACATTTATTAAATATAGCAAGTTTGATCACATAATTTAATGTATATGTCACAGATAATCTTTTAAACTTGGAAAAGTCAATAAGCTTAATTTTCATGTTGGCTTTATCTGCTTGAATTACTGATGCTATTTTTGGATTTCTTCAGCCGGCTTTGCGATTATATTGGTAGAATTTGATGAAAAGTTACTGTGTTCGTTTATTATTCTGATTGAGAAAACACGGAGTTGGATGTCCAATTTTATACTACCAAATAATAATTCACAGCTCAAAATTATTATTATTTTTATATTTATTATTCTTATTATTATTAATAAATTCCTTTCCTAGCAAGAATTGTGTTTATGCGAAAGAAAAAAGAAAGAGAAGATAAAATCTTTTATTTATTCGACCATGACCTCTGTGAAAATCAATGATAATTTCAGAGATTCATTTAACAAGGTCACGAATCATTTCATGGACTGTGTTTGTAACTGGATTTCTCCTGCCATCAATCCTTCAACAGTTGACACAAATAACAATTTGGATGATAAAATAGAGGTAAACTGTTGAATTGTTCTCATTATAATTTTTGGGTACTAACACAATATCAGTCAAAAATTCGAGTATTTTTTTAACGCAAATTCGGTTAACGTGAAAAATCGGATCTCTGAAAAAACGTATC
This sequence comes from Schmidtea mediterranea, assembly GCA_022537955.1. Lineage (NCBI taxonomy): Eukaryota > Metazoa > Platyhelminthes > Tricladida > Dugesiidae > Schmidtea > Schmidtea mediterranea. The sequence continues at coordinate 79,211,604 of CM039681.1, forward strand.
TTTGTCAAAAAAATACATTAATTCTTGTCCGCTTAACAGGATCACTAATATATCCCCAATTTGAATAAATGTAAATAGAGAGGCCCTTTAAATGATAAAAATGTGAGACTTGTCTTGAATCTCGCGAAAATATCTTTTTTGGTTTTTGATAAACTTGCACAGTAGTGCTTAACCTTTAAAATGTGACTGTGCAGAAAAGTTAAAAATCTTAAATAAAAATAATTTTAAAAATTTAAAAGTAGAATTTTAAAATTATCTGATTATTTGAATGTGTTTTTAGTTTAAAAAACAAATGTTTAAACTTTTATATTATATGAATGCAGTTTTTATTAATGATACTTTTTGAAATTTTTATTGTCGATGTCGAATTATTAGAAATTGTCTCAACAAATAAATATTGGTTTTTAAGGATTTCTAAAACTCCTATTTAAAAATTATGTAGTTGAAACAACTATTTGCGTTAAATTTATATATTAAAATTTATGTTAAATTATATTAAAGTATTTTAAATTAAATTAATTATATTTCTGAGTGATAGCTATATCAATATTAATAATTACCACGACTCAGTTGTTTAAGTTTTTAGATTTTCAGAGAAAATTTTGAATTTACATTTTTGTGATAATAAATAAATGTTAGAAGAAGATTTAAATTTAATTTCGTCTAATATGGCGCCCACGGATTTATTGATAAGCAGATTACTCCCCAGAAAAGTCTAAAGAAGATGATTTAGAAAATTTTATCAAGGATTGCCAAAGGTTTTTCTGAGAAAAGAAAACCGCAATTAAGGTGCACGTAATTTTAACAACAACTTTACTAGATAGATTGCTAATGGAAGATTATGAAGCAGCAGAATGAAACACATAATAAAACATAGAAAGCGTCAAAACCTTGCAAAAGAAGTTCTAGAAAAAGCATAGGCGGTGTGGCGACCAAAAAATAGCTATTTCAATGTTCAAAAGAAAAATGACTAAAAAGTAATGATAAAATAAAAATTTCAAACTACATAAATAATATATCAAAACATAGAGAAAATGAGGGAAAAATTAAAACAATATTTTAAATTTAATAAAATCATTTTAAAACCCCTCAAAATTGTCAAAAAAGACCTATTGGTCGCACACACACAAAAATCAACTATATATAGTATATATCATATACAATAGTCAAATTCATAATTTAAACACTTTAATTTTATGCAAAATTTTGTCTGAAAATTTTCTAGTTGAAATCAATTTGTAAGTAGTTTGTATTTTCATATTAATATATATGCATGTTAAAGTTTTGTTTTTACGAATTTTAACTTTATTCTGGATGGTCGTGGCATCTTTTGGTGCTACTGACAAGTCCCCCTAAAATCATATTTATAATATGTATTGTAATAGAACATGGAAGAGCAAACTGGTAGCTCGGCTGGCGAGTAAGTTTTCGCTAGTTGTACCACCTGATTACGCTCCTAGAAATTGGCACAGGTCTTTTACCGCAGTGCGACGTTGTACAATCCACAGCGTCTGATGGTAACGCCGGTCATGGTTGGAACTTAAAATCATGAGAGGTACGACTTCAGTTAAAGGGGAAATGTCTTGTCTATTGTATTTAAAATATTGTCGAACAATTAATCGTAAAATCGGATAGAAAGGGATAGGACAGAGAAAGGACGTAAAGTTGGTAAGGTTTTTCAAATAGTCGAAAGATGTAATGTGGCAGAGGATAACTAGAGATGTAGATATTATATATTGAAATGGCCGCGCAACTTTTGAGTACCAAATTTCATCACTCAAGAAGTCACAATATTCGCTCAGTTTGATAGTAAAATAGATTAGAAGTTCATTACGCAAAAATCTGGAAAGAACGTTTCCTTTCGACAGCCATCTTACCTCAGTGTGAATTATCAATGTCAGATGATCACATTCCATGAATTTGCACAATTTTGAAAATAATCGCATACATCTTGGTTTACTCTTGATATAATTTACTCTTTTCACTACTTGATCGAGTATAATCTTTAATTCCCTAACAATACATTTTGCAATCAACGCTTCGCGATGTAAAAAGCAATGAGTAGAGTAGTGGGATGTGTCACCTCCAGCACATGTCACATCCAGCACGCTACCTCTCCCCTCTCGGTAGAAAATTTTTCTAAGTCTAATGTACAATTTTTCTGAGACAAAGACCATGACTCATTCAAGGTCATTTAAACAAAGACAATGAGTCCTCAAAAATGTTCAAGGTAATTTAAACAAAGATCATGACTCATTCAAGGTCATTGGATGAGTCATAATAATTTCTCAAGGTCATTCAACATTTTCTCAGTGTCATTGAATGATTCATCAAATTTTTTTCAAGGTAATTCAAAATTTCTCGTGGTCATATTATTTTTAAAAATATTTAAATTTAAAATTACTACTTATTTTTATAAGTAGTGTTTTAATTAGTAATATCTTTTAATTTTAATTTTTATTCTATAACTTATTTTTATAAGTTTCCAATGGTCTATAGAGGTATATTACTATTTATTATTTTTTTTATTTTTATCATTATTTAGGTAATAGAAACAAAAATTGATCCTTGGGTAGAAGCAAACGGTGGATGGGTAACAATTATTCAAGTTGCCGCAGAAGCCAAACGTTCAGATATTTATATTTCAAATTGCAAATTTTTATTAAAACTATTAACTAGAGCATCGGTCATATATATCTGTAATAAAGTTTATCAGAAATTTTAATAAATGTGTTATTCTTTGTTATTTACTGAATTATTAATGAAAAACTACATTCTGGTTTGGATGAGGTTTTGAGTGAATGTGCGAATGTTGTGGATATTGAAATCCTTCCATGTGAATATACTATGGAAGTTGATATCGAGATTCCAGATTATTTACATGATTTTTTAAATGACTTTCTGATTGGACGGGAAAAGATGTGCCCACCAAACTCAAAAGTTGAAAAGTTAATGCTCACTCATTATCCTAAGAAGAAATATGTTCTTCACTGGAGGCTTCTCAGGCTTTATCTTTCTCTCGGGGCTAAGGTTGTATATATATACATAGAGCTATTAAATACAAGCAAGCTCCTATTTTTAAAAACTATATTGATAAAAACACTAACTTGCGTGCAACTGCAGTTAGTGAATTATGTAGAGATTTATTTGAATTGTATAACAATAGTCTGTATGGTAAATCCGTTGAGAACCTTCAAAAGTTGATGAATTTGAGACTATATAATTCAGCTGAAAAGTTAATTACATATTCGTCAAAACCGGCATTTAGAAAAACAATAGAAATTACTGATGATCTTTTTGCCGCTCATCTTAATAAGGACTCAATATGTTTGGATAGGCCTAGTTATATTGGTCAATCAGTTCTAGATCTATCCAAACTACGGATGTACCAATTACAGTATATTGAATTACAAAAATATCAAGATATTTATAACTGTAAATATTTATAAATTTAGTAACGGGTGATACCGATAGTTTCTTTTTAGAAATAAAAAATTTAAAATTAGATATATTATTACCAGCGATGATTTCAGATGACCTATTAGACACCTCAAATTATGATCCTTCTCATCCTTTATATTCTAGGCAACTTGACTCAGTTATAGACAAGTTCAAGGATGAGAGTAAAGGGTTAGGATATAGTAAGTGGGTTTTCTTGCGCCCTAAATGTTATAGCTTGCTAGGAAAAAAGTCAACAATGAGAGCTAAGGGTGTAAAATTACCGGGTACCGACATTAAACACCAATCTTATTTACATTGTTATAATAACAATACTATTATGTCAGTACCTCAAATTAGGATAGGGGCCCGAAATCACCAGCTGTTTACTTTTAAAAATTCAAAATTGCATTAAATAATCACGACGATAAGAGAGCTTGAGTTGGGAAAAACTCAAGTTTTGCATATAATCATTATAGAGGGGTTGATGTCCTTGATGTTGGCGGTAATAGTGTTGGGCTAGCACTAAATTTTGTTTGAATGGAAACAGCACGCAAACATAACAAACTATCAAAGAAAAAATCTAATAATTAATCTATTTAAATTCGATAAACCATAGAAGTAAGATGATTTAAAGATATACATAGATCACTGTAAACTCATTAATTATAACCTAGCGATAACTAACTCAAAAAAGGTGAACAGAACTCTACTGGATGAAAATGTATTATAGATAGCTACCATAGGAACATTTACCCCGAAGCAATTAACGAGACTAATGTTACTAAGTTTAATAACGATAATAAGTATGATAATATTAATAATAATAGTCCCATAAATAAGGATTTTAATCATCATGACAGTAATAATAAAGATAGTAATCCGTCATGGACTATACATTAGAGCAGGGTTTCTTAACCGGTGAGGTATACCTCCCTTGGGGAGGTATACTAATGTGTTGGGGGAGGTATGAGATTTTGTTTTCACATAAATTTTTCACATAAATAAATTTTGTCAAAATGAAATTTAATATAAAATATAATTTTTTATATCAGTATGAATTAAATATGATTTTTTTTATAAATATATATTAAAATGGTAAAAATAAAATAATATATGTAATGTTGGTATACCACTAATTATGTTTCTTATCTTTTCTTAAAATAAATTAATTATGCTGGAGGTGAGAACATAAAATTAAATATTAGGTGAGGTATGAAGTAAAAAAGGTTAAGAACCCCTGCATTAGAGACTATTCAAGTAATTTTTTCCCTTCTTCCCTGAGATTCAGATGATTGTGCTCATCATCTGAATTGCCATTTACCCCAAGTATAGAATTAAACGAAAAAAAAATACTGTTGAATAGATAAGAAAACACGAGGAGATAGAGGGCTTCAAGGGTAGCCTCCACTCAAATATCCATCAAGATAATTTCCGTAAACAATGTTCCTAAAGTCGAGTTAAACCGCAATGATCAGTTAGTAATTTCTGATAATTTCTGAATACAGGAATAAATTACTAAATCATCGTCATAACCAAAAGGCAGAAAAGAAGAAATTATTTATTCGCAAAGATTTTTACTTGAAAAGCTCTTCACCATTCCGGAGTATTTGGAGTCGATAATCCGGAACGATTACCATATTTTTCCCGAACATTGGACCAGTGAATACATGGCCTCGAAGCATGCCAACCGAATAAAGAGTAGAGATGAGTAGGCCACCCGTTAGTATCAACGAGTGAGATATATCAAGTGATTGCTTCAAACCCTCACATAGCAGAGAAACAAAAGGCTAGATTGGTAATATTGGATTAATATAGCCTAATAAAATTAGTAAGAAATACCTCGCCAAGAATTCTAAAAATCATGATCATGAATTTGTGAAAATGGATTCCTAAAAAATTACATTTTTGTCTCGAGAAAATCCTAATCCAAAACTGGCTTACAAACTTGGGCAGAGGAAATCGTGGAACATGCATTGCGAACACAAAACCCACTGTGATATCCACCACCCCCACGATCAATGGAAGAGAAATTCCGCGAGCAGCCAATCACCAACTGCCACCGCCAATTGAATATCTCACTAGCCGCGTGGCAGAAAAACGAACCAACAAGCTATATATACGTGAATTGAATTACCATGGAGGTCAAATTTATCTCGCCCTAAATCGAATTCGTGTCCAAATTAACAGTACGCAATTCGAAACAATACGAAATTGAAATGACAGAATAGATCGGAGTTTCCGCCAGGGAAGATGAAAGAATAAGGAAACAGGCACAGATCCATCGAAATCACTCCAATAACAATCCGATGCATTCCCATGAAAGAATTCGCTCCGAAGAATGTTCGGCAGGTAAGGCCGATCTCGGTCTAATCTTTGAATACGTGTTAATTTAATAAAATTTTCTTTGGAGATTTAATTATTAAATTTAAAGTGAGATCTTTTATGTAATTGATTTTTTTTTGTAACCTAGCTTCATAAAAGTAAACACATGATAGCGATTTAATATACCATTTATTTTCGTTGTGGGCAGATTTTTTGATTAGAAATGATCAAGGAGTTATGCAGTTAACCTAGTATCACCGTAGAAGTCGAGGTTTTAAATTGGTTTAGTCATTAGGAGAGTAGACGGGATGAGAACCAGCAATTCGTTAATTGAAAGTATAGGTGCTCATTCGTAGTAATTCTATTTGTGATTATGCCCATGTTTTGGAGACGACTAATCAGGTATGTGCCCCTTAGTCACACCGAGGTATATAGATAACAATGTTTGGTGAAAAATGAGCCGCGACACAAAATGGGTCGACGTCGATCGCACAACACTAACGGTTCCAAATAGGTTCGCTGGGAGATATCGCCAAGCCTTATGGGATCAGTGGTACTCCATTTCGACTTATGGTACTCCCGAATGGCAGAATCGTGATCCAGAGAGTCGAAACATGGACACGGAACTACCAAGTATTCTAATCAAAAGAGAACCAGGTAGAAATTCAGCAAGGGAAATACGACAAAAGGCAGAAGGATCACTACATCGCTTCGAGCAGCTGGAACGGCGGTACAGGCACTTGGCCAATCAGAAGACAAAGCGCCTGGCGTGAATTAATAGGGATATTGCCAGTCAGCGTATCCCGAGTTCCGATGGTCATCTACCCAGCTACGGAGTGGCCTATAATCCCGAGGATCCATTTCTTTTGGAATGCGATGCACCCGTACACTTAGTCGTCCCAAAGAGTCTGTTACAGCCAGACATCCGGGATATATTGGAAGATCGAGGAACCGAAGAGCACGCTTATTCTCGAAGGCGCTTGACATGCAAAAGACCACAGGGGAATTAGTTGTGTGGTTAATTAAATAAATGTATTTCTCTTAATTATGTATTTTTGTTTTGTGTTGATGTTTTCGCTACATCATTTTTGACCCACATAATAGAAATACTATTATTAAATTTATCCGTGAAATAGTAACAAATGGTAAGGTTAAGTAAATTTTGAGAGAAACTCTGATTCATTTAAGATTTGCTAAAGGTGTAGCATTATGATTTATCGTATATTACTGTTATTAAGGAAATTCAGCTATGGATGCAATCCAAGGGATTAGAATAGAACTAAAGAAGCTCTGCCGAGAGAATGACAACCTCCACCAACAATCTTTCCAACTCAGCCGCGAACTCCAGCGGTTCAAGGCTACCTGGTCCGAGCCGTCCAGAGTAAAACGGCTCTATCAAAAGATTGATGCCGCTCAAAAGGGCTGGCAAGAAGAGAGAACCCTAAATCAAGTTTAGAAGATCCAAATCCGCGGATTAAAGGTGGCCGTAGCTTATTGGAATAAAGGAGGATCCAGTAGCACGACCGAATCCGCCAAGGCCCCGGGCAATACCAGGAAAAGCTGAACGACCACGACAGGAGCTACGAAAACCACACAACGACTGAAATTTCCATGTGATGTGATGTAAATAGTAAATAAAAACATTTTTTTGGTTTGATTGTTTTTCAAAAATGGGTATGTTGATGATGCGAATAATCTATATGAGAATAAATGACAACTAACCGAATTAAGTAAAGAAAGTGAAGGGCCTAAATGAGTAAGACGAGCACAGAATTTTCATCAGTAGCTCGCTGAAGCAGTTGTAGACCGGTTCTTAGCAGTTTTGGAAACAAAGCTCACCTTTGACGGTCACAGAACCATTGGTTGCAGTACCAACGTCGCTTAGCGACGGCTAACCAGTGGCAGTCGCATAGCATTATATGATTGGGGTCAAGGTCATAATAACAACCACGAACCCCACAATATAGTAATGCCTGAAGCCGATCATGCAATTCGCAATGAACAATTTGCAAAAATATTTGAAAATATAATTGATATTTATTGACAAATTTTTTGTAATTATTTGAAAAATAAAAAATTGTGAAAATATTTTTTCTTAGTTTAAAAATTATGATTATTAATATTTTTAGATTTATTTTTTAATATAATAGTTTGCAGTGTGCATGCAGATATTATATATATAGGAATTATTTGGGTTATAAAGTAATATTAATAAAAGTTTTAATATAATAGTTTGCATTTTTAGATTTTTTTTTAATATAATAGTTTGCAGTGAGCATACAGATATTATATATATAGGAATTATTTGGGTTATAAAATAATATTAATAATAAAACCTTTTAACAATATTAATAATATAATTAAAAAATATTAATAATTAAAACACTACTTATAAAATAAGTAGTAATTTTAAATTTAAAAATTTTTAAAAATAATATGACGTTGAGAAATTAGAATGACCTTGAGAAAATTTTGAATGACCTTGAAAAAAAATGGTGAAGTATCCAATGACCTTGAATGATTCATGGTCTTTGTCTCAGAAAAAATTTGTACTTTTAGACTTAGAAAAATTTTCTAATGGGAGGGCGGAAGGGTAGTGTGCTGGAGGTGACACATCCCACTACTGAGTAGTCATAATGGTATGGTTTTGCTCCTTATCGATAGTTACAAATTATTTTATTAAGCCAGTCATAGACGGAGCTCTGTCAGTGCAAATACTACTGTAAAAGTTTTTTATAAATATTATATTTTTCCATATAATTATTAATTAAATTAAAAACATCTTTGCAGCAAAAAAATTCACTAATTATATTTTCATTCCGAACAAACCATATAAAGCCTAACAACTGAGCTTTTCCACTAGTGTCGGTTGACTCATCTACTTGTAGTGCAAACATTTTCTCGGGTGACATGACTTAAATTACCTCTTGTTCGATATCATCTGACATATTCAAGATTCTTCTACTTATGGTGTTGTTAGATAGTGGTATTTTAATAATTTCTTTTTCAGCTTCATCTCCTAATATATGTTTTAGTTGAAATACGTTATAAATAAAATCAAATATAAATTTGATAGTTAAGCTATTCTTACTAATATGCTGTTGGTGTACGGGTGAGTTTTTCAACTGTTCTATACGTTAATATTGGTACATGGTCTTTCTTTCAATCCTCTGTGTTTTTAGTAGGGTCCTTCCTTTACTCGCAAACACCCAATAGCTTCGCTTTACCGCAATGCACCCGTGGGGAAACCCACGTTGATACTGTACATAACAGTCGTAAACTATCCAAGCAGGTGAGTACTGTTTCCAATACTACTCGAATAATACTACTTGAGTAATTTTCGTCTTCGGGTTGCTGACGGCCGTTAGAAGGACTTACGTCTTCGCGTCAAATTATGCAAAAAATACTCGTGGATTAGATTTATCAACTTAAACCATTGTATAATATAATTTTGATATTAATACTTAAATCAGATTCATAAATCAACTTTATATTAATTTATATTGTTTATATTTTGCTTAAATATTCCAATTTATTTTAATTGCTACGATTTTATGAAACGTGATTTTAAATTCGTCAGCATGCGAATCCCTATTTAAGTGTCATTCTACTTTAAAGATCAGGTGATTAAATTCGTAGAGTTTAATACATCGACGGAAGGCTTTTTACTGTAAAGGAAAGATTTTCTTTGGGTTTCTTTAAAGGGCTTCCTACATTTTTAAGTAATTTTATTTGATTAACCCAGTTTAGGTACAAGATTCACAACTTTCTGTTCGCCGTTCCTCAATGATATCAAACTTCCATTCGTGAATCATTCAGTTTACCCTTGAAAAATTTCCACCCATCTATTAATCAAAACTTTGGGTGTCCAACATACAAATTCAACAAATAGCTCATGGTGGTTGCTCATTATTTTCGTTTGATTTAATTCGATTGGTTTTCATTGATAGTTGTTTTGATTTTATTTCGTATATTTTAAATGGGTTCGGTTTCTCTTATAGTGGTTTCTCATTTACATATTAATTAAATTTTCTTCAATGTTATCTTCGAAATTTTCGTGCAATTTTGCGATTAATCTACATACTTATGCACTACTACGGTCGGCTTTCACAATTTGTCCTCTATCGAAAATTTCTACACAAATAATTACTTTTAATGTTATTAAATGTCCTATAGGATGTTATTTACTGTCATATCGGGAGTTATTATATGCCTTACAGGGTGCTATTTATTGTCCTTCTGCTTTTCCAATGACATTAAATGGTTACAACCCTCTGCGGCCACTTCAATATATAATATCTACATCTCTAGTTATCCTTTGTCACATTTCATCTTTTGACTATTTGAAAAACCTTACCAACTTTACGTCCTTTCTCTGTCCTATCCCTTTCTATCCGATTTTACGATTTATTGTTCGACAAGATTTTAAATACAATAGACAAGACCTTTCCCCTTTAACTGAAGTCGTACCTCTCATGATTTTAAGTTCCCATCATGGCCGGCGTTACCATCAGACGCTGTGGGTTGTACAACGTCGCCCTGCGGTAAAAGACCTGTGCCAATTTCTAGGAGCGCAATCAGATGGTACAACTAGCGAAAACTTACTCGCCAGCCGAGCTACCAGTTTGCTCTTCCATGTTCTATTACAATACATATTATAAATATGATTTTAGGGGGACTTGTCAGTAGCACCAAAAGATGCCACGACCATCCAGAATAAAGTTAAAATTCGTAAAAACAAAACTTTAACATGCATATATATTAATATGAAAATACAAACTACTTACAAATTGATTTCAACTAGAAAATTTTCAGACAAAATTTTGCATAAAATTAAAGTGTTTTTTAATTATGAATTTGGCTATTGTATATATTATATACTATATATAATTTTTTTGTGTGTGCGTGCGACCAATAGGTCTTTTTGGCCATTTTGAGGGTTTTTAAAATGATTTTATTAAATTTAAAATATTGTTTTATTTTTTCCCTCATTTTCTCTATGTTTTGATATATTATTTATGTAGTTTGAAATTTTTATTTTATCATTACTTTTTAGTCATTTTTCTTTTGACCATTGAAATAGTTATTTTTTGGTCAACGCTCAGCCTATGCTTTTTCTAGAACTTCTTTTGCAAGGTTTTGACGCTTTCTATGTTTTATTATGTGTTTCATTCTGCTGCTTCATAATCTTCCATTAGCAATCTATCTAGTAAAGTTGTTGTTAAAATTACATGCACTCAACTTTTGGAAACACTGATCTGTATTATAACGCTATTGTTTTTTCTTATATCATATAAGATGTATCTCAGTGTAGTATGGTGCATTTATCTGAAAATGTTAAATTATAAAAACATGTCTTATTAAAACATACAAATTACCTCGTAAATATGATATTAATTATGATATTTATAATTATAATACATATTTTAGACGACCTCTTGTAACTGTTACAAGCGTCGGATGCAAATTCTTGCCCATTTTATTGGTCACATATTCTTCAAAAAGGCTTTGAGAACTGATGATGGCAACGAATTCGGTCTAAAAACCAAACACTCTACGAGTTGTCCAAGATATTTATCTACCAGTGGCACATCACCTATAGCCTATACACCATCTCCCTTCAGTAATGGTTATCCAGTGTTTGAATCATTTTCTCCGACTATTTCTCCTACTCAGGGCAAAAAGCATTCTTCAGAATCAAAAAGAAAAAAATCAAGAACGAATAGCTTTAGTTCAATGCATTCAATCAAAAGCCTTAATGACGTGATTCAAAGTATTAAGAATGGCTATGAGGTATGGTTATCGTTATCTCTTTTTTATAAACGAAAGCAAAATTTAGTTTGATATTCATAAAATGTCTTTAACAAATTATGTATAACTTTCTTTAAATGTCCCTCTTTTGTTTTAATTATTTCTGATATGTCGAGCTTCTCTATTAAAGTTATAAATAAAAATATTTTTATTACATTTTAAATATAATCTGATTTTTCCTGATATTTTCTGTTCCAACAATCATATTCATGTGACAATAATTATGTAAATGTGTCCACCCCCGTATCCACCCGACACCCCCCCCCCTTTGCGTAATACTTTTAAAAGTATGATGTTTTATCAACAAATATATATAAATAATAATTTGTTGTGTAAAATTTTACCATATTTTACTTATTGAAAACAAATAATTTGTGATTATTTAATAATATAATTTTTATCCAAGAGTTCCATAGTAATCCTTATATTATACTTAGTTATGAACGAAGGTTTGCGAAGATGTTTTTGATTTGCTCATAAGTTCTCGGAAATGGGAAATGAATGAGTCTTTTTATCAGTATATAATGGTAAAACTTGGAAATCCTATTAGAAAACCTGAAACTCATCAATTCTTATCCCAAGCCACTAAAAAATCTTTACCTTTAACTATAATATCTGTTCGCTTGTATTTCAACGTTTTTGAAACCTTTCTTCATATCTTAATTTTACTTTATGCTTCTAACATTCTCCTATAACATTCATAAAAGCTATCTTTTCTGTCTGTTTTAATTCTTTGACAATATCTATCAAGGATAATTTCGCAACTCGTATATCTGCCCTTGTAATGAAAGGGGTTACCTACGTCTTTAGTACGATTTTGAAACTATTTCCTACATCAATTCCACTAAATGTGAAATATGCGCCAAATCATAAATATTTCCGTTGTTTATATTAGCAGGGAAATAAATTTATGAATGAATTATTAAAACAAACAACGATAAAAGTGGGTTGCTCTTATTCTTGTTGTGTACTGATTTGACAAAGAAATACGTATTCATTTCTATAAGTAAAATAATCACTTTTGTTTGAATGTTTTTCTAATTTTTTCTGACAATTCAGATTGAATGTTCGATTGAAACGATTGAATACTTTATCAAATGTAAAGATTATGATAGCTTCGACAAAGGAATATTTCATGTTACCGAAGAAAATGTATCCATAGAAAACATGTGCTTATTTTTTTATTTGATACGCAAGATTGTGAGATATATAGATGATCCCAGTTGTGAGGATAATGAGGATATCAAGAGGATTATCGAATATTCAGAGAAATATCTTTTGAAATATTATCTAGATGAAATCAGTAAACAAGGGGGTTTGGTGAGTTTTTGTATTAATAATAATAATAATAATAATAATAATAATAATAATAATAATAATAATAATAATAATAATAATAATAATAATAATAATAATAATAATAATAATAATAATAATAATAATAAGAAATAGAAGAAGAAGAAGAAAAAGAAGATAACTTAAGAAAGAGTTACTCAAATACACATTTTACGATTTATTTTGACCAATTTTCCTGTCATGTTAGGAAAGATTTAATAAAGATTTTTTTAATTTTAATAATCAATTAATTTTCAAATTAAATTATATTTTAAAAATTAATAAACGAAGTGTTATAAATTTTATTAAAATTGTAATATTCCATCTGTAAATTAAAAAAAATTAAAATAGAAATTAAGTTCTTTATCTTAATAGTTCAACACATTTGAAAACAACATACATACCACAATTTATCACCCAAATAATACTAAAATTTCTGTAATTTGTTTATTGAATTTATAATATCTATAGTTTTCTATCCTACTTGATGATGACAAAAATCTATCGAAATATATAGTGAAACGTGTGTTTGAGAGGCTTTTTATAATAATAATTTAGGATGATTAATAGTAGTAGGATGTGAGCCCGTCAGATACAACCCCCCCCACTGGCTTACGTAATTATTACGTAACATTTGACCTCTGCATGCGCTGTTGCTACCTGGAGATTGACCTTTGTCCACTAGTTGCTACCTAGTAATTGACCTTTGGTGACCTCATGGTTACATCACTTGACCACTGGTCAATGTACACTTATTATGTCACTGGTCATGCTTATTACGTTACTGGTCACTTATTATGGCACTGGTTACTACTCGGAGACTGTTACCTAACTGTTATTATGTCACGTAGTTGTGGACCAACACACCTACCAACTTCCACACACCTACTTAACAAAATCACTCACTAGTACTATTGGTATTATTATTATACTTTTTACTTCATATAAACGTATGAGTTTCGTTTACCTCATTGATTCATGTTACTTACATGTGATATATTAAAAAATTATATTTACATGAAATTTTCAATTGTTAATTATATTATTACATAAAAAATTATAAAATAATCATTAAACATAATAAATTAAGATCAAACTCGTCTTAAAAATAAATGTTCAATTCTAAATTATTTAGCTTACTGACTATTTTGTTAGTAGTATATTACATAACAATTTTATCAAAATAATCATAAAACTTTAATAATTTTCATGAAAATTTAAGTTTAAAAGCACTATAGTATATTGATAGTTTATTTAATTAAAATCAAGTCACTCAAAACTTAAATTTTATCAATGGATTTACAAAATTTTAAGAAAATAATTCAACAAGTTTAAAATTTCAACTAAATATAAAAAATTAAATTATGCCAGATTTACTTTACCAATTTCTATAAAATTTTAAATTTACAGCAAATAAAATATATATATTTATTTTCTATTAAAAAATTTAATTTTTAAAATAAAAAATAATTCGCTCACTATAGGAGTTGAACCCCCAAACGAATTATTACCGACACCACTGATGTAAGAATTTTGAAAATAACTCATTCAAGATAGGATTTAAACATTGGATTAGTTTATGAAAATAATTAATAGGATTATTTACATGTAAATACTTAACCAAATTCTATAAATTTATACCAAATATACTGTTTCTAATGAAAATTCAATATTTTGATAATAATTCACGTTGTTAGTCGGATACTAATTTACAAGTTCATTCGAATCTATAAATTATTAGCGATACCATCAACTAAATTCGTTGTGTTTTTAGTGTTTTTATGAAAATAAGTCACTGGGTTTACAAATGAAAGTAACCGATAATTTCGGACATTAAAGCTTTATGTAGCCAAAACTGATTAAATAACCATTAAAAATTCATCAGGTGATACATATTAAATATTTCAATAATTTATGATTCAAACTAGGTATATTATAATACTTTTCGATAATTTATGGATAAACTATTACATGGTTTGTTATAAAGTTATTTAAAAGGTTAAGAATTTTAACCCTAAATAACGAAAGATAACTTTTAACCCTAAAAGATGAAATATAATTTTTAACCCTATGTGATTAAAAGTTATAACATTTTGTAAACCAATAATTACTAAATACCAAGTAAACACATGTCTTTAATAAAGAGTAGTTGGTAAAAAACATCCATATATTTAAAAATCGTTGACAATTTTTAAGTACCTGTTAAAAATGGTTTGAAAATATGAATAAATATTTGAATATTAAATTGAAAATCTCTATTGAAATTAAAAAGTATATAAATTTGTTAATCGTCAATAAACTCGTAAAATTATTGATTGATTAAATGCAATTGTTAATTAGAAATATTATTGACTGAACTTATTTTTTTAATAGAAAGTTATTCTTGAAACAACATAAAAATCATATTTCAATAACTTTTCTTTAAATTAATTTTGAAAAAGTAGAAACCACATACTTTATTTTGATTGGCTGTTACTATTGACAACGACTTTATTTTGCGATAAATTTAATCGCTAAACTCAAAATACTAATAATTTATTAAAATTATTACAGTTTTCTTGAAAATAATTTGAAAAAGTAGAAACAAAATACTTGATTTTGATTGGCTGTTACAATTGATAACGACATTATTTTTCGATAAATTTAATCGCTAAACTCAAAATACTAATAAATATATTAAAATTATTACAGTTTTCTTGAAAATAATTTGAAAACATACAAACTATTTTTTAATAAACTTATTATTATTTAACTAAAACCGGTTGTTGAAAATACTAATAAATTTATCAATTAAAATAATTAAAATTTTAATGAAAATAATAATTTGAAAATGAAATTATAGAATACTTGATTTTGATTGGTTAATTCTATTTATTACCAATGACAACGACTCAAATTAATTCAAATTTTAATGTTCAAATTATTTTCTAAATATTATTGGTACCGCATTGATAGGAAATCATACTATTCAATCGAACATAATTTCATTAATCTTTTTAAATAAATCAACAAAAGTCATTTAAAATTAATATAATGTTGAACTTGTTGCTAATCACCGACTTATTTAAAATTTATCCGAATCTAATTATATGCATTGTAAAACACTAGAGGTAATAATTCTTTGATGCTCCTATTAACATTACAACTTTTACATGCTGGACCAATACATTTTCCTGTAAAATGGTCTAACCTTATCTACTATGTTCTTATTACACAAATAACAATATTCACAATTATCAAATGAATATTCTTCAAAATTCATAAACGTAGTTTTAACCAATGAAATGATGGTAACTTGTCATATCAGTGAAGTTGTTGATTAATAAGAATCCATCAGAAATTGGCAAATGTTTTTGAAAATTTTATCTTTTGGTAAAATAGATAACGAAACTAGGTGTTTTGACCAGTTTTTGAACTCCAAATATTTATCTTTTGGTAATGTATATAGCGTAGTACCCAACTGATTTTTCTTACATAATTGATGTTTTTCAAAGGATTTTGGCTTACGAAATCCATTTAAACAATTTTCACACCATTTGCAACAAATTCGAACATTACAATCATTATTTTTATGACAATTCATCAAGGATTGTAAATTAGTTACTGCTGTATAATGATATTTTTCACCCTCCTTTATCAATAATAAATAAATTTGATCCAATCCAGTTACTTTTGTTCGGTAAATTATATTTAAATATGGATGCTTCGTTATAAGTTCTTCTCTATCCTCAAAATTTTCGTTAAATCATTACATTAATTGCTAAACCAGGATATTTCTTCACAAAAGTTGGGATATCACACAGTTTCATTGTCATATCGTTAGGATCGTAAACGGTAAATATTTTCTTGGTCTATCTTTCTTGATTTTATCAGATTTCAATACAGCCAAAACACTATATATGAAACATAAATTATTGGTATTTTGTACGTTAACTATTACCTTTTTACATATTAGAGCTTTAGGTGTTGGAATATAACTATGTCCAGATAACCTAGATATATTAGAAACTTTGGTTACCTTGAAATTTACTTCTAATATTCGGTTTATTTTCAAACTACTTCTGTTCATTCAACAATCTTTTCATTTATTTTCTTTGTACCAATGTCAAGAAAAGTTGTAGTCACTGAAGCAGCGTGATTTGATATACTATCTACTTTGAGTTCCCCATCTTTTTCAAATTCTACTTGGACTTCAAATTGAACTTTTGAATGTTTCATTTCATTGAATGTAATTTTTAATTTTTCCAAAAGAGAAGAACTATTTCCTATAAAAATATATACTAATTATCCCTATTAAAAGTTTAACAATTTATTGAACTACACATACTTTTCTTCAATACGAAATGAATTTAACAGTATAAGAAAAACAATATTTGTTAGCATATTAATAAAAATTGATATACTTTAATGTCCAAATGGATATCCAACCACCTTAAAATCTTCGATAAAATTTTAATGAATTTCTATTATAGTATCAATAAATACCACAAATCATCGACAAAAAGGATAAATCTACTCAATCCTTGAATTTATCTTCGATTCACCTAAAATCTATCATGTTACCAGTAAAGATTGCATTAATAAGCTACAATTTACTGACAATAATTCTACATATAAAGCTAATTATTGATTTCTCTACTTTACATTGGATTTAACCCTTAAAGTTACTGTAATTTAATGAATTACCACATTGAAATTTGTTTACATAAATCCTGCAATAGCTAGATTTATTAAAATGCAGTAAGAATCTTTAATGAATTTCTCTTACATGCAATAGTAAGACCCTAATATCCCAACAAATATTTGATTAAGACTCCTCAAACGTTTATATGAAGTAAAAAGTATAATAATAATACCAATAGTACTAGTGAGTGATTTTGTTAAGTAGGTGTGTGGAAGTTGGTAGGTGTGTTGGTCCACAACTACGTGACATAATAACAGTTAGGTAACAGTCTCCGAGTAGTAACCAGTGCCATAATAAGTGACCAGTAACGTAATAAGCATGACCAGTGACATAATAAGTGTGCATTGACCAGTGGTCAAGTGATGTAACCATGAGGTCACCAAAGGTCAATTACTAGGTGGCAACTAGTGGACAAAGGTCAATCTCCAGGTAGCAACAGCGCGTGCAGAGGTCAAATGTTACGTAATAATTACGTAAGCCAGTGGGGGGGGTTGTATCTGACGGGCTCACATCCTACTACTATTAATTATATATTTTTTTCGCTTTTTCTAGTTGATCCTAGATTTCAATTAACATCTGCGTGTCTATGGTTAACTTTCCAGTGTCATGAATTGGTTATTAAATGCAAATTCATTTCAAAAATATATTCATTTATAACGAACGTTCCTTTTTAATTTCGAATCATTTTAATGAGCTGATCGTTTTTAAATTTGCTTTTACATTTATCGACTTAACTTTTCAAGTATTTAGGCAATTTATCCGTTTTGGATATATCATTTCCAAATTGAATCTGCTATATGAAGGCAATTTTTGCGTCACACAAACATTTTTGTGGTTTATAAGGATTGACAATATAAATACAAACAACTTAATATTGTGTAATTTGATTTTCAATTTTGATATTTGAAAATAGATCTGAATGTATGTGTGCATGCATCTGGCGCGGTCTACGTTTTTCTGCTTATAACAGATTATATTTGGAAATGTTGTTTACCGATTGACAAGTTGTAGTCTCTGCTCATTGTCTCATCAGTCAGGTTAGCTATCAAAATAATTCAATTCCACCGAATAATCTTATCGCTTTACACATCAAAAGTTGATGTCACCACGGAATGTGTAAATAAAAATGAATCAAGGTGCTCCATGGTGTGTCAAATGTACCAGTTGTTAATTCAGCATTGTGATGATAGTCAATAAGATTGGTGGTGCAGGTGAAATATGTGCTACAGAACCACAAAAGATTGATTATTCAATTAGCTCTGCGAATGTTTCTTTTTTATGGTTTTAAGTTTTGTTATTAAATCTACTTTAATATTGCTTTTTTATTGTATGTTGCCATAATATTGTTCACCTAAGTTTATAAGTGAAATATGTCATGTCCATTTATCTATTTTTATTTTCATTGATATTCAATTTGAAAATATATTTGAAAAATATATTTATGTTTTGAAATAAATAAAAATAATTAGTCTGAAAAACAAATGAGGACCACACAAAATTATTGAATTGATCTGTATTTATTAATTATTTCTGACCCCTGCTTGAGGCAGGGGTCGGTAGCGAGACGGTTCAAGAACTCGTCAAAACTAGAAATTTGGATTGAGGATTGTATGAATTGCTATGTATTAATTTCTCGAGAATTTTTATCCTAGAAAATGTCAGTAATTTGCTCATCAGATTACAACAGAAACAAGCGTATCAGATTTTTTCGAAAATAAGACTAAGAATAAAATATTTTAAATAATTGAATTTATGTAAAAAATTATGTAACATACATTAAATATTCTCATATGAATTATTACACTTATCAATATCTTTCTGTATGGTAAAGTTTGAATTTATTTGTTTAAATGCTGTGTTTTGAGGTTGTCGATGTATTGTAATTACACATATATTTTAAAAACTTCATTATCTTTGAAAATGTATGATAAAATACAATTTCCTATCAATCACTTTAGATGTGTCATCAATTTTTACCTAATTCTTTTGCATTTAACAAACATACTCCTTTTAAACCTGAACTGTACTTTGACCATTTCTATATCCTAAATCAGGGGTTCCCAACCTTTTTGTTCCTTAGAGCGCATTCTAAAATATTAGTAGGGTGGTGGGCACCACCTATTTTTTCAAAGGATATTTATAATTGGAAATAAATAATAAACAAAAATTATTTCAAAATTATAAAATTATTGTTCAAAAACATACACACAAAGAAACGTACATACAAAACGATAGACAAAGTAGACAAAAAAACATGACAAAGAAAAAATTTTATAAAAAAATATAATATCAATCTGTCAGTGTGATCTTTGGCATTGCATTTCAATGACCAGTTCCTCATAATCATAAAGATGTGCATCGGTGAGTCGAGATCTATATCTTGATTTTATTAAATTCATAGTGGTGGGCGCACACAAATCGGTCTTTGGGCACCCTAATGCCCACGAGCACGGGGTTGGGAATCCCTGGCCTAAATAATCGCCAAAGAATATTTAACTTGTTTGGATTCCAACGAAGATCAGCATCATTATTAGTTTAGAATCTTTGTATTTAATGATATCAGAAATTTAGAAACGTTATTAGATTTTCCCACAAAATATTGACTATAGTGATGGTGCCTTTAGTTGTGAGTTTAGTGCTATTATTTTAAAGTTGTGTATTCAAATGCAATGTTCCCTAAGTCGGCGTTGACTCGGTTGCATAGAGCCGACATCTGCCAATCTACGCCTCAACTCATATAGGACATCCGATATATTTAAAAGTTTTAATAAATTTCTCCTTTGGTTCTTTCGGAATACTAATAAGCCATTGAAGTCATATAAGATTAAGATATAAAAGAAACAAAACATATCTTAAATATTCAAATGCCCGCCAACCAGTAAGGAATAGCAATGGAATGAAGGCTACCTTGTCTATATGCTTGCCATGACACAAGCCCTGAGACATTGATATACTTTGTCATTTTTATTTTTATTTTATTGATTTCATTTTTATGGCAGGAGAAATTTATATTGGGAATTGATAGCTTGGATTAGCAAGTAATAGAAAATTGATTCCAAAGTGCCAAGTTATTTGGTCTAATATTTCCTATGAAAAACGACTGACAGCATTTGACTTTTCGATGACGATGCCTCAGATATTTAGAAATATTTTATTCGACAGACTTTAGAGATTTCTATATTTTTATTCGAAACAATAATAATTTTTAAATGATTCTATTTTAATGGAAAATTTTTAATCGATAATATTTTCTAATAAATTTAGTGATATTTTATTGATTATTCTTCCAGATAAGATATTTGCGTTGATTTGATTGGTCAATTTATAGACTGTGGCATTCACTGTTTAGCTGTTGACATTCATATTGATATTGCTCATTTTTTGTGGGGTATCGATTCATAGTATTTTTCTATTATTGATATGTATCAAATTTTAAGGTTATTTCAGCCCAGTGCCCGGAAATTTCATGTTGCTGCCTAGAGAAATAATAGATTACTAATATTTTTTTATTCATATAGTAATACAAAATTCTTATAATAATAAAATACTTTAATAGTGAAGACAAATTTTAAAAATAATGATTCGTGAAAAGAGGACGCCTTCAGCAATTTCCCTAAACTAAAGCCTGTGTAATCGTCACTCATTGTCCTCGCCTTCCCTGGGCCTGAAGTATATAAGTATTATGACGGGGGGAATTCTATCTAAATAGGATGGATAGATGTGAAAAATTATAGTGACAAAGGCTGGATTTAATTTTCCGCCAATAAAAATTTAAAGAGTAAGACTCAATTCTCACTGAAAAAGTGAAACTGCCTTCAGGCATGTGATAAATAGTAGTAGGATGTGAGCCCGTCAGATACAAACACCCCTTAGGCTTATGTAACACCTGGCCTCTGTCCATGCTGTCACTACCTAAAGATTGACCTCTGTCCACTATATTGCTACCTAATAATTGACCTTTGTACACAGTTGCCAGGTGACCGCACGATTATGTCACGTACCCACTGGTCAGTCACAACCCGGAGACACACTTATTACACACCGTTTACCTAATATTATTCACACTTATTATGCCACGCATTTGTGGTCCAACACACCAACCTTCTAGAACCTTCCACACACACCTCCCCTCTGGAACCTACCGTTCTAAAACCGTTCACACACCAATCATCGATCCATACCCATTCACAACCATCCGCATCCATCATCGCCCATCATCGCCTAACACGCCTACAACTACATCTACGACTAAGTCGTAGACTTAACAAAATCACTCACTAGTACTATTTAAAATTTTATTAAATATAACAAGTTTGTTTCACAGTGAAAAGAATATGCTCAACATGAAGCATGCAATTCATACTGCAATCGTAGTATATTGATCAAGTATTTGATCAATCAGTCTCTTTTGCAATTGGCGTCTTCTGAATTTTCTTTTGCTTGATCTGATATGATGATTCATCGGCGTCGTCATTCGGCATTGCAAATATAAATTTTGCAGTAATAAATACTAGGAACTAAGCCCTGATATGATGTTCTTAGTTTTCTAAATTCAATTACGACTTTTACAAAGGCAAAAGTCAGGTTAATAATATTGAATTTAAAGATGAATTACGAATGTAGTCGGAATCATTTTAAATAAAAAAATACTTCTGATCTCAATGAAAAAGTTTAAGTTAGTTTAAATATCCATAATTTTAAATTAATTGCAGAAGTCTGGTAGTATGCCGTGCACATGGTAATACCATATTTTAGCTGAGTGCAGGATATTGCTCATTCTTTAAGCAGACCTTCTGTTTGAAGTGGTTCAATACCAAGTTTACAAATCAGGTCATAAGTTGATGGAGGAATCAAGCCTAATGCTCCAATAATACAAGTGTAAAGCTCTACCTTACAATAGGGTTTGGCTACCTGTAATTCACTCTGAAGCAAGATATATTTCTCAATATTTGCCTTATCAGTCAATTCAAAATGTGAAACAGAATCCATTGGACACTTAATATCAATCATGAATATTCTTTTTCTTTCAGTATCAGTTATTATAAGATCGACACGTTGTTGTAAATTCAAGACAAGAGAACAAGAATGGTTAACCACGACAATAAAATTAGGATTTTTTAAATTACTCGTTATTATCTTTAGGCAGTCATTGTGTCTCTCTAATGTTAGTATTTGGTGAATCTTACATGACTGTAAGGCATGAAACATAGTTTCATCTTCTTTCTTATAACGTCTACAAAGTCTAAAATCCCCTTTTCTATTAGGCTTTGCATTGATGTTAAGTGTATTAGTTCGCGCTCGATGTATAAAGTTCCATGCAAATTCGCCAAGTTTGCTTTCAAAAATTTCTTTATTTATTTGAGGAGATAATTTTATAGCCTTGTAGGCCTTGAATTGTTACCATCCAAATAAACCGGAATCTGCAATTTTATTTGTGTCACTAACAATTTTATCAAGAATTGCAAAAGGACTTTGATCATTATCCTCGCCTACTGGAACACCAAGATATTGGTAAAATTCTTTTGGCAACAACTTTTTGATCTCCTTTTCATTAATCAAGATCTCACTATTGATGTTAACTCTGGGAAGCTGTATGTAGCTACACTTCTCCGGTCGGTATTCAAATCCTATTTCTGTAGCAGCTTTAACAGCAACATCAATTTTTTGAAGGTTATCGACATTGTTTGCAACAAGTGCAATGTCATTTGCATAAGCTAGAACTTGAACGGGCGAATCACCAATCATAGAAGGTTCAATACATGATCTTCTTATTGCTTCAAGAACAGGATTAATGGCTATCAAGAAAAGAATCATTGAAAGAAGACATCCTTGTTTAACTCCTTTTTAGATTGAAAGATAAGGTGTTACAATTGGGCCACAGCTGTAGAAAGATTGAGTTTTGGTTTAAAGTAACCTAGATCAACTTTAATTTATTTGAAATAATATTATGATAGTTGAAAGTAATCATTTTGATGTATCATTTTGATAATTTTTTTTTAATTTACTTTTGAGGCAAACTTTTAACTATATTTAACCGCAATATTTAAATATTTTTAAATAATTAAATCTCCTTTACAATTAAAATATATACATAATTACATTAAATTTCACTAAAATACAACACACTAGCTTCTTGGAATGGTTCTTTTGAACAAAAACACAATTTCTTTCTAAAACAATATTTTATTAATTAATTTAATTAGGTAGAATAATTGAATATTTTTATTGTTTTAATTTGCTTATATCACAAATTTTAAACATTATTTACCGCAGCGATGATGGGCGTAGATGGTTTTGGATCGATGCTGATGGGTGTGTGATATTTATTTTCGGGATTGTTCTAAAATGTGTGTTTGTGTGAACTGTTCCAGAAGGTAGGTGTGTGGAAGCTTCTAGAATTTAGGTGTGTGGAAGGTTCCAGAATTTGCTTGCATTTTATAGTTTACTTGATGCACTTTAAGATTGAAATCTTGATGCAAGTTGTACATAAAATACGTTCCTGTTCTCATGAAAAGAAGTAAGAAAGCCAACAACCAAGAAAATTTATTTTATTAAATGAAAGTAAAATAAATCCATTTAAGCATTTCTAAATTTTGCCAGCAATAGATTGTCAGGAGACGAAAAGAAGAGAATTGCATTTGTCATTTGCGATTTTTGAGGCCTGATAATCTAATTTGAAAGAATGAGTTAAGAGACAGCGCCCTATTAGAAAGAAAAAGACATAGGCGAATTGCTGGTATGGTCAAAGACTCATTTTATATCAAGACTATTATCAATTATCAGCGAGCTAAATTAAAAGTAGTAAAAAGGAGAGAGCTAGTAATTGTTCTGAAGCTGAATCAATTTTACAAACAGGAAGTTACCCGTGATGTTACTTACCATAAAAGTGAAAAGTACAGACTCTACATAGCGCATTCTAATCAATTTTAATCAGTGTGTATTGAAGATTTCTGAATATATTTGAAAAATGAATATTAATATGTTTCGGTACTTTGTTTTGGAGAAACTTAGAAAAATTTGCAGAAAAACGAATAATGTACAATTCATGGCTTCGAAGAAGAGCTATTCGCGTCCATATCTACAGGAAAACTTAGATGAAAGGACTCGTTTAATATATAATGTCGCCAAGTCGATCTGATACGGTTGACTCGAGAGTTCTGCATAGCGTTGAAGACAAAAGTAGTACGAGAAGAAATGATAAAAGATGAATTTGTTTGGAAATTACAGGAAATTTTAGAAATTAATGCTGTGGTTCATTTGTATGCTCAGTAGCTGAATATTTTACGTAAATTGAATTAACTAATAAGTCTTTACTTTCTTTTGGGAAGATTGAAGTATCGTCATGCTGGTGGTCGTGGAGTCGAGGAGAATCCACCTCAATTGGTCTATTTGCCCCCATTGGTCATCCTCTCGATTTTCTCATTGACGTTGTTTTCTTGATGTCCGACGTCATCATGATCTCAGATTTGAATGATAGTCACTGGTGTTTACTCTATTGTCGAGGTGTAACAGCTGGTTCGAAGAATTGCTTATTAAAATCCTACTTGAAAAATTTTTATTTTTCTCGGTAAATTTTTTAAGATTATATGGGATAGGTAGCGTATTTTGTATATTTTTTATATTAATGTCATTCATCAGAAGATGGTGACTAGTTTGATTTTACGCTGCCTACCTTCATTTATTGTGTTTGCTTAAGGTTGATCTGATATCACTATTCCAACATTGAAAGAGATATGAGGACGTTGTAAGCTGATTTCAAAATTCTCGAGCGTTCGGCTTTCCGTAAATGTTTCGCAATGCAAAGATATTTTTCAAGAAAAAGTGTTCGTAACTTTATTTCCGAAAAACAGTTTTACAAGGAAAAAGTGAGACTTTTGGTTAAAATCTTGTGAAAATAAATTGGTATCTATACCTATTTTGTGATCTTAACCTTGCGTGTTCTTTTTGATGCATTAAAACAAATCGAAAGATTTAGGGTTACAATGCGATCGTTGGATAGTATGTGATAATGATGATAAATTGTGCTGGGTCTATTTTACGAAGATGCACGGGTAATATTAGCAAATCAAAACATTATCCATAATGATGGTCATATCAACAATATTAAAATCGTCATAAAATTGTAGTACTAATAATGATCACCGTGATTATTGTAGTAATAATAAAAATAACATAGGTGTGGGTGAAACCATAACCATGCTAATAACAATAATAATAATCACTTTGATAAAGATTAAAAATGATATTAATATTAATAACTTCAATAAATAATCTCTGAAGGGAACATTAATAATAATAATAGCAATAACAATAATCATTCTAATAGAGATAATTGGTGGGTTACTGGGGTTCGCTGTTTGTTTGAATCATCCTATGGTTGCCCCGGTAACGCCATACAAATTTTTTCTAGCTAACACTTGGCACCCGTTGCTAGGCAACGTTGGAAATGTGTTCGAGTGGGTGGATTGTCCGCAAAAAGTGAGCACTATTACTAATACTGTAATTGCTCGGACAACCCTCGGGTTCAACGAGCTGTCGATGGAAGACCTATGCTCGCTTTACAGTGTCCCCTGTGTGAGAAAATTCAAGATCAGACTCATATATTGACCGGTAGAAATAGAACGATGTTGTGGTGACACAGGTGAGTACGCACGACATTCCGACGATAATTCCATAGTAATCATATTTTGTGACTCGTTACTTTAGATTTGTTTAACAACAGTTACAATTTTTTATTTATTACAACAAGCAAAACGATTAAAAGAATATATAATGTCTGTAAGTTAATTCGGTGTTAGAACGGTGCTGGGTAGTTAGTTCGATTGGCTTAACAGACGTGCAGCTCTGCGTCGGGCACGCTCCTTGCGTCCCGGCCGGTGATTGCTTGACGGTATTGTTGATGGAGTCACTGCTAATGTGGGATTGTTGAGTGAATTCCGGTATGCCAACTGAGATGGGGCGAAGATGAGCGGATAAGTTACCGCTTCCCCTTCACGACTGGCAGCCAGAGTGACTTCCAGCCCCCTTATTTGCGTCCGGAGATTCTGATTTAATTGACGCTTCTCCGCCCAACCCTTTTGAGCGGCTGTGAGGCGTTGGTGGATGGATTTGAGCTTGGCCGGATCTACCCAGGTAGACTTCACCTGCTGCACCTCCTTGGTGAGCTGAATTATTTGTGCGTATAAGGATTTGTTGGATTTCTGGGCGCGGGATAGTTCATTTTGTAGCAATTGGGCGGTTTCCATGGCTAATAACGATAAAATAATTAAAAGATGGTTTACTGATAGGATACAATCATATAATATTAGGTTTATTTTAAACAAATTAAGGCAAAATCATTTAATGATAAAAGATCTTAATTAAGCGAAAACAGGACAACAAAAACAAAACATTCACAAATTTAAATTTGATTATCAACAGTTCCACCTAAATCAAAATGTTGAAAGTAACAATTGTTTTAAATCAATCACCAAGCAAAATTTAGTTTATAATCACTCATGGGAATCTTTTCGCCACCCATTCCTCGGGTGTATAGCCCGAGATCGACATAATCGGTCTCTTCGTGTCGCGGGCTCGAGTCGTAGCGGTTTGCGAGGCCTGAGTCGGGGTGATTGGTTGGGGATGCCAATAGTTGTCGGCGATCCGGCCCGCCAGCAAATCTTCTTCAACGTTCGCCAGATACTGGCGAGCTCGGGTCACCTGCAGGTTTACTTGGTGCTGATGAGTCTCTAGACTGGTGAGCAGCTGCCGAGCCTGTTGGTAGATCTCTTCGGCCGGGCTACATTGGTCGACTGATCCCTGTCCCAGATTGTTTCTATCGAGAAACTTCGACGGGGGAAACTCTGGGCACTTCTCTTGTCGGTATTGAGCCCAGGCCCATCTCCATCGGTCTGCGAGAGAGATTGCCGGCTGATCCGTCGGATTAGTTGCTGGAATAAACATTATTAATATGGATAATCTTAGTGACAGAAAATGATTATGATGGGTTTCTTGCAGTCAATTAAGTCTGTTTCCTTTACTATTATATAAGTACTTTTTGTTGTTTTCGCGGACATCCTATAGGGAAAATAATTGGTTTGTTGCAAATATTCGTTTGAGTTACCATCGTTATACATATCTATGATTATCGTGCATTTTCATACTTGTAATTAACTATTTCATGCTATTTTAGAACATTAAGTAGGTAATATTGCAAAAATGCGTCCGTTGGAATCTTTGGGGACGAAATACTCTCTTGACCCTCGGATAGAAGTTAGCGTTTTGGGGTAAAATGGGCTACGACAAATCTTTCATTGCAATGGGTTTTTTCCTTTTATGAAAATTTACTGACAATAAATCCCTGTATCACCCGTTTTGAGTATCGAACAAATTCAAATCCCCAAAATTCGTTGATCGACAAAGACTATTTTGTGAGACATTATATTTGCGCTATAATTAACTCTTCAGCGTGAGGCTCCTGAAACGTTTGAAATTGAATGAAATAACAAAGGTAAAGGATAATGACATAATTGATACTACTGTTGGATGATGAGGGTAGACCCATATCCACATTTATCCTAAATAAGTACTACAAGGCAGGGCCTGGCAAGTTCAGAGTGAACATATATGCCGAGGAACGGGCATAAAATAAACAAATTATCAAAGTGCAGAATCCCAAATCAATATCCCAATATACGGAATCTCAACAGAACAATCAAATCAATATTCGAACAACCAAATCTATCCCTTGAGTACCAGACAATTATTATGACAATTATTAATTCGATGTGAATATTTTAATTTGAACAATCATCACATTTATATTTGAATTTTAAACATTGTCGCGTTTGTATTTTTAGCAGTGATTCGGATTTAAACATTGACAATCTATTTTATTAATTTTTGTGTATCTTTAGGAATATTAATGTATATAATTAAGTATTATTTTATTCATTAAAATTTTTGGTTTATTGATATGAATTTTAAATAATTTTTGGGTTATTGGTGAACATAAAACAAATCAAAGAAAAAACATTTTAATAATCATTGATTTATACAAAATAAATAAAGTAAAAAACATTTCAAATAACTGAATAAATATTGGAACATTTCAAATAACTGAATAAATATTGAAATAGAATCGAACACTTTAAATAAATAATTTAATGTAAAATAGCCGAATTTTAAATAAATAAAGGTACATTAAAAAAATAAATAAATTTAAATTGACACAAATATTTTGGTATAAATACCAGGGTAATTGTCAGTCAATTCGCCCTTAAATTTTTACCTAAAGAAGTGATCTTAAAAAGGAAATCTTTTTTGAGATCTTAAATTCGAACAGATAACGTTCTACATTATTTTTTGCACGCATTCACATAACACGCACCGACATACATTTTAACAATTATACAACACGCACCCAATTTTTATTTATCAATTGCTTTGAAATAATTTGTATCTATTTGAAAGAATTTGAATCTTGGAATATTTGGTAAATTTTATTTATAAATAAAGTATATACATATATTTGACTTTGTCTTCTGATTTATATAAGTAACCAGTGCAAGTTGAGACTCACTAAAATCGAGACCTCAACATTTGGTGCCGCGAACCGGGACTTTAAAATCAATTATTGTTATCAACAATTTGGGGGATAGGAATTGCGATCAGAGGGTTAGTGTAGAATATATCGGGAAAATATATTTATACTAAATAATATTTTTGACCATAAATTAAAATCATAATTTTGTAATCTAAAAAATAGATAATCAACCTGAAATAACTTATAATTATAGAAATAGAATCGTATATAGAATGAATAATAATCAAAATAATAATAACTTTATTAAAATTTTACCAATTGAACCTTATAGAGGAGCGCCTGAAAAGTTCGACGATTTTTTCACTGAAATCACTCAGTATGCAGACGCTTGTGGTTGGACACCTGATGAATTAAAGAGGAGAATTCCGTTGTATTTAAAAGGATATGCGTTACAGGCATATAATAATCTAGAGTGTAGAGGAAACAGTTTTGATCAACTTATTGAAAATTTGAGAGCAGAGATAGTAATTGACAGCGACTTACAAAAAATAAATGTACAAAAATTTAGAAATCGATATCAAGGATCTAGAGAATCAGTTGGAGAATACGTGTATACGATAACAGAGTTAGCAAAAAAGGCATTTGGTGCCGGAGAGCACACACCGAAATTAATTGAGGATCAGTTTTGGAATGGAATCCAGAAATATTTATATAAAGCATTAATAATGGTTGAATACAGAGATTTAAATGAATTAGTTCATAAAGCGAAAAGAGTAGAGGCAATACAGAGAGATCGATTCAATGCATCTATAGATGCAGTTGAGATTCAAAGGCCAACGATGGCGAAACCTAAGTTGGAAAACGATGATGATGTTCCATGGGAAGAAATGAAACAGTTATATCTAAATTTTGTAAAAAATAGACGAAAAAACAGTCCGAATTCGAGTAGAAGTCAATTACCTGAAAACAGGAAAAGATTTGACGCATTGAATTTTACAGAACAAAATCAAAATCGATTTAGAGATGATAATAAAGACAGTCGTTCTGACTATAACAGAAACAATTCGTATAGAAGCAATCGTTATTTTAATAGAGACAGTCGTTCTGACTATAACAGAAATAGTTTTAGAGATAATCGTTATAACAAAAGTAATGGAGACAATTGTTTTGGGAATAATAGAGATAATCGCTCTGAATACCGCCAGTATGATAATATAAATAATAGAAATAGCTCAAGAGGCAGACAATCGAGTCCGTATAGACAAAATCAATATCGAGAAAGGCGAGCAAGCCCATATAATAATGATGGAAGAGACAAAGTGAATTTCAACGGACAAATCAAATGTTACAACTGCCAGAGATATGGCCATTTGGCAAAAGTATGTACTAATCAGCGAAGTGAGTCACCAAATAGAGTAAAATTTAAAAGTGAACCAGAAGTGAAACAAATAAATGGAGTAGAAATTACTAATACGAATAATGAAATAAATACTTTGAGAGAGGAATGGAAAGAGTTTAAAATTCAATATAACCGACTCATGGAGAGAAAGTCGGAGATATCACTTAATGAGTATGAGTGTTTTATAAATGAAGTTGATATTGATAATGAGGAAACTGAGAGGCAAATAAAAATGAAAGAGGAATTAAAAGCAGTTTTGAAAAAACGACCTTATGATGACAATGAAACATTGAGAGTGATAAATAAAGTTCAAATAAGCAGAATTGATCCTGAATATTTAACCAGTTTAATCCCGTTAATGGTAATGAGACAAAGAGAAACGCGAGTATTTGAATTAGAGATAGAGTTAAAAGAGATGATTAAAAGTTATGGAGAATTTGTGAGAAAAAGTCCGAAATTTTATGAACCTTTAAAAATAACATTAGATACTAAAGACGAATATTTTCTTCAAATGATATTATCAAAAACAGAAGTACATGTGTGTACAATGGTAAACAAAATACGACAATTAGCAAGAGATAAATGGCCTCGAAAAATAGAGCCAAACGATGAAATAAAATTATATTTTAACGATATTGAGTTGAAAGATGGCGAATATCTAATTGACTATGGAGTGAATACAATAGATGAGAATACTATATCAGCAGTAATAAATAGAGAAACTAGCTCAAGATTAGCAACACCTTCGGTCGAACTGAATGAGGAAAATGATTATGATATACTGTTTAAAATGTGGGATCAACCATCCGAAGGGAGTGCAAAGTCACCACTTGAAAAAGAAATAGTTTTTCAACCACTGGATAATAAATATGGTAATTTGCAAGAGACAATAGAAAAGATCTCCAAACAGGCAATAATGCAAGATGCTGAAACAATGAAGCGAGGTAGAGGACGACCTCGGAAGTCAGAAATAGCAGAGAAATCAGATGATCGAAAAACTGCAGAACGTTTGAGAGAAATAGCAAATAAAAAGAGACATGAAAATCCAAAAGTAGCAGATGATAATAACGATTTAATCATGATAATTGAACTTCTAAAAGCAATGAACTCAAAACTATATCCAAAAACAAAACCATCAGCGTTAATCGAAAATATGATACAAAAAATCAGATTAATGGAAAAAGAGGTCAGAGAGTTGAGCGCAGAAGATGTAAATGAGGAAGTGGTTTTAAGGATACTCTTCACAACTGGTATAAATAGAGATAAAGTAATTACGGCAATGGCATATCTAATTGCGAGATATAAAAAGCTCTTAAGATCAAATCCAAAGGAGCAAATAAATGAGGTAGCTAAAGTAGTATATCAGAGATTAAAGGTTGATGTGATGCCATGGATAAAACTGAAAGGAGGTTGGAAAATAATGTATGATGAAACATTACAAACAAGTGAAAGCGAAACGATAGAAAATGATGGTACCGAAGCAATTGTAAAAAATCTTGTGAACAAAACAACGAAAAAGCCAAATAAAAGTGAAGGAAAATCAAATGTCTCAATAATAATAGTAATAATAACACTATTATTAGACTTAATCAAAGGAAGTAATGCAATTATAGCCTATGATTGTCAGAACCCAAAATGGGGGCAAAAGTATTCATTATTAGATGTGGAAAATTGTCCAGAAGCGAATCCAACCAAATTAATCATAACCGAACCCAAGATTTTTCATGTGTATCAAGAATCTGACTTTATACACACAGAGGCAAAGGAGTGTATAATCAAGTTTTCAGAGGAAAGTTTTGTGTGTAATCAAGTGGCAAGGACGATTTTAGTACCGACATGGGCGCCAGAGGCATTAATAATAACACCAAGCGAGTGTGAAGAGGCGTTCAAAACGAAAAAGATTAAAACAACGGATGGAATCGAATTGAAAGCTCAAGTAGGGGCAAGAGTGAAACAATCAGTAAATGTGGTCGGATGGACATCAGCCGGCGGATACTGTATGGGAGGAAAGTATAAAATATGGGGTCAGATTGCAGACAACATTGTGGTTCGGAGACAATATTATGTCGAATTGAGAAAATTTAAAGCATCATTTGATAGTTCATCAAAGAAAATGATGACACACAAGTTCTGTACGCTCGATGAATCTAGTTGTGACACGGGTGAATCGATGATCGTGTATAAAATAGATAAATACGAATGCCAATTAACAAAATTGAAGTCACTAAAATTCCGAACAATCAGAGGAAAACAGTTTACCGATGCAGAATCAAAAAGAATAAAAGATCAAAAAAGGAAAACAGTAATCGTACAAGAAAAGGATACCCCAACAATATATATGGCAGACTCAGAGGCAGAAGCCATGAGATTTGTAGAAAAAGGAGAAACTATCAAATGCGGAAAAGCAGTTGTAAAGACTAATTACGAAGGTATCTATATCAGTAGCAATGAAATTAAAGACGCAAAATTGAAAATCGATAAATTTGATGTCAAACTATCTTCGTATTTCAATAATAAAATTGATTACTTCTATCATCATCAACTAGTTCAATTAGACAAAGTATACCAAGCAACAATTACTAACGATTGCAAACTCAATAGAGAGATATTGAGAACAAAAATGGCTGTAGCGGTTACAAACCCAGATTTAATGGCACCGATATTGTTTGCGGAAAAAGAAACTTTTGCGAGAGTAGTAGGAGAAGTGTTACAGACTTTTCAATGTAAACCAGTCAGTGTATCACTAGCAACGAACAACCAATGTACCAACGAATTACCCGTTATTTATAAAGGAGAAACAGTGTATTTACAGCCTATAACCAGAATACTAACAGACAAAACGTACATTCCAAGGAAAATCGATAAATGTACCAATTTGCTTGATCCATTATACCAGCTAAACGATGAAATGTGGATTACAATGTCTGATAGAAAAGAAGCAACTAAACCGTTTAAACTAGAATTAACAGAACTTGAGAAAAAGTTAGAATTTCAAGAGATAAATGATATGAATAACAACGGTATGTACACGCGAGATGCCATAGAAAGTGCGAGAAAGCACATGTTGTTTCCTAACGAGAAAGAGAAAATATTATCAATAATGGTGAGCAAAGTTATCGAAGGTAGCCACGGTGGTGATTATAATTTTGATGTGTTGTTATCAAAGGAACATTTCAAAAAGGTAGTATACAAAGTATTGTATAGCATATGGGGATATTTTGCAGTTTTGGGAAATATGTTCTCAACGATACTGGGAATATATTATACAGTGGCGTTGCTCAAAATGATCTGTTCATCATTAGTATCATTACGACAACTTCGACAAGTATTTGGAAACTCATATAAAATGTTGGCATGTTTATGCCCCTTCGTCGCAAAATATCTGATAACAGCAAAACATGACAAAGAAATACGATTAATTAAAAACCGGCGAGTAGAAGAGGAACAATTGATGGAAAACGATAAAAATGATGATAATCCAAGTGGAACTGAAAATGTAGAGCAACCACAAGGGGGATTGTACGACAGTCAAAACCAGCAACTGAGAGAATTGAGTAATAATCTGGATAACAAAATAACAAACTGTCATTGCGTAACAAGAAAGACCTATGGATGCTACGGCATTGAAGCAAATGAGATATTACGAGAACTCAATGAAGCCAGACCAAGCATCCAAGTATTAATCGACAATATAATTATCAAAGCACTAGTGGATAGCGGAGCAGCAGCCTCCATGATAAGGGAGGATCAGTTATCAGAAAATCGAAAAAAAGATATAAAAAGTACAAATGATACGATAATATCTATGTCATCGCATACTATGCAAGTGAGAGGGGATATTGAGCTCACTGTTCACTTTCCGAGTAGAACAGTTAATCACGTATTCAAAGTAATGACTGAATGCAGAAGTAAATGCATCCTAGGGATAGATATCCTTCGCAAGTTAGATAACTGCGTTATCGACTTAACTGATGGTGCAATCAAAAGGAAAGCAAACTATCAGGAATCACGATTTGCGGAAGTAGTAGCATTGGAAGCCTTCGAATTAGAATATCACTGTGATCATATAATTCCAATAAAAGTTAACGTCAAAAGTGAGGACACTTTTATTTTTGAGCCGGATAAGTCAATTACAAAAAATCATAATATAATGCTAACCGACGAGTGTGTCATACCAAAAAACGGAATAATTACAATTAGAATTGCTAATTACGAAAGAAGCAATGTGAAAATTCACAAAGGAACAAGATTGGGAAAGTTGTTCAAAGGTGAATTAGAGCAAACATTTGAAATGAGTGAAACGATGGTGATGAGAGGTGACAGTGAACAAGTGGTCGAACTGAGTAAGACAAATAACGTTAAATTTTATGATAAAGTAAAAATTAATAATAATTATTTAAATGAAACCCAACAATTTCAATTACAAACTTTACTTGATGAATATAGTGACGTATTTGCAAAACATGAGTTTGATTTGGGTGATACTGACATCATTAAACACGTAATCGATACTGGGAACGCCAGACCAATAAAACAACGGCCTTATGGGGTACCTTATAAATTAAGGGAAGAGATAAAGCGACAAATAAAAGAGTTAAAAGAGGCGGGCGTAATAAAACAAAGTTTTTCACAATGGGCATCACCCATTGTACCAGTTAGGAAAAAAGATGGTGAAATTAGAATGTGCATTGACTACCGTAAATTAAATGATGTAACAATTAAAGATTCATACCCATTTCCGAAGGCACAAGAGCAATATGATAAACTAAGAGATACTAAGTATTTTACAGTCATAGACGCAAATAAGGGGTATATGCAAATTCAAATGGAAGAGGGGGATGCGGAAAAAACTGCCTTTGTCATTGAAGACGGATTGTATGAATACACGAGACTACCTTTTGGGTTAACTAATGCACCCGCAACATTCCAGCGCCTAATGAATACAATACTAGTAGATGTACAACATTGCGCAGTATATATGGATGATATATTAATTGCATCAAAAACTTTTGAGGAACATTTAAAAGATATAGCAAATGTGTTACAAAGACTAAAAAAGGCAAGGATTAAAATCAAACCGACAAAATGTAAATGGGCAGAGCCATCAGCGCTATTTTTAGGCCACATAGTCACGGTAGAGGGTATAACACCCAACCCAGATAAAATTGAAGTTGTTAAAAATTTCCCAGTCCCAACAACGTTGCAACAAGTACAAGGATTTTTGGGATTAACCGGGTATTACCGTAAATTTATACAAGATTATGCAAAAATAGCAGCACCCATGATAGAACTAACAAAAGGAGTTAAAACAAAAGGAGAGAGTAAAGAAGTATTAATAGTACAGACAATAAATGATAAAATCAATAAACCACAAAAGAAATGGACACTCGAACATCAAAAGGCATTTGATCAGTTAAAAGAGAAATTAATAACAGCACCAATATTACGATACCCAGACTTTAAGAAACAATTTATCGTCATGACGGACGCCAGCGGGAAAGCCGTAGGGGCAGTCTTAGGACAAGAAGAAGAAAAGGGTAAGGATTGCGTAATAGCATATGCAAGTAAAACATTAAAAGGAGCACAGCTTAGGTACTCAACCATAGAAAAGGAATGTTATGCCATAGTATTCGCATTAAAACAATTCAAACCATACATATACGGAACGGAAGTGATAATAAGAACGGATCATAAACCACTAGAAGGCCTTTGGAAGCATAAAGATACATCAAGTAGACTTTTAAAATGGGCAATGAAAATACAAGACATGCATATCAAGATTATTTATAAACCAGGCAGGATAAACAAAAATGCAGATGCACTATCACGCATTCCTGAGCTAGGAGCATTAGAAGTTTTTGCCTTAGTGACAGAAAAGCCCATAGACATACAAGAGGAACAGAATAAAGATCCAGAAATTTCTAAAATTAGAGAGGAAATTAGAAAAGGGACAAACCAAAAATATAAAATTGCAAAAAAATTAGTTGTTATTGAAGACTTTAGTGGAAAACAATTAATAGTAGTACCACAAAAATTAAGGCAAATTCTTTTGTTACAATATCATGATGGTGCTCTAAGGGGTCATTTATCAAGTAGAAAAACAGCAAGCAGATTATTGCAAAAATATTATTGGGATAACTTAAAAAAAGATGTTAAAAGATGGTGTAATGCATGCACAATATGCGCAACTAGAAAAAATACGGGGACAAAGACTAAAGCACCCTTACACCCAATACCAGCTACAACATCGCCAATGGAGCTATGTGCTATGGATTTTTTATGTAAACTACCTACCACTATTAATGGAAACAAACATATATTAGTTTTTAGCGACTATTTTACTAAATGGGCAGAGGCATTTCCAACCAAAGATGAGACAGCAGAAACAGTAGCCAAACTACTTGTAGAAAAAATTATTTTTAAAATCGGCACACCTAGAAAACTATTAACTGATAAGGGAGCAAATTTCATGAGTGAAATAATCAAAAGGGTAGCTAATATATTCAACATACATAAAATTAATACAACAGCTTATCACCCTCAAACTGACGGATTAGTAGAAAGATTTAACGGTACACTTCTCAGTAGATTAGCGGTTTTTGTGGGAAAAAATCAAAATGATTGGGATGAATACGTAAGTCAATGCACATATATCCATAATATCACACCCAACGAGACAACAGGGTATTCACCATATTTTTTAATGTTTCTAAGAGAACCTGCAACACCCATCGATACAGTTTTTGAACCACGAGTATCACAATATTTAGACGCACCAGATTACGTAACTTTAATGCAAGAGCGAATGCAAGAGGTATATAAAGTAGCTAATTTAAAAGTTAAATTTAGACAAGAACAATATAAAGATGACTACGATAAAACAAGTAAACCCCATACTTTTAAAGTGGGAGATAAGGTTAGACTTATGTCTCCACAAGTAGGAAAAGGCAAAACGACAAAGTTAGCAAGACCATTTAAAGGTCCATATGAAGTAGTTAAAGTAATCAACGAAAACTTACATATACAAAAACATAAAAATGAGGATCCCATAGTAGTACATGTAAACAGATGCAAATTAGCGGAATCAGAAATAGTAGAGGGACCCACACATAAATATAATTTACGATCCCAGAAAGGGTTAATGATGTCAGCAATCTTCCTAACAATCATAGGAATAATTAATACAACTAATGTTAAAGAAAAGTACAAAACCGAATTTATGGGAGATAGAGACATTTTAATAAATATTTTACCTCATGAAATTAACGTATTCAATCTAAACAAAAAGCCGATAAGAGATTTATACTTAAAATCAACAAATACCAAACCAAAATTTATGGAAAAAAGAGAGAAAAAAACCACTAATGAGTTCGAAAGGGGAGACAACGCTAAATTTATTAACTTAGAACCCAACACTCAATACGCTCTATGCGCTCAATGGGATACAGACTACGATACATCACAAATACAATGTAAAAGGGTAAAAACCACGCAGACAAAAAAACGCAAAATGACAAAGAAAGTAATCATAAATACAACACCAGTAATAATACAAACTAATTCAAGCCCAAACATGAATATAACAACCCCGAAAGCAATAACTCAAACCATAATAGATGAAGTAATAACGAAAACCTATAGAATACCAATCCAACTTAAAGAAAAGCTAATTAAATTACCTACGGGAAAACCCATTGTAATAAAAAGTTGGAACGAACTACAAGCATTTCAAAAACAGACACTAAAACCACTATGGCCTTTTTATGTAATATCAGCTAGCATTTTAGCAATAGCGATATTAGCAATAGTTAGTAGTGTACAAATCTACAAAAAGTACAAGTGGAAAAGGCAGCGGTATCGGCACCGACTGGTCAGAAGTGTACCAGGGCATTTTCACTTGGATAAATACATACCAGGTCAATATACAATATCTACTCTCGTTTAATAAAATCAATAATCAACAATATAAAATAATATGGTCAATAATATTAATAAAAATTATATATTTATATAAAAACGCGTATAAGGAAAAACCTCAAATGCGCACCAAATATGTATATTTATATTTTATTTTTAGAAAGAGAACCAATCCAAACATACAATCCAAACTCAACCAATATCACCAAGCAAAGCAAT
Organism: Schmidtea mediterranea; assembly: GCA_022537955.1. Taxonomy (NCBI): domain Eukaryota; kingdom Metazoa; phylum Platyhelminthes; order Tricladida; family Dugesiidae; genus Schmidtea; species Schmidtea mediterranea. Next base: position 79,250,256 of record CM039681.1, read on the forward strand.
TCAAACAAAACAATCAATCTAATCAATCTCAGTTGATAATGCAACCCAATTACCAAACAAAGCAATTCAAACAAAACAATCAATCCAATCAATCCCAGTTGACAATGCAATCCAGATCCCAAAAAGTGCAATACTATTGTCTGATAAACAAACATTATGGCAGCTTTTACAAGAACTTGCAAAATAAGATATGTTCAGATGGAACCCCTATTACTGTCCGCAGCTTCCCAAACCAAGTATGTATTCCCAACGAAATGAAAGTGGAACTAGAGGAAAGGGAATTACACCTAATAAAGTTTAATGAGGCTCGAAGAGTTAAACTGCATGAGCTCATTGGTGCATACGACAGATTCCCGAACGCAGAGGATGCAGCAAAACGAGGGAAAAAAGTTCCACATCGGATATTATTCTACATGACGAGAACAGAAGTCTCAATATGTCAACAAAAGATACCCCTCATAACGACAAGTATGTGCACAGCGGTTATCAAAACAATAAAAACCGACAGAAGCGTCCCGAATGACTTCAATGAATTAACAGTACAGATGAACAATCTACCTTGTGTCATCTCAATAGAAGTACTGTACGTTCCAACAATCCCAAACCCATTTCGACTATTACCAACAATACCGTCGAGACTGCAAATGTACGGGGAAATCATCAGAGGAAAAAAATCATTCACCCACAAGGAACTATCAGCCACCGAGAAACAAAATCTGATTATGTTTGTGGACATAAAGCTGGTGTGTGATTCAAATGATAACATGAGGCCAGTAGATGTCAACATCAGAAACGCTAAAGGGATAGCCATATATAATAAAAAAATCACACCAAGAACAAAGATCATGCATTATTATCCCGAAAAAACAATGGCCAACAGAGAAAATATCGTGGGAAATGAAGATGAATATCAAGCCCTAATCGATATTCAAAAAATATTATGTGGAAAAATAATAATAGGATTCGATATTATGAGCAAATTGAAAGCACTTACCTTAGATCTAGACAACATAATGGGAGTGCGAGAAATGTCGGAAGATAACTTTATGAGCTCATTTGTGAAGAATGTCGCCCCACACAAAATCAAGCTATCAAACCTGGCGTACCACATTATAAGCCATCACAAGAAGTGGTACAAAGACAAAATAATCAATGACCTTCTTGAAAAACCCGAACCCTTCTCCACAGCATCGACAACAATAATATTAAAAGCGATATATGGAATCGTAGAAAAACAATGGGAAGAAGTCATCAAATGGAACTCGGATAATGATGACAAGGAACAAATACTATCACAGATCCAGGAGGACAATGAAGAAGACATGTATATTGAACCTTCCCAAATCAAATTAAAATTCAATAAAGATGGCACCCGAAGAACATTCGAAGACGAATTGCGGATAGCGATGACGAAGTCATCTTTATAAAAGAGAACAAGAAACAAAAACTTACGGAAACAGTTAAACTGGAACCGCAAGAGCCAACAACATCCAAACAAATGGAATGTGATATGGATTCAGACGACGAGTATTTGTCATGCGAAGAAGAAACAAACGAGACAGATACCATGGATACAGAAGACTCAGAGGAATTTGGCTCAGAACCCGATATTGAAATAGAAGAGCCATACTTCGTCATCGAGAAAGAAAAAGAAAAAATTACAGAAAGAGATTTGTGCCACCACTTCGGAAGGAGAATTAATGAAGGAGATGTTCTGAACCTAGCATTGGGAAAAGGGTTCAAGAGAACGAAAATGATGATTCAAGACGTAGAAGTGGAAATGGTACGGACAGAAAAAGATAATGCGGACATTATCTTAACGGCCCAGGGAGGAATGTTGGATGATGAGGGTAGACCCATATCCACATTTATCCTAAATAAGTACTACAAGGCAGGGCCTGGCAAGTTCAGAGTGAACATATATGCCGAGGAACGGGCATAAAATAAACAAATTATCAAAGTGCAGAATCCCAAATCAATATCCCAATATACGGAATCTCAACAGAACAATCAAATCAATATTCGAACAACCAAATCTATCCCTTGAGTACCAGACAATTATTATGACAATTATTAATTCGATGTGAATATTTTAATTTGAACAATCATCACATTTATATTTGAATTTTAAACATTGTCGCGTTTGTATTTTTAGCAGTGATTCGGATTTAAACATTGACAATCTATTTTATTAATTTTTGTGTATCTTTAGGAATATTAATGTATATAATTAAGTATTATTTTATTCATTAAAATTTTTGGTTTATTGATATGAATTTTAAATAATTTTTGGGTTATTGGTGAACATAAAACAAATCAAAGAAAAAACATTTTAATAATCATTGATTTATACAAAATAAATAAAGTAAAAAACATTTCAAATAACTGAATAAATATTGGAACATTTCAAATAACTGAATAAATATTGAAATAGAATCGAACACTTTAAATAAATAATTTAATGTAAAATAGCCGAATTTTAAATAAATAAAGGTACATTAAAAAAATAAATAAATTTAAATTGACACAAATATTTTGGTATAAATACCAGGGTAATTGTCAGTCAATTCGCCCTTAAATTTTTACCTAAAGAAGTGATCTTAAAAAGGAAATCTTTTTTGAGATCTTAAATTCGAACAGATAACGTTCTACATTATTTTTTGCACGCATTCACATAACACGCACCGACATACATTTTAACAATTATACAACACGCACCCAATTTTTATTTATCAATTGCTTTGAAATAATTTGTATCTATTTGAAAGAATTTGAATCTTGGAATATTTGGTAAATTTTATTTATAAATAAAGTATATACATATATTTGACTTTGTCTTCTGATTTATATAAGTAACCAGTGCAAGTTGAGACTCACTAAAATCGAGACCTCAACACTACTATGGTGAGGCGTATAAATACTTTTGGGGGAAATTGTGATGGTCTGTGATTTAGCGGCCTAACTGCACTCGCTCGGGTATTTGGAAGGTGTTTGCGGAGTAATAATGGAAAACTGGTGTCAATGGGGACGGAGCGATAATAGATATGAGTTGGGTGTAAGGATCGATTAAACATGTATGATTAAGAGAAAAAAGTCATTTTCAATCATAATTATATATGAATAAGAAAAAGTCATTTACAAATCTAAATTAAATATGAATAAGAAAACATTTACAATTATAATTCAAATATGAATGAGAAAAATCATTTACAATTATAGATTCAATATGATTTATAATAATCTTACTCTCCATTTTATCTTGCGTCGTCGTAGCTCCTTCATTAAGTGTCACTTCATCAGAAATGGGTTGCGTATTCATATTTAGAAAGAGAAAAATTCCAAAATAACTTTGTATTGATGTTTAGTTTTATTTAAATGCAGAAGTGGGGGTGCCTGTACACACGGGTTATTGATGGCCGGGAAATCGATTAATCCTGATGAATTGTTGATAAATTGTTTATTGGGTAGTAAATTGAAGTCGACTTAAATGTTTATATTAAAATCTATATCGGTTGATCGAGTGATTGGTTTGCATATCGATAATTTGGACTTTTCAATCGTCGATATCCAAACATGTGCAATTTTATAAAGATCGATTTTCCGGTGATTTTATGATAATTCGGAGTTTGCACTACTATATTGTCTAGTAAGTCCTTTTTATGCGATTATTTCTTATTCTGACGAATTTCCTTTAGTTGGCGATGGATGTCACTGCTAAGCATGCCGGTGTTGGCGAATAGGGTTGATTTTTATTTATTTTTTCTAGGGTTTTGTGTGACTACTCCCTAAACGTCAGCAAGATTATTATCCTGTCCCATCTATGTACCCATGGTGATTGCCATGTTGGTACTGTACATAGAGGTTGAAAATTCATGAGCAGGTGAGCTCCATTGCTAGAACTACTCCTCATGATATTTTCACTTTCGGGTTCTGGACTGCCGATGGAAGGTCTTACGTCTTTCTTTTCTATATTCTGGTCCTTACTCGTCTATTCCTACAATTTCCATACTTATTTGTCATCTTTGCGCGTTATTTATAAATGTATCCTTCAAAAATTTGGGCAGCGTTCCTCCCTTATTTTTGGATAAATTTCCTATTTCATTTGTTTAATCACGGAATCGACTACATTTTTCCTAATTTACATTTATCTTTCCTTGTATTAAAATTTTGATCAACAATTCCTTAATTCCCGGTACGTTTCCCATGATTTTAAGTAATTATAACCCTCTGCGATCACCTCAATAAACGCTGCTCTCTTCTGTCAGATCATATCATTCAACTATTGGAAAAATACTTTCAAATTTACATCCTTACACTATCCTATCCTTTCCTACTCGATTTTCCAATTAATTTCCTGACGATGTTTTAAATTTTCCCTACAAAACTTACTTCCCGCTTAACTAAAGTCGCACTTCCCGAATTTTATTTCGACTCGCTCCGGCCACATTTTCAGCAGCCGCCCCGAGTATACAATGGCGCCCTGCGTAGTGGTCCCGTGCACAAAGCCGGAACCGACTGCGAACTGCCAAGGGGTTCATGAGGCATGACCCACGAGCACAACTAAGGGTTTTCACCCACTAGCCGGCACACGGTCGGTCCCATGAACCATCTATTTAAATACTTAGTATAAATAAGATTTTGAGGGGATTTGTCAGTGGCACCAAAAGATTCCACGACCATCCAGAATAAAATCAAAGTAACAAGACTTCGAAATATATATTTATACAAAAAATAACAGTACTTACAATCCACAATCATGCAACCAGATTTGAAAAATTGGCATAAATTGGCCTAAAAATTTTGACTACAAGTGATTCACGGTTTATCTAAGAATGTCTAAAAACTCTGTAAGTCTGTAAGTCTGTTAAAATTCTGTCTAAATTTTGGTTAGAAATTATGAAAATGACTGCCGTATATATAGTATTTTTGTGCCTGTGTGCGACCAATGGGCGATTTTTCGCCATTTTTAGGGTTTTTAAATTATTTTATTAATTTCAAAATATTTTTATAATTTTTTATATATTTTTCTTTATTTTTCGATATATTAATATTTTATTGTTGGATTTTATTTTTATTATTATTTTATTACAATATTATTTTTTAACCCCAATATTTTGTTTTCTGGTCGCCTCTTCTGCCTGTGTTTTTTCTAAACCTTATTTTGCAAGGTTTTGGCAGTTTATTTTATTTTTCGTATGTTTCTTTTTGCATCTGTAGGCATTTTTCCGAATTTTAATTAATTATTTGTTTTATTTAATTTTTGTTATATTTTTAATTTGTTTTAATTAATATGTTTTATTTTATTTTTGGTTTCTTCTTGCGGTGAGTGCTTATGTTACAGCAGCCATATTGACAATTTCCAAACGACATTAATTATTTTGTTCTAACTTATACAATTTTTTTTTTGTTTAAATTGGTTTTGTAATTTTTGTTTTTATTTTGGCTCTAAGCCCAACACCGGGGACGAATTCGAAAAAATAAACCCATTCCTGTTTGGGTTACACTGATCATTTGGATTATTTTATCGGATGAATTACTACTTCTATGGCGATACTGATTATTCCGTAAGTGGGGTTAGTAATTTAATTAATTTATTCCGCATAATTTCGTAGAGATTTTAGGGATATTTCATGGGTTCTATCAATGCAGGCATCTGATACAATTTTTTGGAGGGATTGTCTTGATCGGTGATATAAATCTTTAATGGAATAAAATTGTCTGCTCGATGGGTTTTTATTTCTCTATTCTATTTAACTTAACTCAATGGGATTTATCACGTTTCGTAAATTCTATAAATAATGCATAATTGGCGCGGTGGCCCCTTACTTGATCCGACGATTTGGTTAATTCTCAATCGAGCAAAATCTCTATAGACACTTTATGAATTTTCGACACAATACAGTTTTGGTGGAATGATCGCAAAAATCGCTTAATGGTTAGGATTATGGTAACGGTTTGAAAGTTATAGTTAATTTTGCAATTATTATTGATGTCGTTCTCTATGAGGGTATTAAAAAAAATGCGTTTGCTAACTATACTGAGGGATGTACTCTGACTTGGAGTTAGTTAAATTCTCTACTTTACTAAATGTTCAGGGTGAGTTGGTTTCAATCATTACAATTATGTATTTACCGAGTTTACTAACAACTATTTAATTAATTTATGGTTCCCCTTTTAAATTCATGTCAATTTTAAATTTACGATGAAAATAATCGTTGATTACATAGCGGTGATCCCGAAAAAGCGCGTCTAATCTCGGACTTAGAACCCGATTAAATTCTTTACTTTACTAGGAGTTTGAAGTGATTTATTTGATGACGATTAGAAATCTATAATTTATGGTTAAGTTGAAGGTATTAATTTATTTCATTTCATATCAACGATTTTATATTAATTTATCCCCCGTACCCTTTCCTTTTAATAGGCCTTAAACGCATTTTATGTTTATATTATATTTAATGAGTGCCCACTGGACTACTCGGTGTGAAGATTTTGAGCCGTATGTAGTATAATTTAGGTCGAGTTTACAGAAAACGAGAAACGAGGAAGTAGCCAAAAGACCACTTCCTTATTTCTCCTTTCTTCTATATGGAATAATATTGACGTTCCAAACCCTGCGTTCCGCACGCCGGGTCTTCACGGGCACAGTTCATCGGCGGTATTCCACGCACTTACACGAATCTGAATTGTATGTTGATTTTACTGACTTGCGACGTGTCTTGGCTATGGGCCGGAAAAATTTCGACAAATAAATTAATTATGAAAAACAAGTTCGATTTTAACATTACAAATATTTATTATTATATTAAAAACAAGATACAAATTACTTGACCAAATCATTCCAATAAATCATAAAAATACATCTCCCCCCACGCCGACATCCAAGCAGAGCTCTACCGAGGTTGCGAGGACGGGACGTGGAGAAAGAGTTCCAAATAAAACTACTGCTCACCTAGAAAATAATTCAAAGTAGATTTTTAAAAAATTAGCAAAAATTTTGTTTCAAAATTGGTTTGAAAAATGGTTAAATTTTATGTGAAAATGCATCGGTATTTATACCTATTTTCTGTCCCTAACCTCGCGTGTTAATTTTGATGTAGTAAAACAAAATTCGACCTTGTTATTTTCTAGTGTATTCTAATCTTTATTTTTATTATTTTTTCATTTATTTTGATAATTTTTTATTTAAAATTTTTATTGAATTATTTCTAATTCAAATTCTTTGATTTAAATTTCATTTTCATGAAATTTTATTGATTTATCAAATTTCGGTCGAATTTATTGGGTTTTCATGTTATGTTTGTGTTTGTATCGTGCGGATCTTGTTGCATTTTGTTATTATTTTAATTTATTTTTATGTTTATTATTTTATATGTAATTCTCTTTTTTCTCATATTTGATAGGGTTTAATTGATGTTTTAATAGGTTTGAGTTTAAATTTGCATGTTATGTTTGCATGTGTGTTACCGATCCATTCAAACATTTTCCAAGGCCGTTTGTGTTCGGGCCCAACATAATAATGGAAACCTTAGTGAAAATGTAATTACGAGAGTGCAAATATCAATGATTATAATAAAAATGATAGTGTCCATAGTCCAATACTGACGTCAATAGCATTAAAATTAATAAAAATGTTGACGTAAAACAAAAAATTCAATAACCATAAATGTGATAGTTCCCATGATAATAACAACCATAATGATAATAATAACAACAATAATAATAATAATATGATATTAATAATTTTTACGATAAAATAATTGTAACTACATTAATAAAATAATAACAATAATAATAATTCAATAACAGATAATAATGCTGATAAAATATTGGTAATCATAATCGGGATAGGTGTTGTGTAGTTAATTCTCGTACACTACATCGTGAAATTTTCACTAAAGGTAAAAGTACTTTTATTGATTGTCGAAAAAAAATCCCCTTCCACTTTAAAGAAAATTCAATCAATAAATTAATATTTTGATAGTTTAGCAGCTACCCTAGACAGGCGCACGCAAACTCACAACAACTTTCATTGGTCATTGCAGTACTTATTGTAAATATAATAAATTGATTTAATTTAAATGAAAGATTTTACCAATTTATTTCATCATTTTTTCGGAAACTCAATGTAGAATCATCCGAGTTTTCATAAAAAATTTTATTCGCCATTTATAAAAAAATGTCTAAAATGTTACTAAAAATAGTTTTATAAAACTCTGGGCTGTTCTGACAATCGTCTTCACAGCTTCTTCACCTACTTAGCACTACGGTTCGTGGTTTAACACCACCCGTAGTCGGTCATAAAATTCATTTTATTACCTTGCAAATTTTTGTAATCTTGAATTTATAATTTAATTTACGATTTCACTCCGTCGAGATGGAGTTCGATCACAGATGCTCTTTAATAGATTATTTTAATATATAAAAAATTGCATAAAACAAAGTAAGACTAAAATGTCCATTAAAATTATTATTTAATTAAAACGTTAACATGGATACAATCAATAAAATAAAATTCATATAAGATACAAGTGCAAAAATATTTTTTTCTTTTTCATATAACTCGGAATTTTCCCAAATTATAAATTTTTAAAATAATGAAAATTGAACTGGGTAGTACGTGCTAACAATGATAAGAAATGCTGGGCACTGATGGGTCCTTAAAATCGTTTTGAACTGCCTAAGGGTTATTATCCCCACCTAGCGCCTGCATAAGAATTTTGAACCGCTAGTCACCCGTCATAAATGACGTTGGTACTGTGAACTAGTGGGTGGAAGGTTAGCAAAAGGTGAGCTCCTTCTCAAGAACTGCTAATGCCCTAACCCCCCCTCGGGTCCATGAGCTGTCATAGAAGACTTCATGCTCTTACTTAATCGTCCCCTTCTCATCTTATCTATTTACTAATTTATCTAATCATTAGATCACCCTATTTCTCCATATTCAACCACTCTAGTCATATCTACACGTCAATAACAAACAAATTCAACATCAAGTTATCAATTTATATTATAATAAATAAGCAATTAACATATATAAATTACACGATTAATAAGTTATTAACATCTACTAATTTAGTCAAATTACGTACATAATTGCATAATCAAAATCCATTGGCATCTAAGATATGCCCCAATAGGTGAGCACGATTTAGCCTAAACTGCCGCTCCCTATCTCTTTTGTTTGGCCGGTTTTTCTTGCGGTTTCTTTTTTGGTAACTCCTCTGGTGCATGTGAAGGGTCTGATATTATGTTTCCTATGCCAGCGTCTTTTCCGGTGGCATTCCTCAACACTATTGCTTGTTGTTCTTCAGACAGGTGGACACCACTCTGCAGGAGGCCTGTCCGGATGTTATCCCTCAACCTCCATTCTGCTACCTGTTTTTCTAGCTCCTGGGCCTTCTGTTCGGCCGACCGCAGGGCTTCGTCCTTCTGATTTAACTGAGTCTTCAAGGTGTCGATTTCTACCCTCAACTTGGTTGCCGCTTCGGGGCGAAGATATGTCTGCTCCATGTAGCGGCACTTCCGCACCATGGCCTCTGCCATCTGAGTTTGTGCTATTGCGGTTTGATGGTAGCCGGCTATGTCTCTTTGGGATTGCTCTAGAGTCTTTCTATGTGGATCCACTAAACAAAATTAATTTTTAACTTCGTTTTTATTATTCTCTATTTCATGCACAATGAGTATTAATGTAGTAATATGTTGTAATCATTTTTAATACAACAAACAATTATGTCATCTGGACGGGGGAAGGATGGGTATGTCCTTTTCCACTTATATGTCTTAAGGGCCTCTATCAGTTTCTTATGATCAATTAATTATAACAGGCATTAGCAACGATAACGTTGACAATACCTGTGATAACCAAGGGTAGGTACATAATTCATTATATTATCAACCTTATAATAACAATATGAAATTTATATTTTTCTATTTAAAAACTAATTTACAAAATTCAAGATTTATTAAATTCAAATGTAAAAAATTTCTAATTTAAATTACCCTAAGATAGTTTACAAAAATATTATTAAAAAAAAATGAAATATTAACGATATAAAATATTTTAATTTAATTTATTTTTTGTTTTCTTATTTTTAAATATTTCATCTTTAGCTTCTCGCTCGTTGCCATAACAACGAGTCAAACAAATTGGAAATTTTCAAGGTTATAAATCCTGAATTTATTTTTAATTTATGTTTCATGTTTCTAGGTATTTTAGGCTCTCCTGACCAGCCAGATCTCCTCAAGGGGCAACTTCTAGACCCAACGTCAGCTATCGAGTATGATTTTCCCTTTTTTAATCATTTTATTCATCGTTAACTTACAGGACATCCAGAAACAATCCACCAAGAAAATTCCGAATTTTGGAATTTATTCATAAATGGTTTTACTTTTGTCGATGACAATTTCTTGGAGGATTTTTTATTCTAATAAAGTTTAGTACTTCTAATTTTTAATTTCTGGGTGACGATTTTATTTTAACGTTAAATTTTTTTGATAATAAAAGTAGGAAATACTAATTGTAATAATTTAATTATGATTCTTGTATCATCGATAATAATAATAGTAATAATGAGTTATTAATATCAATAGTATTGTATGGACAACAACAGCAATAATAACAATATCATCTTGGTATTAGTAATAGTTGTAATAACAATAACCATAATGATGATACTAATAATAATAATAATTTATTAATTTTACAATTCTTAATATAATTGATAATAAAAATATTTAGTAGAGATGATACTGGTAATAAAACGATAACTACACTGAAGTCATAAACAGAATAAGAATAGCCACAAGGTATTAACAATAATAATACTATATAGTTAATAGTATATGAATAATAATGTACCAATAAGATCAATGATATTAATAATAATAATAATAAATAATAATAATATTTAATAATAATAATAATATAATTATAATAATAATATTTATAATAAATTAATAAAGTAAATAATATGAAATTAGTAATATTACTAAGGTTAATAATAATGATAATGATAATAATAATGATAATATCAGCAGTATACCTAAAGGTAATTAATAAACTATTCTCATTAAGGATACTATATAGGTTTTGTAATAAGGATAATGTAATAATAATATTAATAATAATATTAATAATAATAATAATAATAATAGTACTGTTCTAATAATAATAATAATAATAACCATCTGAAACCAATGTTGGGCCAGAACACAAACGGCCTTGAGAAATGTTTAAATGGATCGGTAACACCCATGCAGATATAACATGCAAATTTAAATAAACCTATTAAACACCAATTGAACCCTACCAAATATGAGAAAAAAGATAATTAAATATGAAATAATAAACATGAAAATAAATTAAAATAATAACAAAATGCAACAAGATTCGCACGATATAAACACAAACATAACACGAAAACCCAACAAATTCGACAGAATTTGATAGATTGATAAAAGTTCATGAGAATGAAACTTGAATCAAGGAATTTGAATTGGTAATAATTCAATAAAAATTCTAAATGGAAATTTGTAAAAATAAATCAAAGAATAATGAAATTAAGGATTAGAATACACTAGAAAATAGCAAGGTCGAATTTTGTTTTACTGCATCAAATTTAACACGCGAGGTTGGGGGCAGAAAGTGGGTATAAATGCCGATTCATTTTCCCATTAAATTTAACCGTTTTTCGAAACACACCATTTTTTGAACTAAAATTTTGTGAATTTTGTTTAAAATCTTACTACGAAGCCTTACTTTTAGGTGAGAAATATTCTATTTTGGAGCTCTCTCTCCACGTCACATCCTCGCAACCTCGGTAGAGCTCTGCTTGGATGTCGGCGTGGGGGGAGAGGTATTTTATTATTTTTTTTTTGTTTTTGCTACGAAAATTTTATGAAATGTATGGAATGGAATGTAGGGTAACTTTGTATTTTATTTGTTAGATAAATTAATAAATATTTATAATATTTAAAAAATTGTTGTATCGTGAAATACAACAAATCAGAGCAACTTGGTCAGACCCGAAGAAGATGAAAATGTTATACCTCAGGCTAACAGCAGCACAAAAAGGTTGGGCAGTAGAGCGACAGCTTAATCAGAGCTTGCGTACCCAAATCAGAGGATTGGAAGTCGCCCTAGCAGTCTGTCGGGAGGGGGAAGCAGTAACATACCCGCTCATCTTCGCCCCGTCCCAGATGCCACATAAAAGTTCTCAATCGACAGATCAGTCCGCCACCCCATCCAACAATCGTCGGCCGGGACGCAAGGAGCGTGCCCGACGTCGAGCAACACAACCTCCAAACCTATCCCATTAACTCATGAAGACTACGTGACTTTTGTTGATTTGAATAGAGTAGTTGTATTTGTAGTCAATTTGTTTCTTAGGTACATTTGTATGCAAGCACCATCATGAATACTCATATCACGTTTTCAAATCTTCGTTCCATCTCGCACAGTCAATAAAGATCCGATCTTGAACTCTTTATACTAGGGACCTAGCAAAGCGAGCATAGGTCTTCTATCGACAGCTCGTGAACCCGAGGGTTGTCCGGGCAATTACAGTATTAGTAATGATGCTCACTTTTTGCGGACAATCCACCACTTGAACACATTTCCAACGTTGCCTAGCAACGGGTGCCAAGTGGCCGCAAGAATCATTTTGTATGGCGTTACTGGGGCAACCACAGGCTAATTCAAACAAATAACGAAACCCTGTAACCCACCACCAATAATACTAATGATAACAATAATAATAATAATCATAATATTAGTATGAAAATGATGACGATTTTAATAAAAATAGTAATAAAATAATAGTAATATTAACAATTATGTGGTAGTATTAATCATAATAGTAGATAGGTTCGATGGACCTAGGGAGGTGAAATTATAACTAAAATAATAAAGCTACGAAACTTACAACAGTAATAATGATAAATTAATATTAGAACTGACGACAAGAATAATAATGTTAACCATAATAATAAGTAACAATAATAATAAAATAAATAACGAAATTTTGTAATAATAACAAGTTCAAATGCAAAATAGTCATGTCAATAGTGATCTTATACGGTCGCGAATTTGGTTTTATAAACTTACTAGAATTCTTTTTTAACGAACCGGTAAAGTCTAAGCAATAAGATAACGTAAAAACTTGGATTTATGGTCGAAGTGTGGTTGGATTTTTAGAATCAAAACGTATATCATTCACGAATACTAATATTATGGAAATCTGATGTGAAATTGGACAAACCTTCTATGGGGTTTAAATCCTGGAGTATAGTATATATAGGTTAGATGATAATTTTGTATGACAATTGTGTTGTTGAATTAAATAAAATTTCAATTCTACCAACTACTAATCTATATCTTTTTCTTTTATTGATAATTTTTGATCTTTATATTTATCCTTTCCCAGGACCTCAACACTACTCTTTCGAGAGTCGGGCGATAGGATTTAGGAAGGGGAGAATACTGGGCAGGCCTGGTTACAACCGGCACCGCGGCTTCCCCACTAACGACCGGTTCGATCCCGGGTATCGAAAATAAAATACTTTCATTTTATTAGCTTGTATGCATGTGGTCTATCATTTGTACGTCGTAATTCAATTATTGTCGACAAAATTTAATTAGTATACTTCAAGAACAAATTCTTTTCTCGATCACAAAAGAACGTTTCTTTAAAGCTTTTTCAAAAGCGAAATTTAGAAATAAAACAAAAAAAAATCATCAATAGTTAAGTCATATTAATCAATCAAATACAAAACAAAAATAAAATTACTTCTTCCAAATAAACTAAATTTTTGCGAGAGTCAAAAAGAGTAAATAATAGTGTAATAGTAAGAGTAAGAGAGAGAGAGTGTTTTTTGTTCAACCAGCTTCGCCTTATATATCATGATTGTTTGTGTGTGTGTTTTGATGCAGTAAAACAAGGAATTTCTAGAATATTCCAAAATTATAAACAAATTTATTCTATTCGATTTAAATTTAATTTTTACATTTTTGTATCTCAAAATTTTTATTAAATTTTTATTTATTTTATTTTTTCTTTAAATTTCCTTTTTTAACTAATTTTAAATTTTCTGCTCAAAACCACACAGGCGTTATCGTGCTGGCTAAACAAAAATAAAAGAAAAGGGGTTTTATCAGTTTTTGCCCAACAGAAATAAGATTTTTAAAACGTGCTGAATTCTGCTTGCTTAGCACTGCCTTATATACCACGATTTTCCGTGTGTGTATTTTGATGCGGTAAAACAAGAATTTTTAATTTTTTTAATTATTTTGTCTAATTTTTTTATTTTTCTATTAATTTTTCAAGTTTTATGTATTAAACTTGATTTAATTTTTTAATTATTTTATTTTCCTTATAAATTTTTCGTTTTTTCTTTCTAAATTTAATATTTAGTTTTACCACTCTGTTGGGCCAGAACACAAACGGCCTTGAAAAATGTTTAAATGAATCGGTAACACACATGCAAATATAACCTACAACTTTAAAATCAAACCCATGAAAACACCAATAAAACCTAGCAAAATATGAGATAAAAGCAATTACATATAAAATAATAAACATAAAAATAAACTAAAATGATAACAAAATGCAACAAGATCCGCACGATACAAATACAAACATAACATGAAAACCTAATAAATTCGACCGAAATTTGATAAATCAATAAAATTTCATGAAAATGAAATTTAAATCAAAAAATTTGAATTAGAAATAATTCAATAAAAATTTTAAATAAAAAATTATCAAAATAAATTAGAAAATAATAAAAATAAAGATTAGAATACACTAGAAAATATCAAGGTCGAATTTTGTTTTACTAAATCAAAAAGAACACGCGAGGTTAAGGACAGAAAATAGGTATATGTACCGATACATTTTCACATAAGAATTAACCATTTTTCAAACCGATTTTGAAATCGAATTTTTGACTAATTTTAAAAATCTATTTCGGGACTATTTTTAGGTGAGCAGTAGTTTTATTTGGGAACTCTCTCTCCACTCCCATCCTCGCAACCTCGGTAGAGCTCTGCTTGGATGTCGGCGTGGGGAGGGATGTATTTGTAATTTTTGTATGATGATGATTATAATGCATAAAATTTAACTTGTTGTTTTATGAAAAATTAATTGTTTTATTGTCGAAATTTTTCCGGCCCACAGCCAAAGACACACCGCAAGATATCAAAATCAACATACTATTCAGATTCGTGTAAGTGCGTGGAATATCGCAGATGATCTGTGCCCGTGAAGACCCGGCGTGCGGAACGCAGGGATTGGAACGTCAATATTATTCCGTATAGAAGAAAGGAGAAATAAGGAAAGGGTCTTTTGGCTTCTTCCTCGTTTCTAGTTTTCTTTAAACTCGACCTAAATTATTTTACACACGGCTCAAAATCACCACACCGAGTAGTCCAGTGGGCACTCATTAAATATAATATAAACATAAACTGCGTTTAAGGCTTATTAAAGGGGAAAGGTGACGGGGAATAAAGTTAATATGAAATCACTGCTATGAAATGGAATAAATTAATCTTATGAATTTAACTTAAAATGCAAATTTAAACAATCATGTCAAGTTATTATTAAACGAATTACCCTGAACTTCCAGTAAAGTAGAGACTTTAATTAACTCCCAAGTTAGAGCATATCCATCAGTGTAGCGAGTAGACGCCCCTTTTCGAACACCCTCATAAAGAACGAAATCATTACTAATTAAAATCAACCATAGTTTCAAACTATTACCATAATCCGCCGATACGGTTTATAGGAATAATTTTAAGCGATTATTGCTATCATATTCCCCCTAGCAGTTGATCGTATATTTAAAAATCATGGAGTAATCATCGTAAACTTGTATCATCCCATTAAGAGTCGATCAAAATTATCGAATTAAAGGAATACTGTAGCTATTATAAACATTATGGAAAGTTTACCGAATTTAAGAAAAGTTTAAAGATAAAGGAAATTAAATCTTACTCTTTAAAAAATGTAAAGATAAAATTAAAGACCTTTGAAAAATTTTATTTCACTAAAATTAATAACCACTTGCCAAATTAACCCACTACAAAAATGCATAAGATACTTGAAGTAATAAGACTCCATTGAAATCCCAACAATCTCTAAGAAATTGTGCGAAATTAATTAATTAAATTGGTAACACCATCTACCGGACAATCACTAACGACATAGAGACAATAAATCATCTGATAAATTAATCCCAAGGGATCAAATCCAAACCAGGAACAGGTTTCCGAACTCATTCACAGCATATTTAGAAGTGTCATCCATCGCCAACTAAAGGAATTCGTTATAGTAAGGAATAAGTGCATAAAAAACTTACCAGGTAATATATCGAAACGAACTCTAAGATATCATCGAATTATCTGAAAACCGATCACCACAAAATTTCACATATCGCTAGATTCTGATGTCAACGATTTTCGGCGAATCTCCAAACCAATAGAAAGTCCAATGTAAATTATAAACAAACTGACTCGCCAATCACTCGACCAACGGGTATCGTATTTAACCTAAATATTTACGCAATTTACGTCGTCCCCCTATTTATCGCAAATTAAATAATCTATCGAAATCAATCGATTATTTGCTATCGACAAGCATCGTGTGTCAGTGAATAAGTGCAAACACACCCGCTCTATTGACGAAATAAAACGCAATTGCAAGCTCGCTGCAAGGACAATCTTTTTGGATTTATTTTTTCGAGTATGAATTCGCACCAAACTTCGGACAAGATAGCGTCGGCGCCTGGGATTCCTAACGAAGAGGCCACGACGACGCAAGATAGGGTAACGGAGGGTAAGATTCTTATAAATTATATTTAATTGATGATTATAAATGATTCTTTTTAATATTTAAACTATCGCTCTTTACATCCAAATTATATTCATGATAGTCCTATTACCGCTAACATAAGTTTTTTATCATTCATCTTATTACCTCCGCAAATAACGTCGCATCATTGTTAGTTCGATCCCTGACCCATTGGATTTAGTCTATTAAACTTCAGACATCACGACCCTCCTCATAGAATTCATTCACCTCACTCTAGTAATATCCATTTTGACCACTTCTTAATTACCATTAGTTCTATCAAACCTACCCACACGTCACTTGTCAACATACTAGGTATTTACTATTTGATTTAATCATAAATGTCCAGGAATCTCTCGAAAGATTATTAATCATATCGCATATGCAGAATTTTAACGAAAAAAAATAATTTTCAGTAAATGGTTATTAGGAAAAGAGCTGGTCTAATAAAGTTGGGTATCTAGTGGGTTGGCTGTCGAAAATTTTTCTTAAAATTCATGTAATTAATTCGATATAATGAAATGTAGTCGTGCCCCCTTCACATAAAATGTTGATTTCTAGCAGAGAAGTGTGAGATGATCAGGTTGCAAAAGATTTCGCCGGCCAAACCTTAATAGTATTACCCTAAAACGCGGCAGACAGTTATTTATTTTAGGTGTTAAATAAAGAAAAATCATTTTTTTGTCCGCATGGAGATTGTAATACATCATGATATCTGAAAAATCCATAAAAATTATATATAGCGAAAAATACTCTAGTAAAGAAAATGGGAATAATTTAACGTTAAAGAACCCCGGAACCGTAAGATTTGTTTCGATTCTACCAACGGGATGGGACAGATTTAAATTTCCAGTAAAGTCTCACAAAGGCATCAATTAGGAGTGTTGTGACCATCTGTTTTTTTTTTGAGAAAAATCCGTACATATAGTTAATGATTTTCATTTAGAAGGCCTTAGTCCAAGGAATTACGTGCCGACTTCCCTTGCAGACCGGTGGAGATGGGCCTGGTCACGTTACAGGCAAGAGAGATGCCCAGAATTTCCCCCGTCAAGATTCCCAATCGGAGACAATTTGGGTCAAGAGCTGGCCGAAGAGTTGAGCCCGGCCGAAGAAATTCACCGACAGGCTCGACGGCTCCTCGAACAGTTGGAGGCCCACCAACGTCAGGTGGACGTACAAGTGGTCCGGGCTCGCCAGTATCTGTCGAACGTCAAGGAAGACCTGCTGGCGGGTCGGATCGCCAACAATTATTGGCACCCTCAACAAGGCACTGCCACCCGTGCCTCCCAATCAGCAACGGCCCGAATTCGCAACACAAAACGGCCAACTATGTCCATCTCTGGCTATACGCCGGAAGAATGGGTAGAGAAGGACTTTCCCTAATCCATTGAGGAACAATTGAAAACTCAAATTTGATTAAACCTTGATTTGATAATAAATAAAATTAAGTGTACTTTTGATGATCAGTTTGGAACTTTTATTTTTGCATAAATCATTTTCTATTTGTTTGTTTGTTTAAATATAGTTCACATAATTACGTTCTGTTAGTAATCTCCCACCTTTAATCATTCACTTTATTAGAAATGGAGCCTATTCAAATACTATAGAAGGAATTGTCCCGCGCCCAACAATCAAACAAAGCTCTATATGAGCAGATCATTCAACTTACAAAAGAGGTCCAACAGGTGAAATCCACCTGGGTGGATCCAGCAAAGCTCAAACCTCTCCATCAACGACTTACGGCTGCTCAAAAAGGTTGGGCCGAGGAACAACAATTGAATCAGAACCTCCGGACGCAGATAAGGGGGTTGGAAGTCGCCCTGGCCGCCAGTCGTGAGGGAGAAGCGGTGACTTACCCTCGTATCTTCACCCCATCCCAATTGGCGTACCGGGATTCAGTCAACAACCCAACACCAGTGGCGACTCCATCAACAATACCCTCGAACAGTTACAGGCCGGGGCGTAAAGAACGCGCCCGACGAAGAGCGGCCCGCCTGGCAAATAAACTTCAATAATTCATATTGTGTTATTCGCGAATTTAATTAAATCATAAGTGTTGTTAAATCGTTCAAAGTGAATTTTTCAAGATACAAAGACTATTAAACTCTACAGAGATTTCATGAATATTCACGCTTCGTCATATAAAAGTCGTCCCATTTCCAGACACACCACCACTACTACTAACGCTCATCAACCGGAAATCGGATCACGACTTCTCACACAGGGGACATTGTAAAGCGAGCATAGGTCTTCCATCGACAGCTCGTTGAACCCGAGGGTTGTCCGGGCAATTACAGTATTAGTAACAGTGCTCACTTTTTGCGGGCAATCCACCCACTCGAACACATTTCCAACGTTGCCTAGCAGCGGGTGCCGAGTGGTAGCTAGAAAATATTTATATGGCGTTACCGGGGTAACAATAAGATGATTCACACAAATAGCGAAACCCAGTAACCCACCAACTCAAAAGTATACAGGCATTATCGTGCTGGTCAAACAAAAATAAGGGCTTACATCAGTTTTTGCCCAACACTTTTATCAACACACAAAAGATATTGTATTCAAAAATAATAATAACTGATGTACTATATTATTATTATTATTATTATTATTATTATTATTATTATTATTATTATTATTATTATTATTATTATTATTATTATTATTATTATTATTATTATTATTATTATTATTATTATTATTATTATTATTATTATTATTATTATTATTATTATTATTATTATTATTATTATTATTATTATTATTTATGTTTATTTTATATTTATGAAAAAATTAAAAAGTGTTAATTAAAGAAAAATTATTATAAGTTTAATTTTAAATTATCATTCGATGCAATGAATTTGTTTAAATATATCATTCGATATAATTTGAAATTGAAATTCTTATGAATTATGTTCACAAATTCTTGATTTTACAATAAAACCTTATGAAAAATGTTGACATAATAAATGGTTTGTAATTCTGGTTAATTCACTGCAACCTGTTTAGAGAATGAGCAAGCTAGAAGGTGATATCAAATCACTATTGAAATATTATGTTGAACGTGAAAGTGACGAAGAAAAGCGACTTATTGAAGATCAAAAAAAATGTGAATTGAAAGTAGAAAAAGTTTATGTAAATTGAATAATTGGTGGAGTAATATTTAGGTTTGTTTATCTGTACATATCAGTAGAAAAGATGATGTAAATGAAGATAACAATCCCATTACAATTCATACGAAACTGAATCAAGCCAATGAAATTCAAAAAGAAAGAGTTAATAAATTTACTTTATATTCAGTGATATGATATTATAATTGTTATTATACATGATAATATACTATCTAAATGGTAAATATGATTGATAAAAATTGGAATTTGCCCATAGAATAGCATTTATTATTAAAATTTGAGCTTATAATCAATAAAATTAATAAAATTTGTCAACTGACCAATCAGCATCGAGTGAAAAATTGTGCTCATAATTTTATCAATACTTTGGTGCAATGACCAGATGATTGATTATATTATAGTCATTATTAATTTTATTATTATTCATAGTATCTTGGAAACAGTAAAGGATTGAGATCCCTTATAGAAGTCTGACGGCACAAAAAAATGACCTAAAATAAGTTTATTATAACTTATTTTCCATATTTTACTATTAATTTTTATTATAAATTTTATTTATCTTCGATTCTTTAATCTAAAAAAATTCCATTTTTGTTTGATAATAACAATTAAAATTTTGTGCAAAAATCAATTAATTTATCTTATATTAAATTTAAGTAGCTAACAGGAAAACATTGCTACTTTTATTATTATTATTACTGTTTATATAGGCATTAAACGTGTATATGACAAATGTATTTTTGGAATAAACGTAATGCGAGGCCTCAGACATTCATCAAGCAAACATACAGTGATTCATACATAATGCTTATAAGTTTTCATACAGTACAAGATTTATACGAGTCCCCGTCAATGTTACTGGACCTTAAAATAAATCTGGTAATTTGTATGTTTCGGTTATTTCTTCAAATAAATTTCATTTTGTAAAACCGTTTTAATATTGCCTCCTACATAGGCTCAACCTCTTCCAACTTCTGTCCTGTTAACATATAAGCAGTGAGCCGTTTCAATAATTGTAAGTTTGCAGAAAAATAAGTATCCTTTTATAATTTATTCATCAGCATAAAATGTGCATAAACCTTGATTGGAGTGCAATTATTTATGATGTTTTCTGTTTCAGTTGTTTGAATGAATGACTGACTGCAGCTGATTTGTGTGACTCAATCAGGCTTTCACTCATAATTTCTCATCATTTACTAAATACTTAGTAAAACATTTTTGGAAAAATGGGGTTTTATTTTTACCAGATTTATTTGAAAATAATAGCACTTTTATCTTCCGCAAATTTAGATTTATTAGAAATAAATCATTAAATTTAATTTTTGATCTCGTTATTTTATTTAATTTTAAAATTTTATTCAATATTTTTAATGCATAATAAGCAATTTTTAAAACCTGCATTTTTGAACAAAGACCAGGCCTGATTTTAGAATAAATCCGGTAATACTTTTGGTAGAAATATGCAAGATTTGTATTAGGGAGGGTTCTTAAATTGATGGTCCTTAGCCCGGCCTGTGAATGAGTAAAAATTAATAATTTTCAAGTTCTTTATTTAAAATTGTTAAATTTTTCGAATGTTAATTATTTAGTATTCTCAAAAATTATAGATCACTCTTGTTATTGCTCATCCATTAGGTTAGCGGTTCACGATCTTTAATACAAACTTATCATCGGCTCATCATGTGTAGAACTTTAAAAACCACTGGAATAGAGAATTTGCTTATATAGAGGTGATTGCAGAACAATTTAAATACCTGCAGAGATAAAATTCTAATTAAATTTTCGTTTTCAGTACTTTAAACAGCATATAATCGACAAAAATAGACTAATAAATAATTCATTATATTTATAGTGACACTTTTAGCATGATTGATTGGAAAATATTTTTAAGAAATATTGTAAAGTTGTAAAAATTTTTAAAATGCTTTCTAATATTGTAAATTTTGAGAGTATATAACGGTGATTCCTTGGTAGCAGCATAAATTAAGACATCAGATAAGTGAATAACAGGATAAGCCTTTGCTGCAAAGTAATAATTATATTGAAAAAAGTATCGATTATTAAATAATTCTCTTCAGTTTCTTTTTTGTGGAATTGTAAATATTGATATTTATTTATTCATTTAAATATGGGATATTGTGTTGTTAAATAAATGAAATATTGGTCAAGTTTGTAAATCAGCGACATGCCATTCAAAGAATTCTGGTGGAATAACATTTGATTCCATTTTTTAGAGCCAATTAAAGAAGAAGAAGCATTCCAATCGTGAAAGACTCGGTAATAAGAAGATGCAGAATAATTGGAAAATTCTATTGCCTGACTGTAGAAAAAAGTAGAATAGATTGAAACCGCTCCACAACTAAATCTGAAAATAATGATTGTAACAGTCATGAAAATTACGAACCATCGAAAATACACTATTAAAAAGAATGTCAACATGAGCACGAATAATGCTGCAACAGCTTTGTGACAATTAGGAATACACAAAACCAGTTTAAAGGTGGCTGAAAGCATGAAGTGTAAAATGGAAGAATCACTGAAGTAATAAGAATTGGATTTACATTTAATGGGGTAAATATACGAAAAAACGCCAAATGATTGTGGTAAAGAATGATGAAAAAGAAATAAGATTGGCTGCTCTCACTTAAAAAAATTCACGAGCACTAGCTATTGAGTGCGGAATTGAAGAAACTTTGACTATGATTTTATGGAGGATATTGTTCACAATTACGATACACTAAAAAGAAAATTCGCTAAATCTCACAATGCCAGTCTAAAGTCTCTAATCTTGACTGGAGAGATGATATGCAATTCTTGATCGACCAATGTCAATCATTTTTATTTCATCTATTTAAAACATTGTTAAATTTTAGTAAGGCAAGCTGTAATTCTCCAGGAATTTGCACGACCTGGGCATTGTGACCAATTACTACTAGTTTGAAAGTTCATTTCGTGTTTATGAATGTATTTATGGTTCTGAACTCTTTCCGAATTAAATTTCATATAAAGTGAAATCATCATTTCTCAAGTTCAAAGTCCTTTATGACAAATAATCTAAAACTTTAATTTGAGTTACCGGGGGAAGTTTTCCCAAGGAATATAAAAGATAAAGCTATTTTAAGAGTTTTAAATTTTTTATCATAGTGTTGGAACATGGCTGAATGATGTCCGATATTCCAGATACCTACTGCAAGACAAAAAACAAATGAAACAGCAATCTTCAAACTGTGATACATTGATTTATTTTAAAAATATATTTGTTGCATACTAAACATGATTAAAATGATTTAAAATAAAAAAATGTAAATATAAAAAAGTGTACAAAAACAACAGGAAAATTTTTATTTTTTGACAAAAAAAATTTTGAGTTAAGTTAAAAATAACTTCTAAAGCACTGAGACAAAAACTTTGTTATATTAAGATAGGCCTTCGTTATAATTAATTTTGGTTCAGTACATTTTGTATGGAATTTTTTCGGGGACAAATTATAGATTCGTTATACTGGAAATTTCGGTATTCGTTATAGTGCGATTTAATCAGCAACCAAAATCCATTCTTTATTTAATATAGTTAAAGACAGATTACGTAATCAAATTATGTAACTATACACTAATTTTGTCATTGAAATATCAGGTAATTTTACTTTTTCCTTCTCATCACATGTTTATACCCAGCCAAGACAAACAATGACAGAAAATCATGCTTCATCTTTTTCAATTAAATTTTTGATATAAAATTTAAAAAATCAATAAAAACATCAAATTCAAAATAATAATTAAAGTGCAAATATAATAAAATGAAACCAATGGGGGGATTTAAAATTAATTAAAGGGTAATTGGCTAATGGGAAACCAACGTTGTCAACAAAATATTTAAATCCCGAGACAAAAGGAAACCCGACTCCAAATTATAAAAATTAATTAAATTGTTACAGAAAACTCTGATGGACGTGAACAAAATTTGATAGCATCAATGAGCGCCTGCAATTGAGTCCGTCTAAATGAAAATCCAATTTTTAGGGATGCTATAAAAATAGAAGGCGTTGCAGTAAAATGGCCAATTTGGTCGAAGTAAAAATCAAGAATTGAAAGCACGGAGATAGTTAGCATAAATTTGCAAGAACTCGTTGATAACCCGTAGCACTTATCAGTAGGGTACCAAAAAATAGATCTCCCATTTGGAAGACTTATCCCAGCACGAACATTTAAAATTGTGTAGTATCAAATCATTGATTCACATTGAAAGTTTAGAATAATGTAGAAATCTTGTGGATATAAAGGTGTGTAATCAGTTGTGATGACTTAAATTAACGCTATTGTGTTGGGTTGTTCGATACAGTTGAATGACATCAGGAGTCAGAGTTTTGAAATCGGCTTTCATTAAAACTCAACACTTAGAAAATATCGAAAAAATGATAACCGACTATTAATAAAAACATGAGAAAGTCAAATAAAACCAAATATATTTCAAGGAAATTATCCTCATTATTAGTCTGCCATCATAATCCTTGTCAAATGCTATTTACGGAAATAATAATGATGTTATATATATATATATATATAATTAACGTTCAATCAGCAACAAATTTATTGAGATTATTTAATTAAATCATTAAATCATAACTATTAACATTACATCAAAATACATATGTCCTATAATTGTTAATCCATTTTTTCATTATTTTACTGAGGATACTTAACTTTATGTGCACTTCTATATTACTTTATAATTTAGGCTGTTTAGCAGCCTTCATAATGGACGCCGGCTCTTTATACTGGTGGCGGGTTTGAAGCGTTTGAAATAAAATAAATGGCATCCGTTTATTTATTAAAAATGCATCATCACTTTTTTGTTTTTGGAATAATAATGGATGAAATAAATATAATTGTAATTACTTTTATTTTAAGGATTCTGACGAAAACCATTTTTATATCAAATCACAAACAGTCACTCATCAAACAAGAATGTCCTCTGTTCATCAGTATTACGACGGTCAGATTATATCCATTGAGACGGTTGTAACCAAACCACGTTACAATTGTGAGAGCGTTTTTAAAACCTTAATTCATAGAACTAAAAATGGTATTAAAATGTAATGTATATACTAATTTAAGTATTTTCTCAGGAAAGAGAGATCAAACCCAAAGGTCGTTCGCCAGAAACATATTGAAATGTGAACAAAAATCCGCAAATAATTTACATAGGTGTCTTTTAAAATCCCATGAATGTGATGGTAAGAATTGCTTGCAATTGAACAGTCCTCCCAAAACCGATGAATCGGCTATTCCACAAGATATCGTTGACAATAATCGGAAGTCTAAAATAAAAAAGTCATTTTCCTTTAGCAAACGAAAAAATAATACTGTAAAGAAGGTGGTTGAAAATAATACTAAAATCAACAGCAATACTGACAATCTAGAACCAATTAAGAAGCCAAAAAAGAGTATTAAGAAAAGACTGAAAGATTGGATGAATAGAACTTCTATACTTGTGCCTAATGAACCGATTACTCCTATAATCCTCACTCCGAATAGGAAGAAATCAATCATTGAATTGAAGAAGTATATCTCAACAGAAGAATCTGAAATGGTAAGCAGTTAGTTTTATTAATAGTTTAAAGGTTTTCATGGAGGGTTGACTTGAATCAGTGATATCAAATATTTACTCTCATTTATTCTCTATGGATACCATTTGTAAATGATCTAGTTCAGGTGCGTCCGACTTCTAGGAGCTACTTTTTAGGAGACTAGTGAATTCCGATCCTTTAGTAAACTTAGCAAAATAAAATAATCATATTAGATCTAATATTTTGAAGCTGATATGAGCTAATACAGTCGACAGAAGTTTTTTTCATGATCTACGTGCCTGTCCTACCTGATTTAGTTCAATGCGAATTTTTCGATAACCCCATGGTCAAGCAGATAACCTTTGTAAAAACCAAGTGAAGTGAAACATTCTTGGTCTTAAAAAAGTAAATTAATCACAATTAAGCACTTAACAGTTGGATTTTGATGAGAGTAGGGACCAATAAATGGTCACATTAATTTTTCATTTAATATATCATTTACTATTACCCCACTTGAAAGATGGGTAATACGATCACGATAGCGAACTGTGAATAATTAAATGCTTTAAAAGAGCAAGATGAATTTTGCTGTGTTACTTTACAACCGCCGTTGATGATAACTGTTTGTATGAGCTATATTCAGATAAATCATTACCTGCAAGTGGAAACAAATCTTGCCCGAACGAGACTCAGGCTCTTCACTATACTGAAAAACCACGCAGTCGAACCTTCATAGGTCAAGACTGTTAAGTGGTTTATAAGAATAACAAACTAACAGATCAAATCTTTATGCCTAGCTGATGTAAACTAAAGATTTGAATGTTTCAGGAATGTCACTGAAGAACTTAAATGGAATTGTAATTGATTGAAGGTCTATCTCGTATGGAGGAGTCAATGTTTGTTCTGTAGAAAAATTTCAATTAGGCAAAGTAAAATCCTAATCAACTGACTTTATATAATGGGGCGCTAAAATAATGGTAAAAATCGTCTTGTTTTATCTCGCGACTTTTCCATGTCGCGGAAACATTTTGAAAAGGAATTTTTATTGAGAAAGATATAAGATGATCTTTTTATTTTGTTTTAGAATATATTTTTTGCTAAAATGGTTGGTTCTTATTCGACTGCCCTATTTCATCACATCCATTCTGTGTTTCGTAATTTATTGACACTGTCTTAGAGTACGGAAGGGTGATGTAATATAGAGTTGTTGGATTATTCGATTTACATATTATATTTACTTATTTAACTATTTATTTTAATTATTTTATTTAATTATTTTATTTATTTAGATGTTTCATTTAACATATTATTTTATTTATTTTTATTTATTCAAAAAAAATTTAATTGTAAAAATCCTTGATAATAATTGTACCAAATTTGTATTTTGAAGTCATTACTTAAATTATACAACATAAAATATTTACTTAAAAATTTTAACTTATTTAATTCATTAATAAATTATTTTATTAAAAAAATTTGAAAATTATTTGAAAAGTCCTTGACAAATTTGTACTATAAAGAAATTATATTAAATTGTACTAAATTTAATTACAAAATAAATTATCACTTAAAAAGTATAATTTAAAATATTTACATTAAAATCTAATTTTGAAAATCATAACAAATTTCACATTAGAATTCGTTATCTGAGTTTACTTTTAAAAATATTACCTTATGTAATTTTGTCAACTGAGACTTTTACATATTCTTATTTACTTTTTAAAAATATTACCTTATGAAAATTTATATGTTAATACTAATTAGTAGGTAGATAATAGTAGATGTTTACCTGCTAGCAGATGTTTTTGAGACTTTCAGAGAAAAAACATTTGACGAAGATGGATTTGAAGTTTCTCTTTTTTGTTTCTATACTCAAACAGTTATCTGACCAGTAAAGCTTATTCAAGATCCAAAACCCTACGCTTATTTGAAATAGGCATTCGTGGGTGAATAAAATTTATTAACAAACATCATTTTGAAGTGGATGATTCAAGTCAAATGACGTATCGAGATGTGAATAATTTCTACCGATGGGCTTTAGCTCAAAAAGTCCCCGTCGGTAAATTTGAAATTATCTTAAAACCATGGATACCTATTTTCTTACTGGTTCACTGCCTAAAGTGATCACTGATAATCAATCCATTCAGTTGACAATGCTCAATAATTCGAGTGCAGAGATGACGGACAATCTGTTCAATGCATGTGGCATTATACATATATATATATATATTCTTACTGATACTTCTTATTTTATGATAATTGCGAAAATTTTGAGTAATTATTGGGAAAGAGCAACTTGTGAGGGGTTGTAGATAAAATCTATAAATCCAATAATTAATGTTCAAGATTTTATGCAAGTTTTTAAACAATATATTTTGTTGTCGTTTTTCAATTATAATAATAATTATTATTATTATTATTATTATTATTATTATTATTATTATTATTATTATTATTATTATTATTATTATAGGAAAAGGAGAAGCCCACAAATATAATCGCTCGAATATCCACAAACGCAAAGGTTATTAAATTTCATTAAAATTGGTCCTTGATAATAGCTGATTATATTAATATTGAGATCTATTTTACTAGGAATCAGCTCATTATATAATTTCCCATATTTAGACTAAAGCCTTTGAAATAATCAAGGATGAAATAATGTTTATTGATGAAGAGGATGAGGAAAATGATTTGAATTTTGATGACAGTTCCAATAAAAGGGTAAATGAAACTTGCAGGCAATTGAATAATAGACTTCTGTGAATATTCCAGATTCCTTTGTCAGAATCTTTCCGAAGTTTCAATTTTTTATGTCATCAAGAATCAAAACCTAAGGAAATAGTGAGTTTTTTATTTATTTTTGCATTTATGTTTGGTTTCCTAAGTTATTTATTCTCTCGACTATATAGATCTCTAAATTGGTATAGATAATTTTCTGACCCCTGGCCTCGGAGATAATTTATTTTCCCACTTTTCATTCTCTGGAAATAAGTTTATCATTGATCCACCCTTTGCTTTGGACGGTTTGCATTGCCAGGAGGGGACCACAGATTTAAGGAACTATAACAATAGAAAGCATAATCTTTTATTGTGTTGAGGTCACAAAAATATAAAAAAATAAAATTGAATGAAAATTTAACGAAATCGAGACTAGAAAATTAATTAATGATGTAATTGGTAGCAAGGGGTGACGCAACGCTTGCAAAATTATTAAAAAGTGAATAATTACACATAAAAGGAGCCAACTTACATAAAAAAAAACATTAAACATTATAAAATAGATCACGGGGAACAACAATAGAGCATTGTTTTGGTTGCGAGAGAGTTTTAAAATTTAAGTACAAATTAATTAATTCATTAGAAGAAAACATCATGTCGGATAGCCTTAATTATGAGAACATGATCAATGATAATTGGGAAATCAATAGTGAAAAATTCTGATGACCATTTATTTTCAGGTGCCACACGAAGGATTTGTTAGAAGGTTCTTGAAAATTATTTCAGTTTTAAGTCATTAATTATAGGAATAATTCAAGTATGAAAAGAGAAGCAAAATAAAAGAAGACGAAAAAACGCAAGTACGAAAGATTTAAAAATGGATAACGATTCGAGCGAAAAAAGATTGTGAAGACATTTAGTGGATATTTTGAAAGTGGATTATTCTAGTAAGTTGTGCAGAGTCTCGGCATTTACCAGTGAAGTCAATCAATTTATTGTTCATTACGTGTAATAATAATTGCCAATATACGTTTGGAGTTTTGTTAGTTATTGATTAAAGAAACAGGGAGTCAGAAACTGACCGACTAATAGTAGTTATAAAAAACTCAACAAGTGCACTATTTTTTTTATTAAAAAATTTATCTTTTTCAAAAAGTATAAATATAAATTCAAGGTGCATGTCCAATCATTAAATTCAATCTAAAGGAACTTATATTATAATTTACGATATTAATAAATATCTGTAGTTGTAATAATAAATTGATTATTGGGTTTAGGGTTAGTGAAAGTAGATGTTATCATTGAAGGGATTTAGCAAACTGTTGAATCTTACTGCAGTATCTAAAATGTATGATCAATGTTTATTCAAGTCATATTACATAATTGGATATATAGGTTTGGCAAAACAATCAGTATTTTGACAGATAGAGGTAGAAACTTTAAAAGCACGTATATGAAGAAAACGATAGCAGAATTAAACATTAAGCAAGAGTTTGCCTCGTCATATCAGCATCAATCAAATGGACTTGCCGACCTTATAATACGAACAGTGAGAGATATTATCACAAAATCCTTAAAAAGTTTGGATTGATACCACGAATTGAATTTAACATTGATGCTACTCATCAAAACTCCACGGAATTGTCACCATTTGAAATAGTGTATGGAAGAAACATCAATATCCATTCCAAATTCAATGTCTAAGAAACAAGTAAATCAAATTTGAATGATAAAGGTAGAATAAATTTAGAGAAAACGTCCATAAAATTGAGTCAGTTTAAAAGTGAGAAACGGGTGTAATACATTTTAAAGTGGGTGAGTGGTTTTAGTTAGAATAGAACCAAACTAAAAGCAGAAAAATGATTTTCATTATGAAGGACCATTTCAAATAATAAGATTCATCTCTCATTACGTTGAGCTCCAGTGTTATCGCGGGATAAAGCAACTCAGAAACGAGTGGTTGAAGAAGTAGGCAAAGCCTTGAAGTGGCGAAAGTTACGATATTAATAAAAATCTGTTGTTTTTATAATAAATTGATTATTGGGAATTTCGAATTTTAAAATGGAAGATATTAAAATTACAACTTTGTAAGTTATCATAACTTTAAAATGTTTGGGTTTATAAAGAAATCGCTTGATAAATATCTGACAATTCTCCTGTCCTGCGATAAAATAACAAATCCGAGATTCGACAAACCCGTATCCGAATTTACAAACAGAAAACAACCTTCAGTTTCAACATAAATCGTTTTATTTTAACTTTTTTTAAGTGTCCTTTTTTATTTCTCACTATATAAGGTTAATGCTGGTTTTCGAAGCTTTCGGTTTCTTTATGTAATGCCAGCCACCTACTTGATTAATAGTCTAATCTAAACTTTTAGCATCCTTTTGCTGCTTGATTAATTTGTTACTCAGATTCTATGAGCCAGAAAGCTTTAATTTTTATCTGTCACACTGTTCTTATGAACTTCTTTGCCTACTTAGCCACAGGTTTATCTTAATTGTCTGTCATTCTTTTGTCTGAGATTGTTCCTCAATACTGATTCTGTTATTTCTAATTCCCTATATTTTTGTTTTAACTATTTCAATATTTTTAATGACCCAAACAGAATGTTATGACGGTCTTGGTACTTTTCTTTAATTTTGAAAATATAGATTTCATTAATTGGTTTTCCAGATGGCCGTTGAAGTTTGCAAGTGTAAAGAGCGGACGAAAGAAATAATGATAAAGTATCTGTTGAGCAAATTAGAGAACCGTAAATTTGATGTTCAAGAAACTGAGAAATATGATAATGTATCTCAACATTTTACCGATTGTCCAAGCTATTCAACTTCATCCCCAGATCGAAGAACAATACATAAAAAGAGTTCGACCTCATCACCGAATAGCCTTAGTGTGCCAATTGGGAATAGAAACCGACGAGGAAGCGTCATATCCCTTAATTCAGAATCCCACTTGGACGTGATATTCGAGAATATAAAATTTTTGAATGAAGTAAGTTAAGCCGTGACAATCGTTTGTCAACGAAACTTTTTTTTTAAATAATCTGTTTAGAGGGCTGAAAACCATATTGAATAGAGAATGCCTGGCGAGAGTTTATAATATTATATTACTTTACTGATTCTGAAGAGATTGAAAAATCATTTTGTGATTTTCCACGATTTTTAAAAAAGGACACAAACCCTTTCCTTTGACCACCGAGATGACAAACAATTCTAACATAAATAACTAGTTTGCATCGAAAATGCATGTATGCATCGGTTCTTTAATGTCCGTACCACCAAAAGGCATTCCTACAGATCTACTATAATATACATTACATTTTTATGCAAACAATGTACGATCCGCTAAGTAATTAAAAAAGTAAACAATAAGTTACATACACATTAACAACTAAACAAAAGTAACAGAAAAGAAATTTACCATTCTTTGTTTTAATTTTCAGTACTTTCGTAGCATTAGTTTCATTCTTTTTTTTGGGCATATCACATTCGGATTGTTTATTATGTAATCGTGAATTCACCAGAAATTAAAATGATAATATTTTAGACATAGAAAAATATTTCATGTATGGCCTAAGTGAGAACAGTGCTGCAGAAACCTTTCAGCATGTCAGTGCTCTGTGGGATACACAATATTAACCTATGTTTTGGAATGTACATAAGTTGCCGGTTTTAATGTGTTAGACATTGGCAGAAATCAAAAATAGTAACCGTGCAATTAGGCACCTCCAATGGTCTAGTAAACCTTAATAAGTAAGGATATCGGAACTCAAACCTTATAAATGCTGTTGTTGCAATTATTAAATTGTGACATTTTCATGATATAAACTTTCCATGGCCGGAAACGGCTAAATGATTATATTTCTGCCAAATTACACCTCATGGCTACCTCAATTAGCAACCGAATTCATATTGTATAACTTGATTGAGATCCAATGGGCAGGAGAACTCGGTTACCAAAACTACTTACTAATTCTCTTTGACTGGTCATAGACTGCCGCTAGAAGGATTTACGTCGTTACTAAGTTTTCAATCATTTTTATGTGACAATTTATTATATTAACAGATTCGAAATGTGAATAATTATTATTTATTTAAACAACTGAGATATTCGTATTTATAACATTAATATAATTATTGCTCATATATAAAATATTTGACTTTTATATGTAGATTTAACTTTTTTTGAAACACCTGATAAAAGTTTAGTTTATTTGTGAAACTATTTGCAAAGGTAGAGTAAGTGAAAGGGTTTTTGTAAAAAAACATGGAATGGATATTGCAAGGTTTAATTATGCTTATTATTTATTTCACAATTATCACCAATGTAATCGTCCACCAGTTGTCCCCATGGCCGCCAATTTTGGCAGCATCGCAACAGTTTATATAAACATGACAGATAAATATTTAAAAGACATTAGCAATAGATTTTCTAAATATTGTTGAGAAATTTAAACAAAATATTAAATGTTTTTAGTAATTAAAAATTGCATATTGTTATATCCATTATAAATGCACTGGGCTATGGCGGTTGTAACAATGGGGCTCAGGTTCGAGAGGATATTTCCAATCGCAACTTTTCTGTAAGCCCCGCAGTTCTAAACTTTACTGTGATGCAATAGGAGCTATAGATATTATTCCTCTGTACTTGTACAATGTTCATGGATTAGGACTTCATGCACTCAACGATATGATAACTTCAAGAACAGTTGCCCACGGGCGTTTATTTACAAATTTCAAAATTTTAGTACAAAAGAAAAGATGGAATTGTCAAGCTTAAGCTTTCATGCTACAGCCAAAGTTGACATATTGAAAGGTTCACGATTTTCTGTTGTAATTATTTCTCAGTTTGATCACTGGGCCCAATAATGAGTTCCAGTTATTTATTATTTCATTGCCTATATTTAATGGAATCTGTAATTCTAGATTCATTGTCCCGCAGAAACTATTAGTTATTTCATCGAATCAAAAGATTATGAAACTTACGAAAAAGGTTTATTGAAGGTGTTGGATTCAAAGGTGTCTCTGGAGAACATGATTTTGTTTTTCAATTTGATCCGTATTATTGTCAAACAAATCGACGATCCAACATATGGAGAGAATAAAGACATCAAACGGATCATGAGCTTTTCGGAAGGATTTTTAATCAAATATTATTTAGCAGAAATTTCCAAGCATGGAGAATTGGTTAGGAATTTTATATTATTCATTGCTTTATTAAAATGCATAATTGTCACTTTTTAATAGCTACCTTGCATTTTGTTTTGTCAGTTCCGCTTTGTGGTTTTTTATAGTTAATCAGAGAAGGATGTGAGCCACCGAGAGAACGGTGAGACTGTGGAATATTCATGATATGTCGAGGGGGTTACCTTATCCCAAACAAAATAACCGTCATTATTTCCGAACAGATAGGGGTGACAGAAATTAGTTTTGTCATAGTTATAGGTGAAACTGTAGTCTTAATTGATCCTATGAATCGGTGAGGAAATAGCCTGTAATTAAACTATTAATGCTACACTGAAACTGTCACCTAACTCAGGGGTTTCTAAAATGGTGGTCAGCGGATAGCTAATCACCGGTCCGTAGAAGAGTCAAAAATTAATTTTAATTTTCAACTTTTAAATATTACTTATTGCAACAAACCAAATGACGCACTCAAACACAAAACAGAGGGCAGCCATAAATATATAAATTTAATTCTGATGGTCAGCGATCTTCAACATTAACTTATCGCCAGTCCGTCGCGTGCAGAACTTTAATAACCACTGACCTAAATTATTTTTCTCAATATCTAGCTTGTTATATATATACCTTTGATCGGAGCCTTGCAAACCCATTTGGATACCTGGCGACAGATACTGGATATGTCAGTGGGAAAACATTTTGTAAGATAAGATATTGTAACCTGAGTTTATGGCATAATATCATATACCAGTGAATTAGTACAATCTTTTATCCTCTTCCCCACTGGTCGACAAGCAGTTGGCCTATAGTTTGGAATGAAGAAAAATGGAAATGCGCTGTGATTTATTTTTATGGAGGAAATTTGTATTTCATAAGTGAGAAATTCAAAACGAGATTTTAATTCAAGATTTCTCGCACAATCAAAAATAAACATTTAATAAATTGATTCAAATTAATTTAAATATTTCACTTATTATGATATAGTATTAATACGGATGGATTCATTAAAGGGCACGTAGAGGTTAGTTTGCAGCAACGGCTATTTTGTATAGAGATTTGTTATAATTTTATCTGAATAACTCTTATTTTACTGTAATTCTGGTTGACAAGAGCTTTACTTATAGGATCAATTCATTCTACATTCTGAGAGCGTTGATTAGCAATCCAGCAGTATCATTCGATGGTGCCCATTTGTGCCGAGGTCTAATCGTGGCGCCTTTCACTAACTTTGTGCTTGTTTTCAATGAGGCCTTCAAGAGGCTACTAGCAAATCCTAGCGATCCATCCCAACTGTTACAAATCCCGTCAGCTAATCAAAATTTCAAAATTATTTAATCAAATCCTTTTATATTTTTGGTTTTCATTGTTTATTTAATTGAGTAAACTCTGAGGTAAAGTGCTTTAGGACGCCTATGTTTCCTGGTTACTACCTCACTGCATTCCGAGATTTTCTTGCTTATATTTATAATGAAATTATCACCTTGGTGCCCATTGAATGGCAGTATAGATTTCTTCTTTGCACTAATTAGCTTTAATTAATATCTTTTGAAGCACAGATCTCAACTGTATTTGCTCAAGATGAAACCATCTTATTTTAGATTTTATGTGAATAAAGGTGATTCAGTTACAGTCAAAACAACCTTATCTATTAGACATATTGTGATTAGAAGTCTTAGTGGGGTCAATATGACCGTTTTGGAACCAATTCCCAAATTTCTCTAGCGGTGCATTGAGTACAAAAGGGATTAAAATCTACACGAGTGCCTAACGCATACGAAAACCTTTACTCCGTCCTAATATTACATCTTCATATTATACAATAATAGTGTTTTGAGAAACAAGTAATACAAACCTTTTAATTGTTACGATATTAATCACAATAATTTTCCAAATTTTTATTAATCCTTCGATTAAGTAATTATTGGTATCACTTCTGCCTCAATAAATCTTCAATTTTACCCTTAGTTCAAATTCACTAGCTCTAGTACCAAGTGTTGGGTTTATTTATTACAAGTCGGCTTGTTCTCTTCGTATTTTCACTTTGCTAAGGAAATTAACAACATCCGATACAAGGGACTTTTATTTGTATTTACCACAACTAACACAAAAGTCGATACGATATTTCTTGATCTGCATCTTTGCAATAGGGTTAAGTTGAATTAGCTAATATTAGGTTCCATATATTTCTAATACAAAATTATTGTGCTTTCTGATTTATTAACATTAGAATTACGGAAACCGTCAATTTTACGGGTTCCTTAAATCTAGTGTTAAAACGCAGTTAGTTTCCATTTAAATCTTTCTTCTATAACTTATTTGGTCAAACTCAGGCTCTAAAAGTGCTTGCGTTATCTAAAATTGACTCAGAAAGTCTTTACGCAATAGCTCAAAAATACAATAGTACTATGCTAGTGTACTGGGTGTAATTAATTAGTTTAAATCTGTGGAAAGCTCATTCAAACTTATTCCCTCGATCAAAATACCTTCTTTTCCTAGTGTTTATGCTGTCTCACCCAGATGCCCCATAATTTTAATCCTACCACTATATTCCCATGAGCAAGCTCATGTTAAACTGTATATAGCAGCTGAAAATTCATGAGCAGGTGAGCTCCATTTCTAGAACTACTCCTCGTGATATTTTCACTTTCGGGTTCCTGACTGCCGATGGAAGGTCTTACGTCTCTTTCTATCTATATGCTTGTCCATACTCATCTATTTCTACAATTCCTATATCAATTTGTCATCATTACTCATTATTATTGTTGGGCCAGAACACAAACGGCCTTGAGAATTGTTTAAATGAATCGGTAATAAACACGCAAATACAACATGCAGATTTAAAATCGGACCCATAAAACACCAACTAACCATGCTAAAATATGAGAAAGAAAAACAATTAAATATAAAATTAAGAAACACAGAAATAGAAATAAACTAAAATAATAACAAAGTGCATCAAGATCCGCACGAAATAAACATAAACATAACATGAGAACATTAAAATTTGACAATTTACCCAAAGATGCGAAAATCCATAAAATGGAACAAAAATTAAATAATTTGAATTGGAAACAATTCATTTAAAAAATTAAAAAGAAAATTGTCAAATAAAATTACAAAAATAATAAAATTAAGAATAGAATATACTAGAAAATCACAAGGTCAAATTTTGTTTTACTAAATCAAATTTAACACGCAAGGTTAGGATCGTACAATAGGTATATATACCGATTCATTTTCACATAATTTAACCGTCTTAAGCAGTTTTTGAAACTAAAAACTATTTTCTGTCAGTTTTTGAAAACTTGAATCAGTTTAATCTGAACAAATCTATCCAAAGTCTTGAATCAGTGAAATTATTTTAATGTGAGTGAAGAAATGTTCAAAGACTTTCTCCACGTCGCACCCCGACAACATCATATGAGCTCTTTTGGAGGCGTCGGCGTGGGGAAAGGTTCATATGTGCGACGAATGAAACTATGTATGCCAAATATGAATATGTATTATGCCAATTATATGGCAATAAACGATTGATTCAGAAAACCTTTGTCGAAATTTTTTCCGGCCCACAGCCGACACATCACCGCAAGTCAGTAAAATCAACACACCCCAACCAAACTGTGTAAGTGCGGTGTAAGTCCACCAATAGTTTGTGCCCGTGAAGGCTACGGCGTGAGAACGCAGTAGCTGGAACGTCAATATTGTCCGTTATAGGGGAAATTGGGAAATGGGGAGGTAGTCTCTTGGCTACCCTTCCGCATCCCATTTCCTGAAAATTCGACCTAAAATCTTGAACGACAAACGGCTCAAAATCACCACACCGAGTAGTCCAGTGGACACTCGTAACATTCTAATATCGACATAAATACTCTTAAGATCAAATAGAAGGTGATCACGGGAAGGAGCGTTATAAATCACTGCTATGATCGTGATTAAATAAATACTAAAATCGGTAATATTTAACGGGAATAAATCTTAATAGCGATTAAATAGTTGTGTAATGAAACCGATACTGGGAAACTGAATTAAGATAGATTTTAGTTAAATTAGTTCTAAATAAATAATCCAAAATAAATTTAGGAAGGGCAAAAATGCTAATGGTAACAAATCCCAGTTATTATAATTAAATAAACGAATAAATAAATTTAGCGCCGATAAAATTAAGCCCAAATTGTCATAATCACGATAAATAATTAGTATGAGTAATGTTCAAGGAGAATAAAGTCTAAATGTGATTCCATTATCAAATAAGTAAAGGGATAGAAAAATCAGTAGTAATAAATAATGCTAACCAGCTGCTTCATGAACTAAACAAATAACCAGTGAAAGTAATAGGAAGGGTACGTAAATCAGAGAGAGTAAACGACTAGGAAAAATCGAGATAATAAGTTTGTAAGGATGGAATTTGAGTCAACAAGAGGATCACCAACCATGATAGTTATTAACATGGTTTTTATAAATTCATGCGAGGAACAACCGGGAAAACGAGATCGACCAAATCGTGCACTATTTTCAGCGTCAGCCGCGACCTCTCAATGCTGGGACAACCAATAGAATCTCCTACCGAATCATGTCATTTCATTATGCCTCAAATAAAAATTTTACTATTAAAATCTTGAATTTGTCGATTTTAAATGATTTTGTTTGGAAGCGAATATCGTAACCTGTCTACCTGTGATTCTGACGAATGCTAACAACTAACGCAGCCGAAAACGATAACGCACTCGCGAAGCACCTAGATAATGCATCAACCAAAATTTAGCAAATACAATGATCACCACATTACAACCCAACGAGAATAATACAACTCACGTGAAATCTCAAAAACCCAGATGATAGAGTTTTTCTTCCATGCTTGCGAAAAATGAATAGACGCCGCAGTGTCGAGGCACCCAAACGAAATTCGTAGATTAAGGCGAGTTAGCACAAGCTCCAAGTCGTAATTCCAGTAACTATGAAATATCCAGCCAAGTCGAATAAGTGTGGAAGCCGTTGCTAATCCTGATACATAAGAATTCTCCTGAAATAAGTCAGATGAGAAACAAGTTAACCTCGAGGCGATACTCACTGTAGTAACCCTACCAATAACCGCGAAGAACCCAATAATCAAACCAGTTTACCCCTTATAGTTATTCCACCACCAATAAAATCCATTACCATTTATATGTTAAAAGTTATTATTATTATAATGATAGTGAACAGCATACCGATGCTAAATTTTAAATAACTTAATGAAAATGTTGTTGATCTAAATCATGATTTACCAGTTCAAGACCTAGACAGTGTAAATATAATTAAACAGAAGTGAGGGGCAAAGCGCATACAGACCTTCTATCGGTAGTGCGTTGAACCCGCTATGAGATCGAGCCAGAGCAGTTCCGTCATAGAGTTCACCTTTGGCGACCTCAAAAACCAATGGTTGCATTTCCAACGTTGCGTAGCAACGGGTAGCCATCGGGGTAAGAAAAATTTATTATGTGTGGAAACCCCACATTATTTTAAATTATTTTTCAAAAATTTGGGCAGTGTTCCGCCCTTATTTTATTGAAAATTCCTTTTTTCATACAAACGTTAGTCTATGGTAAATTGAAATGAATGCATTATCATAAGATCATTATTTTAGTCCAACAACTCATATTTGCTTTCCTATGGTCGCCACAGTTACCACCATTCGTAAATCTCTATATTATCATCTCACAGATCTATACCAAAATGTATCATTTTATTTTAATTTTCCACCGCGATGATTATCAAACAATGTACGTGATCTAACCCTACTTTATACTTTCTTTGACCTAAATTTCTATCACTAGTCGTACCCTTAATAATATAATGATCGCCAAGAGTTAAATAAAAATTCAATTTTCCTACTTAAACATATAATAATGTTGTCCCTTTAACTCTAGCGATAATCCCGCATTTTACCCTATTACCACTCCGTCCACGCGATGCATGGACGCCACGGTGAATTCCAACGGTATCCTACTATGTGATCGATTCGAAACCGACCAGTCTAAGCAGACTCCGAGGGATGGTCAATGATAAAGCAATACATCAACGTCCTGCAAATTTAACTGCCGGTATTGAATATTGCTTCACCACTTATCCACAGACTTAATATATGTAAACTGAATATAAATAAGTTAGGGGAAACCTGCCGAGCAATGCCTAAAAACATCGCGGCCATCCAGAATAAGTTAAATTAAACAAAACATTAACTTAGAAAAATAAATTTCTACAAAAAAACAATACTTACAATCGACAAGTTTGTCAGTCAAGCATCAAAATTTGAAAAATTGTCATACGTCGGCATAAAAATTGACTAAACAATTGTCTAAAAATGTTTGTGTCTAACACAAGTGTCTAAAACAAATTGTCTCAACAAATTTCTAAAGATTTGGTGTCTACAAAATGTCTAAAAATTATGAAAATGACTGCTTTATACATAGTGTTTTCATGCCTTGGTGCGACCAATCAGAGAATTTTGAGCCTTTTTGGCTAATTTTCGAGGGGTTTTATAGCTTTTATTTTATTTTAAATATTTTATGTTTCTCCTTATTTTTCTCTATTTTTTGATATTATTTTCTCAATATTTCGTAAATTTTTATTTTTTATTATTTAACCATTCTTTTTGATTGTTTCTCTTTTTACCCTTTGATATTTAAATTTTTGGTCGCCGCTTCCGCCTATGTATTTTCTAAACCTTCTTTTGAAAGGTTTTGGCGGTTTTATGTTTTGTGTTTCTTTCTGTATCTGTAGGCTTTTCAATGATTTTAATTAGTATTTGTTTTATTTAATTTTGTTATGTTTTTATTTTGTTTTATTTAATTTGTTTTTTTTATTTTTGATTTCTGCTTGAGGTGCGTGCTTATGTTACAGCAGCCATATTGATAATTTCCAAACCTCATTAATTATTTTGTTTTAATTTACACAATTTTCTCATTTTTTATTAAATTATGGCTTATAGCCCAACACCTAGAAACTAATAGAATCAGCCTTCTCACTTACCAAGTAATTATGAAACTCAAATAATTTAGTAAATAAAATTTATTCGCAAAGTTTTTTTAATTTTGTAAAACTTTTCTTTGTTTTCAAGAAAATAAAGTATTTTAAAGCGAGTTTTAAAATTTATTTTATAAAAATCTATCTAGTTCCCATATGGATTATCATTTATTTTTGATCAGAAGTGAATATTTTCCAATCGATCTTTATTTTCTTGAAGTATTTCAAAACCAAACCTTAAACTTTCTAATTGATTTATTAGTGTATTGGTAAATATCTCCATGGACATTTCCAAGAAAATGAATCCATCCTCTTCCATTCTTCAGAAATAGATGATTAAACTTCTCGGCCTGCCTAAATATACGATTCAAAATTGCTTTATTTGTTACCGGAAACTTATCTAAATCCTGAAATATCTTTGATGACTTCTCCATGTTTTCTGATCTATAGCAATTTTTGCATTCTTATTTAAGTCATTAAAATTTCTTGTCTAAAGAACTTATCTTATTGCACGAATTATTAATATGAAGTTGATTTGAAAAATGTTCTCTTTTCTTTGAAGTTAATTTAATATTGTTAAAAGATATCAACGAGTGCAATACACGGGTGGACAACCAATCACATAATTTGGAAGATCAAATTTGATGAAAAGTTTAATAATCATATTTTGACATATTTGTGCTACTTTCAATTGAAAGTAAATTATCATAAATTTAAAAAATGAATAATTTTTTTTCAAAATATATTTTAACGAAATTAACACGAACAATATTTCAAAGAAATTATCTACTTACAATTATAAATAATATGCATAATAATGTTTTGGAGATTTATAAAATTCTTTTTATATGCGCAACTATAACAATAAACCGTGAAAAATAAAGTGTACGAAATAACTTCGTAAATAACGCCACAGGAAAATAATTTTACTCCATTTGGTTTTGCAGCTGCTCAATTTTCCACAATGAAAATTTCTGTTTCTCTTGAAATCGTTTGGCTTTATTTTTCTCGATTTCTCTCCTTCGAGCTCCCACAAACTTTGGTACACTCAACAGCTGTGAAAAATACATGATTATTGCCAGAAATCCGACACTGATTGCTGCGGTAAAGAAATAGAAAGTATAGAATTTCAGTTCGTCATTTGTGAATGGTGATGGTAATTGGAACCCGCTAAATTGAGAAACTGGACAGTCTTCATCAATTCGAATAGGACATAATTCTATTTGTTTATACACTACTGCTAAAGTGGATTTCCTTTCACGGATTCTGGTTCTATCCAAACCACATTCTGGACTGCACTCACTCCAGTGTGACCAGGAGCTAATCTATTATCAATCGATTATCATTAAAACAATCATTTCCCACCAAATGCTAACCTTATACTCGCACATCTGCCCTTCGTAGTCTTCATTGCAGACACAAATCGCTTCATCCCCACTTTTGCTTTCTTTACATACTCCATTAATGCACAACTCGTTATAGCAAGCAGTTTCAATTTTTAAACAATTCGAAACTTTGTAATCAAGATCTTCAAGAAATGGATAATGACAAATGCATTCATATTTTCTAGATCCAAGAATTGGTATACACTCGTTAGGAAAACTTTTAATGGCGAGGCCTGACATGTTAACTCTACACATTTCATATCCTGTTTTAAAGCTATACTTTGATAAATATTTATTTAATAAATTTTATTATTGATTTATTTATTAATTGAAAAAGCAAAATAATTATATTGAAGAACATCTCGCTATATAATTGGCCATTTATCAACCTTCTCAGGCTAGAAATCACAATAACAATAAATAAATGAAATAAGGAATATTTAAACAAGCCAACTAATAATAATCTTCAAATTGTATCAAAATCTTTCAATTAAAACATTTTATTTTTTTTAAATATAAAAATTTAAAATTATTTTTAAGCGCAAAAATTTTTGAAATTCTCTCAAGCAAATTTTTGGAGCATAAAAATTAAATTTCAAATATTTTTTTACAAAACCTTTAACAAACAATATTATTTACAAGAGCAATTATTTAAATACATTCAAAATGCCTGCACTTAGAACTTTAATTATAGGACATAAATATCTCAAATTACTCGTTCCCAATTTGCCACACAAATCTTTCACAGTTATCTGAAAATTCGAAAACCTTATTTTTAGCTGGGATAGTTCCTAAAACTATCACAGTTAGTCAATCCATTCAGTCAACAATGGTCAAGAATTCGAGTGCAGAGATGACAGGCAGTAACTCCAATGTAA
Organism: Schmidtea mediterranea; assembly: GCA_022537955.1. Taxonomy (NCBI): domain Eukaryota; kingdom Metazoa; phylum Platyhelminthes; order Tricladida; family Dugesiidae; genus Schmidtea; species Schmidtea mediterranea. Next base: position 79,292,972 of record CM039681.1, read on the forward strand.
GTAGGATTTCATGAAAATAAACCGAGCTGGGCATTCATTATTGGACATACCACTAACTTTACATAATGTCGATGCAATTATAAATCGATTATTTCCAACATTTTGAACGATATTATACAGCAATTCTCTGAAACCCTCAGGAAAAAGCAATATCAAAACATTTTTCGTTTCTCTGTGATTCGATCAATTTGTTTCCTTTCGGAACTTGAACACGTACTAACTTCAGAATCAATAGGTACATTTTCTCTATACAAATCCGTTCATCTAGCATTTGAATTCAATATCCATTTATTAACTGTCACTTTTGTCATACACTCAAGAAATATTTAAATTTTCATTTTTAAGTAGCAGAAGAAATTTATATTGTTCAGATAAATTAACGCTTTCGCGCTTATAAGTTCAATTATCACCATTGAGTGCTTTTTAACCAGGCTTGGGCAACTTAAAAATTTCTTTTATAGAACTTGTACACATTAATGGACCTGGACATGCAGAGCTGCTCAATATCTCGAATTTAATATTTCTCGGTGGGGTGCACAAAAATTATTCTCATTTCATTTTTTCGTAATTATATAGTTTATGTTTGTTGAACAGGCCTGCATTAAACGAACTATAATTTACTTGCTACTTGTCCTAGAGTTGCTCTGTGTTTCCCCCTCTGTATTTCCATCCAGGGAAACAACTTCCATGTGGCATGCATTAATGATATGTTCACACAAAACTCCCAAATATTGCGGTTTACATCGACAGATAAATTCTCCACTATAACTGAACTGGCAATGTCAAGAATATCTGAAGAATTTGATTTACCTGTCACCAATGCACGCGACGGTGCCCATTTCAAAACAAGGTGCTAGAGTAATCAGATCACAAGGATTGGGAAATAGGCCACCAAATGAACATTCTTTCGCGAGAAACGACCACGTATAACCATATTTACAATCACATGAATATTCAATTGAATCGAAATCAAACTTGTTGTTAATTAGGTCCCCAAATTTCGAGATTTCTTTTTGCCATGAACTGGAGGAAAAGCAATTGGTGGAATGGACATTATCAATTCCCATGCACAGCTGTGATTGTCCGAGACATAAATCGGGACAAAGATATTTGTATTCATTTGTTGTACACAAAAATAAATTGAATAGAACCATTGGAATTTCGAGGTCGTATTCATTGAGGAACTTATGATTCCAAGCAAAACTCTCATTCTTCAATACGGAAATTTCATGAACTTCCGAAGTCAAATTAAAGTATTGAGTAGTGGCTATAATTGGATTTGCTGTAGACAAATTCCCAGTAAAATTCCATGGGAAAACTGTTGAACTTGGAATCACATTAGGAGGAATTGGCTGGTATAAATAACAGATGTCTATGCTAAACGGATTGCAAGGATTAAGGTCAGTGAGAGTGTCCGTCATGGATAAGCAGTACATGAAATAGGAATAATAGCAAATGATCTTGAAAAATTTGTCTTTCTCCTTATCGCAGTGTGCAAATATGATCGAGTTCTGATTTGCAAAATGCTCCGAGAGAAAGTTGTACATCAAGGACACATTCTGTTTTGATTTGAAATCCAAATCGTATAAGTAGGAAAAGTTTCCGTGTTTAAAGGTCCGCAACCTCTCCAGATTCCACAAGTCTCGGTAAACAAAATTTGTTACTAAATCAATTACGTTGACAATTAAAAAAACAAAAATCATTTTTATTTTAATAATGAAAATTATTGATAATAAAATATCAAACTTAAATTTTCTCAATTGTTACAGTAAAACAAAATAAAATTGCATATTATTTTAATCATAGAAAATAAATATTAATTAAAAATCAAATAAAAAGCGGATTCATTGAAAGAAAATAATTTCAAAATTGGATTGTAGAATGAAAATTTTGTAAAAAAACTAAATCCAAGAAATTTTCTACAAAGTAAATAAAATAAAATGAAAGAAGACTTGATTTTGAATTAGAACTCTTCTACGGTCATGTCTTCGAAAGATTGGTATTCATTTATGATGTCATTTAAATTGGACTCTGCTTCAGTAAATTCCACTTCGTCCATGCCTTCGCCAGTGTACCAATGGAGAAAGGCTTTTCGACGAAACATCGCACTGTATTGTTCAGCGATTCGTTTGAATATTTCCTGAATTGCCGTGTTATTTCCAATAAATGTCACAGACATCTTCATTCCTCTTGGAGCAATGTCACAGACTGCAGTTTTCACATTGCTTGGTATCCATTCGACAAAGTAAGAGCTGTTTTTGTTTTGAACATTGAGCATTTCTTCGTCGACCTCTTTCATTGATACTCTCCCTCTGAACATTGCGGCGACTGTTAGATATCGACCATGTCTTGGATCACAAGCAGCCATTAGATTTTTACAATCAAACATTTGCTGAGTTAGATCATGAACAGAATAATTTCTATATGGCTGAGAGCTTCGGCTAGTTAATGGAGCGAATCCAGGTACAAAGAAATGAAGTCTGGGGAATGGTATTAGATTTGTGCCCAATTTTCTCAAATCAGCATTGAGTTGACCCGGAAATCGTAAGCATGTAGTAATTCCGGACATTGTAGCACTAACTAAATGATTAAGGTCACCGTAAGTTGGATTAGATAATCTTAGCGTTCGGAAGCAGATATCATAGAGAGCTTCGTTATCAATAGTAAACGTTTCATCGGATAATTCTAGAAGGTGATGGATTGTTAATGTGGCATTATAAGGCTCGACGACCACGTCAGATACCTAAATATAATTATTTATTATTTCTGGAATAAACAATAAACCTTGGGTGAAGGATAACAAGAAAATGTGCATATAATCCTGTCTGCATACTCTTCTCGGATTTTACTTAATAGTAAAGTACCCATACCAGAACCAGTTCCTCCTCCAAGTGAATGAACTACTTGAAATCCTTGAAGACATTCACAATTCTCGGATTCTTTTCTCACAACTTCCATTACAGAATCAATGAGTTCTGCACCGTCAGTATAATGACCTTTAGCCCAATTATTACCGGCTCCACTGTGACTATATACGAAATTATCCGGTCTGAAAAGTCCTCCATAAGGTCCTCCTCTGACATTATCCATTGTACTTGGTTCCAAATCTGATAAAATAGTTCTAGGAACAAGTCGACCCCCTAAAAAGATATATTAGTCATGCAATTTTTAAAGACAAATTTACCAATAGCTTCGGTGTAATAAACATAAATTCTTTCTAACTGAAGATCACTATCACCTTTATAATACCCATCAGGTCCAATCCCATGTTCATCAGATATTACTTCCCAGAACTTCAAAAATAGTAAGCATAACTAACAAGCTGTAGAACATACCTTTGAACCCATCTGATTACCGCACTGGCCGACTTGAACGTAAACTATTTCTCGCATTCGTAAGGTTTCTAATAGTAATGTTTAAATATGATATATTGATGGGAATTGACGAGAATATAATCATTTAAATTATCCGTGAATTTGTTTATGCCAGCTTGTAAACATTTATTGCAATGTCTTGCGTAATAGTTGTAATACTGAATTTTTATTAGATAAATGCTGATGCTTTATCCCTGTATATCCCTGTATTTACTTTTTTGTCCCGTAACTCCCTGTATATCCATGTACACAGTGGTGTTGTGCTAATTTTATTTTACCGGAACGCGTATATATAATTATATAGACAGGGCTGATCCTGTGTAGGCGCCGCTCTGTGCGGTTCAAAAACCGGTTCACGTATTTGTTTCGGTTCGGTTCGAGTTCTGGTTCAGCAGAAAAAAACGTTCCGGACTCCGGTTCACGGTTCGGAAAAACAAGCCGGTTCGTTCCGGTTTTTGTTCCGGTTCGGGTTCGGTTGAAACCCTTGTTTATAATAATACATAAAAATTCGTCAAAAATTAGAAAAAAAAATCAGCAATTCTTAATTTTTTTTCAATACGTCAGCCAATTCTCATTATCAGAAATCATCTTTAGTTCCGGAACGCGTTCCTGTCCAAAAAGGAAGTACCGGAACGACGTTCCGGCTCGACAACACTGCATGTACATCCACGTGTATTCCATATTTCCTTGTTTATCATGTATATCCATGTATATCACAGCATATCTCTGGATATCCCATATTTCATTTTTTTATTCTGAATATCCATGTTTATCCCTGTAACGCTACAAGACTACTTTTAATAGCAATAAAATGAAATGATAAATCGAGACTGGTCAAAAACTATATTTTACGCATTGCACAAAGACGTTGTTGTGGAAATGAAAGGGAACGAGTACATAAGGATCACTCGCATACAATAATCAACAGTAACTGGCTGTATAAATTATGTAATTATTACTGTAAAATTCCGAGTATAAGTCGCAGTTAATACGACGTACAGTTTATACAACTAAATCCAGTTTAATTTAAAGTCAGCTTATTTATTTATCTCAGTCTTTCTCCACATCACTCTTCAAAACCATCACAAATTTCATTATCAATAACTGTGAAATTCTTTGATAATTCGACATTTTCAGGAAGGTCTTCAATGTTTGGATTAGACTCATTGACTTCAATTTCAGGAATATCATCATCTTCATCGAAACAAACAGAAAAGCCATTTAAAATGGTTGCAAGATTAACCTAATCACAGGAAGAGACAAACCATTGGAAAACAGTATCCCAATCAACGGCCTTTATTTTTCCTAGCTTAGTATGTTTGATATTTCTCATAATCATTTATGATCTAGTCTTCATTTCTTGAACAATGTAAACTAGAACGAGCGGTTAATTCTAAGATCAAACGACTGCACCTCTGGTGTCAATTCAGTCAGTATGACAGGTACTTTGAACTCTTTTATTAGTGACGAAATGTGAGCGATGAATATCCAATAAAAAGAATGATACTTTTGGATCCTGGCTCCATCGTGTCTTTGGAAACAATGCTATTTGATTCTATCATGCTTCCTTGAGCCATATCTCAAGCGTTTTGTTATTCACCCAACTAGGTCTATTAACTGCAATGATAAGTTTTTATTCAGGAATGCGAGTCTAAAATAAAAAAGATTGCAGTTTAGTACAGTCTTTAAGTAGACATTAATTGAAGGTGAAACGTTTTTTTCGAGTCCTACAGTTTCAGTTTGAACCTTATTTTGATCTTTATTTTCACGTGAATATTCTAAAAGCGTGTCACATTGAAAAGAGTCTTCTTCAAAATTTCCGATTTCATTGTCGTGCAAATCTTACTTATATATTAACACCAATTGTGATTTATTTATAAAAGTTAAGTATGATGATAGAAATATTGTGAGGAATGTCAATATGTTTGGATAATAAATAAATTGAATATAAAGAATGCAGTACACTCTAAGACAACAGTTTATCATCAGTGCAAAGCATAAGCCATTTGTTGCTGGATTTGTACTTTTTCATCAAAAACTTCCAATTACAAACGAAACATTTGTTGGAGAAAACTGTATCCATTCCGTTAATACGGACATTGGATGATTTAGCTGCCGACAAGTTTACTATGATTGAAAATTAATGGAAAAAAGGAAATCATGCAGCACACTTGTTACCAGCTGAAAACATTTTTAAGAGAATAAAAATAGATGAGCCACAAAATACATCAACATAAATTTCGAAAATCATTTTATCATCAGAAATAAGTTTGGATTTAGTAGGTAATAAACCTCCAAAAGATACCGAGTTTAGAAGCCCAACAGATTATAATGAGTAAGGTAGACCCAACCATAGATTGTGAATCAGCAGTGGCGGATTTATCGTCCATATATGACCCAGTGGCCTAAAAATGCATTTTCATTATGATTCGAGGAAAATTCGGTTTTTTGTATTGTTGGGCCAGAACGTAAACGGCCTTGATAAATGTTTAAATGGATCAGAAACACACACGCAGATACAACACGCAATTTAAAATAAACCTGAAAAACACCAAATAAACCCTATAAAATCTAAGAAATAAAAGAATTAAATATAAAATAATAAACATAAAAATAAAATAAAATAATAACAAAACGCACCAAGATCCGCACGATACCTACACAAATACAACAAGAAAACACGACAAATTCGACGAAATTGAAAAATTAATAAAAGTTCATTAAAGTGAGATTTAAATTGAAAATTTTGAATTAGTAATAATTCAATAAAAATTCGAAATAAAAAATTAGTAAAATAAATCAAAAAATATCAAAATTAAATAATAGAATTTGCTAGAAAAGAACAAGGTCGAATTTTGTTTTACTGCATCAAATTTCACACGTCACACAAATAGGTATAAATACTGATCCATTTTCACATTTAACAACCAGATTTTTTGAAAACTAACCATTTTTGAAAAAACCATTTCTCAAAGAGAACCATTTTAAAACTGTTAGAATCGTTTTGAAGATTGTCAATTATTTTTCAACTAGTTTAAATATTTCAAATCTATTTCAATCGAAATTTTTAGGTGAGAATCAGTTATGTTGGAACCCTCTTTCCACATCACGACCCTGCATCTCAATGGAGCTCTGCTCGGCGTCGATGTGGGGAGAGAGGTATTTATGCTATTTTATGTTCGATTTTATTTTGATGTTTTATGGAATGGTCAAAGGGGTAATTTGTTTGTTTTATGATTAATAAATTTTATTGATATGAATAACTTAAATTATATATCTTTATAAATTATAAATTTTAAATGTCGAAATTTTTCCGGCCCACAGCCGACACATCACGCAAGTTAGTAAAATCAACATAGTGCAGATGCATGTAAGTGCGTGGAAGATCGCCAATGATATGCACCCGTGAAGACTCAGCGTGCGCAACGCAGCGGTCGTAACGTCAATATTTATCCTTATAGCTGAAGCGAGAAATAAGGAAGAAGCCTCTGGCTGCTTCCTCGTTTCTCAATTCTGTAAAATCGACCTAAAATCATCTTACAAACGGCTTAAAATCACCACACCGAGTAGTCCAGTGGGCACTCAATAAATATAATATAAACACAATGGCGCTTAAGATCAATTAAAGGAAAAGGGCACGGGGACAACGTAAATTGAAATTGCTGATATAACCACTTCCGTGTCAATACCATAAAAGGAATTTAATAAAATTATGATTAATAGGAAATAAAATGAATTTAATAAAGTTATGATTAATAGGAAATAAAATGAATTTAATAAAATTATGATTAATAGGAAATAAAATCTCAATTGTAAAGTGATTTGATATAGTATACGAGATATAAAAGAAAATCTTGCTTGTAACAAAAACTAGTAAAGTTTAATAAAGAATATACCCTGTTTGTAAGGTAAATTTAATAAGGTTTCCGATTAATAAAAAATAAGATCTTATTGATAAAGTAGGTAAAGTTTATGATTAATACGAAAATAAAATCTTATTTGTGAAGTAACTCCGATACAGTTGACAAGTCATAGGGAATTAAACTCGCACCTACTAAGATATAGGAATTAACCACAAATCGAGATCATGTCCGTGAGGTAAACAAAGGTTACGATCAATAATAAATTAAATTCCAATAGTACAGCGAAATAAATGAAGTTTATGATTAATATCAAATAAGAAACCTCTGTTCGAAGAATAAATTCGGAAAATTTGGGATCAACAATAAAATTGAAACATTATTTAGATAGCTTCGACAAGCTAGGGCTACGTTGCAATTAAGCAAAGATTAAAAATTTGCCAATAAATTAGAATCATGTTCTAGATAAATTAATTGAAATTTATAACGAATAATAAGCTGTGAATTTGACAGAGAGTTCCCGAGTTACTATAAATCAAATGAATAAAGTAGGGATTGAACTAAATTATGATTGAATTGAGTAGCAAGACGCTAATTTAAGGAGTGTAATAACCACTGGATGACTGAGAATGAATAGATAAGTCTCGACCCGAGTAATTGTATTTGAAATAATATTAATAGTTTCCTCCATCCATTTTTCATGCTGCGTTCCGATGAGGGTAAAATGATCTCACGTTAGTTGAAACCGATTGCTTTAGTAAATGAGACGACATAGATGTGGCAAATCCAAATCGACAATAATCTCTAACTCGACAACTTAATAGAAGCGTTAAACCAATCCATTTTCACCTCGTGTAAAATCGACTTTAAGAAACGGTTTATTAATAACGACACACTGAAACACTCACCAAAGTTCGATAAGATTGTAAAATATCCTGACCAAATTAGGAGAAAACCTCCATCCGAGAAAGTTAATAAATTCCAAAGACATGGGTAGCCTAGTATTGCGACGAGATCCTCAAACGAATGACAAATATGTCCATAATTAAACCAATGTTTGGAATGTGATAATTAAAAATTCCGAGACGATCGGATTAATTGCATAAACACATTTGTCGAATTAATTAACAAACACAACGACAAATATTTGGATCATCACAGAAGTGACCAATTTAAATACCAATCTGCTTTGACTTTCGTGAGATCTATTTTAAAATTAAGTTGATTTTCGTCAATTTGGTTAGTTAAGAATTAACTTGAAATAAATCCAAAAAATTATAAATTCATTAAGATTCTTAAAACTTTGATTAGAAATGAATTATAATTGGAAATAGTGTACAAATCTCAAGCTTTAAAAATTAATACTTTTAAATACCTTACTTGACAGCCATTACTAAAATGATAATCTCATGAATTTCACAAAACATTTGACCCGTCTTTACACTAAACTGTTTTATAGGTGGGTTTATTCTTTGCCGACGAATCGAGTCTAGAAAAACCCCAATGTTAGTCGCTAAATACACCAAATCTTGGGCCTACATAAACACTCTTTAACTAATACAGCGAAGACCCTATTCCCCACCCTATTATTCTCACAATTTAAATCTCAATTGTTACAGAACATGTCCATCAATCAGATCACCGCTCAATCAATGGGGAAAAAGCGCTCGAGAATGATATTACGAGCCACCGACGCAATAGAAGGACCCCGGTCACAGTGGCCATATTCTATCCCTCGGAAAGCACGGAATCCGAGTAGCGACCCTCTCGAACCAGTGAGACAACAATACCCAGCCGCTGAAATCTTTGCAAATGCGCAGGACCTCCTCGCCCAGTGGGAGCGGGTGCAGGAGCGGGTGGACTTACAAGTAGTCAAGGCAAGGATGTACCTTGCAAATGTGCTGGATGACATCCTTGCCGGGCGGATCGCCGTCGCCCATCCACCTCGTCCGGTTCGAGACACTAGGCGTCCTTACACGGTAGAAGCTCTCAAAAGAAGCCTAGAACGATACTGCCCGGATGAATGAACTGACGAACAAAGCGTTATAGTGATTAGACAATAATTATAATTAGAACTGCGTGTATTTCTTTTTCTTATATAACTGAAAATGAATGTTGAGTTGTTTGAAAGATTTAAAACATTTAGGCCGACCATGAATTTACGAGTAAATTCCCTTTATTTTCAGTAATGTCCTCCCTACGGATTCTACAGACAGAACTAGATCGCGCGCGGCAGGCGAATACAGAATTACTTGGCCAGGTCCTACAATTGACTCGAGAGATACAGCAGGTCAAAGCGACTTGTTTAGACCCTAAGCGAACAAAAATCCTGTACCAACGGCTTACCGCAGCTCAAAAAGGCTGGGCCGAAGAACGCCAGCTCAATCGGAGTCTGCGAACGCAGGTTCGGGGACTCGAAGTCGCACTAGCAGTATGCCGAGAAGGTGAAGCGGTCACTTACCCGCTCATCTTCGCCCCAACTCAAATGCCACAGACAGCAACCAAGTCAGCAGAGCAACCCATCGCCACCAACAGTCGTCGACCGGGACGTAAGGAGCGTGCCCGACGTCGAGCAACCCAACTCCAAAATACCCAACAGTAGATATTCCTCCTGTGATCGATTTAAATAGAATAGTTTTAGCCTTAGTTGAGTCATTTTCTTTTGAAATTCCATACCAATACGGTCACAAGCAACCCTATTACGTCTCAGTTTTCCATAGTCAATTAAGCACTAATCATGAGTAATTATTTATGAGGGACAGAGCAAAGCGAGCATAGGTCTTCTATCGACAGCTCGTGAACCCGAGGGTTGTCCGAGCAATTACAGTACTAGCCAATGGTATTCAATTTTTGCGGACAATCCACCACTTGAACACATTTCCAACGTTGCTTAGCAACGGGTGCCAAGTGGGTTAGTATCATTTTGTATGGCGTTACTAGGGTCGCCAGGAAGATAAGCAAGATTTGAAACCCTGTAACCCACCATACAAATTTGGGGGCTCAGCCGGGATTGAATGATTGTTTTTGCGAAAAACCAAAGGAAATATAGACATATGGTTAAGGTTAAATTGGAAATGAAATAAACGACTAGCCCACCAAGTACAAATTTGGGGGCTCCACCACGGGATTGAAGCTTTGTTATTTGAAAAGACCAAAACCATCAAGAGAATTATGTCAGTACACCCTCAGCCGGGATTGAATGATTGTTTTTGCGAAAAACCAAAGGAAATATAGACATATGGTTAAGGTTAAATTGGAAATGAAATAAACGACTAGCCCACCAAGTACAAATTTGGGGGCTCCACCACGGGATTGAAGCTTTGTTAATTAAAAAGACCAAAACCATCAAGAGAATTATGTCAGTACACCCTCAGCCGGGATTGAGTGATTTTCGTGTGCAAACAAATCAATGAGAAAGTGTAAAGATCGAGGAGAAAATTGAAACAGCAATAAAAAACCTGACTACGAGATACAAATTTGGGGGCTCATAAAGGATTGTTTTTACAAAGAACCCAAGGAAATATAAGCAAATGGTTAAAGCTTAAACAGAGAGGTTGAGATGATATGTTGCAAGCCCCAGAGAGATGAGAACGCCATGAAACAAGAACCCAGAGAACAACTGTTGGAAAAACAAGCAACCGACTACAAATTAAGACGCCAAGACACTCAACATCCATCAATACTTGACGACATGACACCCCTGTAAGACACCAACAACAATGACAAGACGCACAAGTAATTAAAAGGGCAAAATTCGGGATAAAATGAAATGGGGTAAGTAAGGGGAGTAATGATAAACAAGAGAAAGCAACGGAACCCAAATAGAGGAAGCCAACGGTAATAGAATAAAGTACAACAGGTAATGAGTAAAATAGTAGTAGATAAAATGAGTCAAAATATATTAAAGAGGTGAATGAATTTAGTTAATTAGTATTTAGATAAATTTAAAGGGTAATTTGATAATTTTAGATGGAACCAGCAAAAATTATAGAAAAACTTAAGAGGATTCTAAACATCGAAAATGACAATCTTGAGGAACTAATTAATAAACAAAAGCTAATCAAAAGAGCTAAAGAGGATATATCAGCAATCACCAACCTGTAGTCCGATGAACATTGCATATTAATAAAATTAATCGATATTGATAAAGACGTAACAACTGAAAGAATATATGAAATTCTATCTATGAGATTAGAGATAACCAAATTTGGAAAAAGCTGGAACAAGTTAATGGAAAAAGTCAAGAAGATTGAAGACGAGATTGCAACAACAATGAAAGAGCAAACTAAGGCTTATGTGGAGTGTTATGCGTGCAAAACAGAGGAAGCACGAGTAATGGTGATACCTTGCGGACACCTGAGTTATTGTCATGGATGCGCACAAGAGTCGCACTGTATGTTATGCCAGCGAAAGATAAAGGAAAGACTAACGGTTTACTTTCCATGAATTGTTATAATGAAATGAAATAAATGTGTATTATGCATTACTTGAATTATTATTAGATGATAAGACGAATATAAAAGAAATATGCAATGTTTATAAATAATAAAACCACCCGATAACGATAAACAAAGGTAATAGACCAAAAACATAAAAGCCGAATTAGGGAGATAATCAAAACACATGCACAGAGACACAAAATATTGGACGGAAAAATTTCGACAACCGAGTTTTCCTAGTGTATAATTCTTTTTGTTTTATTGATATTATATTTATCGATATTATATTGAGATAGGACGAGGAAAAATGGTTAAACCTGAGCTATCTAATGATAGTACGCTCACCCAAGGGAAACCCTGATCAACCCTACTGAGAAAGGAACTGGTAGGCCAAGTCGCGTATGTCAGCAAGTAACCGGCGAGAGATTGATCACCTCTTTTGGGGAGCTTGTTGATGCGATTACCACAAATTTTGAAGGGGGGAAGTGAAGAGATAGACCGAGGGGTGAGAGAAAGAGTGCGCACGGAACAGAATAAATAGTTGGAGTAAAGGTACCTAGAGATGACTTCTTTTTTCCCTAGCTGGTGGTGAGGCACCAGAGGACAGCTACGGACTGTCGTGCTCAGGTTGTTATCAGCCAAGGGACTGATGACGCTGGGCCGTTCGATACAAAACCCGGATCACACACCGAGTATCGGACGATTCTTTTTTTCGCTGGAGGCACTCGATACAACAACCCGGATCCCACACCGAGTATCGGGGCCAAACGGTAGGTGAGATGTGAACTAACCGGTAAATGGTTCATACTCAAAATGTCCTACTAAAGCCAGATGAGAGCGCTCGAATCGAGCCGAGAAATCTGATGGAAGGAGCGGGCAGAGATTTGATAGTTTATTTTCCGCTCCCACTTTTGATCATTTCCTTTTCTTTTCACTATTCGGGAAATCAAGTAAACCGCTTTTGGAACTTGATTGAACGTCTAGGCATTTCCATACTTTTATATTCTTCGAGGTACACAACCCGGATCCCACACCGAGTACCGAGGGAATGTTTTTTTATTGCCCAGCGAGGAGTTTGGTACAATAACCCGGATCCCACACCGAGTACCAAATATCCGAATGGCGGTGAGTAAAGCGTAACCGGAAGAATGCGCGGCCAAAAGACGCCATGGCTTGAGAGTCAGTGTGAGGCCTCAAACATACCCAAAAGTCACTGTTGAGCTCAAGTCCGATGAAATAATAAGAGATAATAGAGAGCCGGATGATTATGATCAGATACTTGAGGCAATAGAGGGCCGGATGATTATAATCAGATACTTGAGGCAATAGAGGGCCGGATGATTATGATCAGATACTTGAGGCAATAGAGGGCCGGATGATTATGATCAGATACTTGAGGCAATAAAGGGCCGGATGATTATGATCAGATACTTGAGGCAATAGAGGGCCGGATGATTATAATCAGATACTTGAGGCAATAGAGGGCCGGATGATCATGATCAGATACTTGAGGCAATAGAGGGCCGGATGATTATGATCAGATACTAGAGGCAATCCAGATAAGATATGATATGAGTAAAGATGAAAATGATTATGAATAGATATTAAGGTCACAGATGACCAGTAAAAGAGTTAAAGCCGAAGGCCGACGAGCCAACGGAAATCATAGAGGGCATAGAGCGCCAGCGATTGAGGATTAAGTAAATAAATTTTTTGGGAGACATAGGAAAAACAATTAATGGAATGAATGAAAGTATGAGTATGATGATTATTGATATTATGATATAGATAATTGATACGACTATATAGATAACTGATAAGACTATATAGATAATTGATACGAGATTAATAGATGATTATTACGAGGTATAGATAATTAAAAATGGACTTAAAATGAGGGGGGTGAGTCAGATAAAGAAGACCACCACGATGAATGCGAACAGGGGATGACAACATATATAGTATAGTAAACGGAGGAGAAATTAGTATAGAGTATAGAATATTGGAGTGTTATTTATTTTTAGGAATCGATAATCAAACAAAGCAATCCAAGTCAAATACAAAGCAAAGCAAAGGAGAAAATATTTCAGAGCAAACGACAAAGCAAGTGATAACAGAATAAACGAGCAGAAAAGATTTTGGAATAAACGTCAGAGCAGTTACAAGCAGATAAAGTTTCAAAGCAACCAAAGCAAGAGAAGAGAAACCAGTCAAGCAGACGAATAACCGTAAACATTGATAGCATCAGCAACCGCACGAGAAGCAAAAGCCAAGAGAATAGAGAAAAAAGTTTATTAAAAGAGGAAGAAAAGAAAAAAGTTCGCAACAGTAGAAGTGTTAATACTAAAGTATCAACTGTAACCGGAACAGGCACAGATAGCGGATTGACCGATTTTGAATTTAATAGCAGCGAGGAGAACGAATTACGTAATATCGAAAACCAGTTGACAACGATAGAATCGGTAAACGAAGAAGATCTGGACAACAATCCAAACATGACGACTTCAATAAACTCTTCAATTCCGGATGCAAATACAATGTTGAATAACAATAATGTGATGATAGGAGAATTCAGAGAAAAGTTTAGAGGAGAACCGTTTGACGGTAGTCTCAACAAATTGGATACATTCATAAAGGAATTCGAAGTGTATAAAAATATCTGTCACTGGACAGATCAAAAAGTAAAAGAGCGACTACCCTTGTATCTGAAAGGGAGCGCACAAGATGTATTTGTAGAAGAAGCGAGAGATGTAACAAAATTGACAACATGGACAGAAATTAAAGAGTTCTTAATAAAGATATTCGGGATAGAGAAAAAGGGGAATAGGAAGATATTGGACTTCCTACACCGAAAACAAAGACGAGATGAATCAAATGCAGTGTACGCATGTGAATTAAAGAAATTGTGTAAAGAAGCCTTCGGAGAAACAGATTTACCTGAAGATAAAATGGTAGACGTCTTCATAAGAGGAATCAAGAGGGAAGACATACGAGCCAACCTTGGATGCTTGGCACCAGAAACGTTAGATAAAGCAGTAGCAATCGCAAATAGATGTGAAGCCCATCTAGGACTGGGATATCAAGTGGCAGTCTTGGCCACGGAACCAACAACACCAACAGTCAACGCCAACAATCAAAACAACAATACCAATCCAGCCATGAATCAATTCATTCCAAGAGCACAGCAGATATTCAAGCCACCAACAACGAGAAATCCGGAGGATAGAGGTAATAACCAAGTAAGTTATAATAATAATTTCAGGAACAATCCAAATACAAACGAAAAATGCTCCACGTGTCAAAGAATAGGACATCGATCAGAAAATTGTTTCCGAAATTACACTTGTCAAAAATGTGGTAGACGAGGGCATACTGAGAAAATATGTAGACAACCTAATAACAAAGCATGTTACAATTGTGGACAACAAGGACATTTCGCAAGGCAATGTAACATAAGAAGAGAACCAAACCAGTCAAGATTAAACAACTCTATGGGAAATCCACAAATTAACGTGATGCAAGAGATAGACATGCTACGAGAAACACTACAACGAATGCCCATGGAATTAAAAGAGATGATGCAACAGATGCCCACCAATATACAACAACAACGAATCAACGTAATGAGAAGCAATGAGGAGATTCAAGAGCTGAGAACTAGAGAATATCAAGAGCAACAACAAGCTGAATGGCAAAGACTACAAACAGAGGAAGCTCAGGAAATCCAGCAACGATGGGAAAATCGAAAACAAACCCCGAAAAGAATTAATATGATGAGAATGGAAGTTCCAGAGGAAATTCACACTGCGGAGCAGTGTGTTGAGAACGAAGGGGGAGGAAATATGATAACTGATAACGAGAAAACAGTTGAATTAAACACGATGGAGAAAATAGAGGCCATCAAAGAATTTACAGAGGAGGAAAAACAAAGACGTCGACAGTTGAAAGAAACGATAATGGAGAAACCGAATGAACCGGAAACTAAAGAGATGAAACAAGCAGAAATGATGATAACGGAGGATCAAAACAAAGAAACATTAGTGTACGAGATAGATGAACTCGAAAAAGAAATTATGACACAAAAGACAGAGAGTGCACTCGAGAAAATAAAGCAAGAGGAAGCTTTAGAACAAGAGGAGGATCAATTAAAAGAAAAAGAAACAATCCTGAAACAAGAGAAAGCGGAACTAAGAAAGAAGGCACTAATATTAAAAATAGACGGAGCGTTAAAACATTTAGAACAAGAGCAAGCACTAGATCAAAAAATAGAAGTGATGGCAAAGAAAGTCCTATCACAAGAAATGGAAGAACCAAAATTAGAACTACAAAGAGAGGAACAGGAAGCATCAACGTCACAAGGAAAAGAAAGGATATCAGAACCAATAATAACAAAAAATCGAATCCAGAGGATACTGCTACAAAAAATAGAAACAAGAATCAGAAAAGAAAAGCCCACGTGGAGTGAAGCTCAAATTGAGAATAGAATAAAAGAGATATGGTTCCAAACAAAAGGGCCAACAAAGATAATGAAAGAGGAGGAACAACCACATATTAATATGATGAGACAAATACCGGACGATCAAACAGATGAGGATGAAGGCGAGATAAGCAGTCTGGGTGGAGAAATATTTCAGTCATGCGAGGAAAATAAACCATATAAAGATGAATCAAAATCCGAATTAGAGGAAATGGAAACGAACGTGCCAAGAGAAGATGAAACTGAGATATTAAAAGAAATCAACGAGATCGTAGAAGAAGTAGATCGAAACCAAATGTTCTTAAACCTCAGAGATACAACCGCAAACAGCAGAATGATGAAATTAATTGCGAAAGGACATCAACAGGATAATGGTACATTCACGGCATCATGGAAAGATATGATAAAAAAGTACCAAGAGAATCTGAAAGAATATGATAGAGAAGAGTATCAGGTAATTATTGATTTTCCAGAGATACCAAGACAGATAATAGCAACAAGAGGCGAAAGCACCAACGAGTTGTATGATTGAGTAGTGAAAACACTAGGACCCAGTTATAAAAATAAACCTTTATATTATCAAGGAAGAAAAATAAAGCGAGATATACACCTAGCGGATGCTCTAATATGGCCAAAAGGAATAAATGTGGTAACGTTAAACAAAAATGAAACCGAGGAAACGACAGCAGAGATATGGCAAAAAATTCAGATATTATATGCTAAAGAAATAAAACCCGGATTAGAAAAAGAGAGAAAAAAGATAATGAGGCAAAACCAGATCAAAATGACAGAACAAGCAATAGATCAAGCCAGAAAATATATTAATCGATTATCGTTAACTAGACCGATTTCAATGAAGACATTTGTAGAAGCTGTACGAGACACAGACATTATGAGATTTGACAATGAGAGAACAGATGAGTTGATAGCCAAATATGGAGAGCACCAAAGAGATATGAGAGGAGATGAACCAATAAAGATAAGAATAAAGCTACCAAATGATGAAATAAAAGAAATATCGGTAGATCCCGATTGTCAAATGCATGAATTATACCGACGAATAAACAGAGAAATTATCCAACCAATAATCGAAAGTAGTGACGACGGTATGGTAGAAGACGTGGCAATAATGTATCACAAACGACAAATAAGTCCGCGAGAACGAACCCCGATATACGAATTAGGTATATGGGAAGACGGACAAACCATTAATATCATAGCCATGGATGAACCAGAGAGAAAAAATACGACAAAAAGGGAACAACAGATCCAAGAATTTCAAGAGGAAATGAAAAGAAAGATGGACCAAATACTGACCATCTACCAGTTATGGAGACAAGATGCGAAGCTGAGCACAAAATTACAACCGATAGACGACTCGAGGTGCCGATCAACACCATGGAAAAAGGTGTATGATGAAAAGACAAAGGAGTGGAAATGGAAAATGGAGAGAACCGAACCAAAATGGAGAAAATATATACCAGGGGAAGCGCCAGAAGATGCAGCTAATGAAACAACCTTGGAACTATATGAAGATGAACCATATGAAAATTTACCAGAGGAAATGATAAACGAAATGGAATGGCAACCAGAAGAAGACGAGGAAATAAACGATAAAGCTCGACTAGCCCCATACACATGGAAGATAGGTGGATGGGCTGAAAAAGTGAAATCGGCTGAAGAAGAGAAAATCATCGGTATCACAAGTCATCAATTCTATACAGAGATCGGAGGATATCGGATGAAATTGAGAGTATACCCAAACGGAGATGGGGTAGGTAAAGGAACACACCTATCAGTGTATTTTCTATTAGCAAGAGGTAGATACGACGGAAAGCTAGAGTGGCCATTTAATCGAAAAGTCACGATTTCAATCGCTAAACCCGGAAAATGGGAAGAGCGACACAGCGAAAAATTGGGAGTAGACCCAAGATCAATGATAAGCCAGAAACCAAAATCCACCGAAAATGTTGCAGGAGGAGTACCACAATTTCTGTTGAAAAAATATGTAACACCTCAATTGTAAAAGACGACACGATATACCATCCACGATCGAAGTAGAAACAGAACGAGAAATTGAAATTGCGAATCCAACAAGAACAAGCGAGACCGGCGAATCAGTGTTACTCGAGAAACGAATACCAGGAACAAAATACTTGCCCACAGATATAGATGACCCTGTGGAGGAAGGATTAACAAGATTAATGAAACGCAAAAATGTAGAGAGTTAGCAGCGATATTGAGAACCGGAGCAAAGAATCAAAGACGAACGGTAACAGATTTAGCAAAATGGATAATCGATTCTTGTAGCAGAGTAGAGAATCTGCGAAACATAGTAAAGGAAATAGAGGAGTATCGGAGAATGTATGCGTGGTACCCAGAGCAATTCCGAGAAATCATCCGAAAATGGAAACATACCGAATGGGCAGCCGAAACGATAGAGAAGTATAGTTTAAAAATTATGATGCCAGATTTCGAACCAATCGAAAGAGAATTTTATATCACTGCCAAAGTGAGTGAAGTGAAAAAGAGAATACCGTATGAACCGCCATTTCATTTACAATACCAAGGACGATCATTAGACGACGATCTCGAAATCGGAGTTACGCAAATGCAATTGGGATTAATAAATGTATTAACAGTAGCAAAGATCGCGGGTAGAGAACTCAATAAAAGAGAAATCAGAACGAAAACGCCAATAGGACGACAAGAGAGTCTAAATACGCCAGAAGTTCCACCTGTAGCAGATGAAGTAATCGTCATCACAACAGGAGACGAAGAGATATTAAATGATCTAAATGATATTGTGGACGAGGAAACAACCCGGAGAATACCGGAATCAAGAGATTTGTTCATGACAGAAGATGAAAACGATCTGATAACAGATGAACCAGACGAGTTAGTATGTGGTCAAAGACAGCCAGTCGAATTAAGAGCCAGATACCGAAGAGGAAAATAAAAAGAAAGAGAGAAGACGCCGAAGCTCGACAGGAGACGAATGGGATAATTGGATAAATGAACGAGGAGCACAACATCCAAAGAAACAACAGATGAACAACCCAAACGAAAAGAAACAGGTACGGCAATGGAAAAGAAATCCAGAGGACGACCAAAAATTGATAAACCAGCTCCAGAAAGGAAAACTAAAGAACAGATGCAGATGGATCAATTGACAACGAAATTGAACAAGCTCAGTCAGTAACGAAGCAGTTACAAGGAAAACTGAAAGGTCAAGAACAAGGAGCAAAATGGATCAACAGATTGATAACTGATATGCTGGGATTAGCAAATCCAGAAATAAAGAGAAATTTGAAACTCAATAATATCGGAGCAGAAGCGAAACAGCTTTGGGCAGCAATAAAGCCAATAATAACAAATCATGGACAACAAGGTACGAACCACAACCAGAGATCCAGAGGAATTACTGTTGATAATAAATCATTTAACAAAACGATCAGACGATCCAAAAGAATTGGTAGGAAGGCCTACCTGATGTACAATACGATAGTGATATACAGAAAGCGAACTCCAAGATACAATCCAAACGGATATGAATTCGCAATAACAGACATTATCAGGAAAGTAATTGAACCATTCATCCTGACTCAAGGTGGATGGCAAGCCTTTATAAATTGGTAAGTAAAGATGATCAAACCGAGATGATGCAAGCGAAGTTAAAAGAGTTGTTAACGGAATTCGAGACGACCATTAACGCAAGCGATCCAAAAACAGCTAGAAAAGGGATGAATACGATAATCACTACAATACTCATATGGATGATGTGCGTGAAAGGAGTAGAACCGTTTGTAGTATATGATTGTGATAATATAAAGATTGGTGATAAATACTCACTAAAAGAAACGGAAGAGTGCAAAGCAGCAAACCCCGGTAAATTACAGACAACAGCTACAGCAGTATCGTATAATGTATATCAAGAGGTAGACTTCATTAAAACGGAAATAAAGAATGTTCAGTAACAAGGAAAATTGTAGCATTTCATTGCGGACATCACTCACACTCAACAATTATAGAAGCTGGAACGGAAACAACAGTGGTTTCAGTAACGCTGAGCGAATGTGAAGAAGGATTCACGACAGGACGTATCTCAATAGCTGGAAGAGTGAATGTAGCAGCGAAGAAAGGAAGATAAAAACTACCCGAGTATACGCTGCGGAGAAATAACGGCTGGAGACGGAACGTGTCAAGGAGGAGAATACACCCTATTGAATCAACTAGTCAAAGGAGTAGTAGTGATTGAAAGCTATCAAGTAAAGTTGGAGAAATACCAAGGATATTTCCGATCCGTACCAAGCAATGAGAATACCCTCATGTCTAGCAACAGATAGATCATGCAATACGGGAATGTTCAACGATCCGTATATCACCGCCATTACCAGAACTTGTAGACTCACCTTATTGAAGAGCGCAATATTTGATTGAGTGCAAGGGCAAGTGCACAGAGAAACAGAAACTACACGCAAAAAAAGTGCATTTAGATGAATTACGGAGAACCGGAAGAATCGGAAAACCAACGATCCCACCTATCGGATCAGAGGTCACCGCAACTGGTTAGTTAATATCAACAGATACTACATCGGAATGAGATTTATAAAAGGACGGATGGTGAGTAAATGTGACGAATGGTAGCCAGTACGAAATTTAAGGAATATTCTTATCGCGACAGCAATACCAAACGCAAAAGCGCAAATAGATCCCAAGATGTAAAAATTATATCTGTATATAAATACAAGATGGATTTCCCTTATATTCACAAAGGTTGGCTTCAACAGAAAAAATATACTACGATTTAGTTTAAAAATGATGTATCTTGAACAGAGAAATTACTAAAAACAAATGGCAATGGCAATCACAAATCACGGATAATGCAATCTATATTGCAATCCAAGAGGGATATTTTGGAAGATTCGTCGGAGAAGTTATGTATACGTATAAATGCGAAAAGGGACAATTGCGAAACTGCCAGAGAACTCAACAATCGAGAGATAAATGCATAAACGAATTAGAGATAATGCATAAAG
The DNA here is from genome assembly GCA_022537955.1 of Schmidtea mediterranea. Lineage (NCBI taxonomy): Eukaryota > Metazoa > Platyhelminthes > Tricladida > Dugesiidae > Schmidtea > Schmidtea mediterranea. Next base: position 79,314,161 of record CM039681.1, read on the forward strand.
GAAAATCAGATTCGCTCAACCAGTAACAAGGATGATAAATCAGAGGAATTCGTACCTAATATGTTCAGCTGCATATGATATGGACATTATTCGAAATAGAGATCGGAAGTTGGCTACATTTCCAAACTACGAGTAAATCGTTAGCCACCAATTTAAAATATTTTGGATTAACAGAACTTGGCCACGCGAAGCAGATTCAAACCAGTTCGATTATCACAGAGTGGAATATTACCAACGAAGATCTGGAACGAGCCAGAGGAACATTTATTATTTCCAGCACAAAGGCAAGCAATATTATCCAACATTGTAACCATAACGGGAGGTAACAACTATGGAAAGAGAAACCCAGGACTACGATTGGTTACTTATCGCCGGATTCATGTTTCAACACGCAACAGCAGAGTGATGATGAAAGCCATTGTGGGGAAGATTCTAATTTCGGACAGATGATGGCAGGAATTTTAGGAATAATTCTCATTATTCAAATCGTAGAGTATCATAACACAAATGGTTAGCATGTTTCGATATCTATAAAGAGAGAGGAAAATCAACTGGAAAATGGCAATTGATTCTTACCGTTTTTAGCTAAGACAATGGTGTTACATGGACACTCAAAGATATCCACAGGATAAAGAGAACTAGTAGGAATTCAACTAAAATGAATTGGTACTGTGAAGAAGTTGGCACGGAAATTTAAAGCAATAATGAGACTAGAAGCCGAGAAAACCAGAAGAAGCGAGCAAAAACGAGCAACTGGAAACGATGGATAATTTCAGACGATGATAGTAAACAGCGACACACGACGAAACCAAGGAGGACCGCAGATGCTAAACTCAAGACAACTCAACAATGGGAAAATCGAAAGAAAGGACATAGTGCGACATTATATCATCCCCACCAGGTCATATGAATGTTTAAAAAGCAACTCTCGGGTAGAGAGAAAATGCCAATAGAAAGACACGTACCAATTACCAAGATCAACAACTTACGAAATATTTCCAGTACCATACGAGCTAAATTGGGCAGGGACTTAGTGCCGAAGACCACCAAAGATTCAAGAAGTGTGGATCAGGATCCAGAACTCGAACTATAGCTATTTACAAACGGTTAGCTGACCACATTAACGGTACCATAGAAATACATGGGGTAGAAATAACAAGCAATGATTGTACTGGGAGCAAACATTTCACTATAAAAATGGATAGATACCGGAAGATTATGCCATGTATTAGAATAAGCTCATGATGTATTACTTGCCAGCAAAGAATCGGTAGCAGCATCTGGAAAAATTGGTCGATAATTACGAATGATAAAAATGTGAAGATCACACGTATTTCGCGTACAGAAACTGAGCCGAGATTGTATAATTGGAACAGTCTCATGCCAGATTACTAAAGAGATAATAATAGCATCTTAGGATCAATGGAGCGAGAGATAAACGGACACGAATATGTGATGTTTGAATATCAGAAGTGAGATGCTCAGGAGAAAATGTAGTGCCAGGACGCACACAACATATTTTATTGAAAGTAACGAGGAAACTAGAGTGTGAAATTGATTTTCGACCTTAATCACAGAATTTTGAGCAAAAAGAAGGAACTGCCATTTAGCAGAGAAATAGTGTATGTAAACGATAACAGTGGAAATTCCGATCAACAGTACAAATTTTGAGAGGAGATAAAGTTATCTCGAAAACGAAAGATTGGAAAAATTAAACACCAATGATGGACATTGAAATTCAACAACAAAAACTGGGGGGACTGAGGAAGAACGTATGGACAATCGACAGTCAGCTACTAAACGAAAACGAGAAAGAACACTACAAAAACTGCTAATGGAATTTAAAGATTATTTGCAGCATTCCGATTAGATCTCGGTACAAGCGACGTTAACGCAGCACACGATTAACACTAACGGGACGATACCCCAATAACCTACGGCCATATCGATTGGCGGAAGCTCAAAAATCAGAAGCAGAGAAAGAAGTGCAAAAGATGTTAGACGCAGGAGTAATCGACCAAGTTGCTCGCCATGGCAATTCCCAGTGGTCATGGTAAGAAGAAAGACGGAACACAACGATTCTGTATAGATTTTCGACGACTCAATGCGGTAACAAAACGGGATACATACCCATTACCAGATATAAATGAAATGTTACAAATGTTACACGGGCAGCTTATTTTTACATCGACTAGATTTAAAAGTGGTTATTGGCAAATAAAAGTCAAAGAAGAAGACAGAGAAAAATGCTCTTTACTGATCGGAAAGATCTATATTCATTCAGAAAATGCCTTCGCTAACCAACGCACCAGCCTTATTTCGGATGTATGATTTTGTAACGCAGGCATTAAACAATGTATGGTTATATATGTACTTATTAATTTATTCTAGCACCTTCGAGCAACATTTAAAAGATATCCGTAATGTATTCGTTCGACTGAGACAATGGAAGTTAAAATTGAAACCATCAAAATGCGATTGGGCAAAGGAAAAAGTCACCTTCTTGGACCATTGTGTCGGCGAAGGCAAAGAACCAGATCCAAGAAACATCGAAAAGATAAAGAATTGCCCCCTGCCAAGACAGTCACACAAGTGCAAGATTCCTAAGGCTTTAGTGGATTTACCTAAAGTTCATCAAAGAATTATGCCAACCATCGCGAAAACGATACAAGAATTAACCAAAAAGTACCCCTTTATATGGGGAAGAGGAACAACCTTTGAAACACTCAGAGATAAACTGATATCAGCACCAATACTCGTACACCCAGATTTTAAGAAACCGTTTTTGTTAGCAACAGACGCAAGTGGATATGCATCTGGAGCAGTTCTAGGACAATGGGATGACGAGAAAAGAGAACGAGTTATTGGATATTATAGTCGAACGTTCAAGAAACATGAAAAGAATTACTCTGATGATGAAGAGAGCATTAGCGATAATTTCAAGCTATTAGACATTTCAAATATTTATTATGGGTCTACGAGATATATATCACTATGTCATCAACCAATTTAGTATGGTTAGGCCAACACAAAGAAGACTCTAGTAGATTATATGAGTGGGCGCTACTGACGCTGAGTCTCAGAAATGCTCACCGTATTATAAGTTCAAATCAGGAAAAGCGAACGCCAACGCGGATTGCATGTCAAGATTTGTATTTGAGGAACTGATGGATCATGATGTAAGACGATATTGCATTGGTCATCGCAGAAGATATTGTGATTTCACAAACTAGAATGAGCAGAAGAAGACAGGAGCTAAACAATAATCGATTCATAGAACGAAACGATATGAAAGTCCTTACGACAACAACAGTAAATGAAAGAGCTTGGAGAACCAGACATCGATACACTATGGAGAAAGTGGTTATTCTAATGGATGGTGAGAACGACTTGTCTTACCAGAGAGTAGACGAAAAGAAGGTTGAGCAATATCACGTGGAAAACTTGCGAGACAATGCAGCAAAAAAGCAGAAGCAACTACGTCAAATATATTGGCCAAATATCGGAGAGGACGTAAAAGGATGGATAAGAATTGCCTAATATGTGCAACCAGAAAAAGCACAGGAAGTAAATTGAAGCCCCGTTAAAGACAATGCAATTCCACCAGACCCGATGACATGATCGCAATGGATGTAGTAGGACCGATTACCCGGAAACAACGATGGAATTCTACATTTATGTAGTACAGATTACTTTCAAATTCCGAAGCGTTCGCAATACGATCAAAAACCCAGAACAATAGCGAGATTCCTAGTAGAGGAAATATGCTGCTGATACGGAACACCCAAACAATCCTAACTGATCAAGGACCCTTTATGGCGAAATAGAGGAAGTAACGGATTACTTCGAATTTGCGAAGCTGTGAGAACATCACCGTTAACCGCAAAATGGTCAAACCGAACGATTCAATGGTATCTAATAAAATGATGTCGAATTATGTAAGCAGACACCAAATATTGGGATAATATATTAAACCTATGCCTATGGCTTATAGATGTCATATTCAGCACAAAATGAGTCCATAAATGATTGTACGGCAGAGATACATGCCAACTAGATTGATATCAACCACCAATATCACCAGTTATGGAAATTGATGATTATGTACGGGTTCAAAGAGCGATGCAGAGATCTGGAAGACGCAGGTATCACCCACAATACTAGCATGACCCCCTGTAAGACACCAACAACAAACAAGACCACAAGTAACTAAAAGGCAAAATCGGGATAAAATCGAAATGGGGAAGTAAGGGAAAAGATAACAAGAGAAAGCAACGGAACCCAATAGAGGAACCAGGTAATAAAATAAAGTAAAAGTAAGATAAAATACGAGTAATAAAGAGTCCAAAAATATATTAAAGAGGTGAAGATTATAATTAGTATTTAGAAAATTTAAGGTAATGATAATTAGAAACCCACAAAAATTAAGAAAACTTAGAGGATCAAACACTGAAAATGACAATCTTTCGAGGAATAATTAATAAACAAAAGTTAATTGAAAACGAGCTAAAGAGGATATATCAACGATTTCAAACCTGTACTCCGATGAACCATAGAAAAATAATCGATAGATAAAAGACGGAACAACTGAAGAATATAATGAAACTCATCAAGATCTAGAGAATAACCAAATTTGAAAAACTGAACAAGTAATGGAAAAAGTCAAGAAGATTGAAGACGAATGCAACAACAAGAAAAGCAAACTAAGGCTAGGGAGTGTTAGCGTGCAAGAAAACAGAGGAAACAGATAATGGTGATACTTGCGACACCATGATTTGCATGGGATGCGCACAAGAGTCCACTGTATACAGCGAAAGAAAAGGAAAAGACTAAACGGTTACTCCATGAAGTTATCATAAATGATAATAAATTTATATGCATTACTTAATTATTATTAGAATGATAAGACGCCAAATAAAGAAATAGAATGTATCAAATAAAACCACCCGAAACGAAACAAAGGAATAGACCAAAAACATAAAAGCCGAATAAGGAGAACAAAACACAACTGCACAGAACACAAAATACTGGACGGAAAAATTCGACAACCAGTTCCTATGTAAATCTTGTGTTTATGATATAAATATCGAATTAAATGAGAAGAACGAGAAAAATGGTTAAAACTGAGCTATCTTAATGAAGAACTCTACCCAAGGAACCCTGACAATCCTACTGAAAGGAACCGTAGCCAGTCGCGTAGTCGCAAAGTAACCGCGAGAGATGATCACCCTTTGGGACTTGTGATGCGATTACCACAGAATGGAAGGGGAAGTGAGATAGACCGAGGTAAAGAAAGATGCCACGAACAAAAAATAGTTGAGTAAAGTACTAGAGATGACTCTTTTTTCCCAAGCTGGTGGTGAGGCACCAGAGGACAGCTACGGACTGTCGTGCTCAGGTTGTTATCAGCCAATGGGACTGATGACGCTGGGCGTCGATACAAAAACCCGATCACACAGAAGACGACGATTCCTTTTCGCGGGACAGCTCGAACAACAACCCGGACCACACCGATACGGCAACGTAGTGAATTAACAAACCGTAATGTCATACCAAAAATGTCCACAAAGCCAGATAAGCGCTCGCAACGACGCGAATCTTGATGAAGAGCGGGCAAGAATGAATAGTTTATTCCGCTCCCACTTTGATCATTCCTTCTTCACTACCGGAAATCAAGTAAACCCTTTGAACTTGATTGAACGTCTTAGCATCCATACTTATATCTCGAGGACACAACCGGAACCCACACGGAGTACCGAGAAGTTTTATGCCCACGAGATTGGTACAATAAGCCCGGATCCCAACACCGGACCAAATATCAGAATGGCGTAGTAAACGTAACGAAGAATGCGCGGCCAAAAAAGACGCATGGATTGAGAGTCAGTGTGAGGCCCTCAAACATACCAAAAGTCCACTTATAGCTCAATTCGATTGATAAAACGAGATAAAAGAGAAGATACATATGAATAAGATGAATTTAGATTAAAGTTTGATATGAATATGAGTAAGGATAAAACTGATAGACTATGATTATGATTAGATTAAACAGTAAAGATGAGAACAGTAAGATATGATTATGATGAGACTTATAGTAGGATATGATATGACTGAATACTAAAGATGATATGATTATAATGAAAAAGAGTAGAGTAAGATGAAATATGACTATTAATAGGATGTTTAAAGGTCACAGATGAACCAGTTAAAGAGAAAGCCGAAGGCCCGACACCAACGGAAATCAAGAGGCATAGACGCCAGCGATTGAGAAAGTAAAGAAATGGAGACATAGAAACAACAATAATGGAAAAAGGAAGTATGGTATTGATGAGTTTATTGATTGATATTTTGAATATAGATAATTGATTACGGACTATATTAGGATAACTGATAAGACTATATAATAATTTGATACGAGATTAATGATAATTATTACGAGGTATAGATAATAAAAAGGACAAAAAAGGGGTGAGTCAAAACAGAAGACCACCACGATGAATGCAACAGGGATACAACATATAGTATAGAAAAGCGCAAGGAGAAATTAGTATAAGAGTATAAATAATGGAGTGGATTTATTTAGGAATCGATAATCCAAACAAAGCAATCCAAGTCAAATACAAAGCAAAGCAAAGGAGAAAAATATTCAGAGCAAACGACAAGCAAGTGAAACAGAATAAACAGCAAAAGATTGGAAAATAAACGTCAGAGCAGTACAAGCAGAAAAGTTCAAACAACCCAAAGCAAGAGAAGAGAAACCAGACAAGCGACAAAACGTAAACAGAGTAGCATCAGCAACGCACGAGACAAAAGCCAAGAGAAAGAGAAAAAAGTATAAAAGAGGAAAAAAAGAGAAAAGTTCGCAACGAGACGAATGCGCAAAAACCGAGTAATCAAATACACAGCGACAGGAACCGGCACAGATAGTGATAAACCGACGCGAATCAACAAGTAGCGAAGAAAACCGAAATAACGATATAGAAAAACCGGTTGCCATAATAGAAAGCAAGAACGAGGAACGAGAGAGTGAAAAAACTCAAAACATAACTAAACACTGCAAATCACAAATTCAAACATGAACTTCAATCCGTATCAAAATACATATTTAATAACAAATAAGTGAATGAAAGAAATCAGAGAAAATTTAGAGAGAAACCGTTTGACGGGCAGCCTCCAAACAAATTGGGATACATTCATAAAAGGAATTTGAAGTGTAAAAAATATCTGTCACGGACAAAACAAAAAAGAAAAGAGCGCAACCCTTGACTAAAGGACGCACAAGTGTATGTAGAAAGCGAAGACACAAAATGACAACAGGAACAGCAAAATTAAAGAGTTCTTAATAAAGAATATCGGAATAGAAAAAAAGGGAAATAGAAGATATAGACTTCCTACATCGAAAGCAAAGACGAGACGAATCAAATGCAGTGTACGCATGTAAATAAAGAATGGTAAAAAGCTTCGAGAAACAGATTTACCTGAAATCAAAATGGAAGCGTCTCATAAAGAACAAGAGCGAACATACGAGCCAACCTGTGGATGCTTGGCACCAAAACATTAGATAAAAGCAGTAGCATCGCATAATAGATGTGAAGCCCATTGGGACTGGGATATCAAGTGGCAGTTTGCCACAGAACCAACAACACCACATCAAACGCCACAATCAAAACAACAAACCAAAACCGCCATGAATCAATTCACCAAAGCACAGACAGATATCAACCACCAACAACGAAACCGGGAGAAGAGTATAACCAAGTAATTAAAAAATAATTCACGAACAATCCAAAACAAACGAAAAATGGCCCACGGCAAAAAAGGACATCGATCAAAAACGTTCCGACAATACACTGTCAAAATTGTAGACGAGGCAACGAGAAAAATATAGACAACAATAACAAAGCAGTACATGGACAACAAGCGACAGCGGCAAGCCAATGTAACAAAAAGAGAACCAACCATCAAAATAAACAACCATGGAAATCCACAAATTAACGTAGCAAAGATAGACAGGCTACGAGAAAACACTAAACGAACCCATGGAATAAAAGAGATGATCACAGACCCACCAAAACAACAACAACGAATCAACGAAAAAGCAAGAGGAGATCAACGAGCTAAAACATAGAGAATATCAGACAACAACAAACTAATGCAAAGACTACAAACAATAGGAACCAGGAAATCCACAACGAGAAAATCGAAAACAACCCGAAAAGAATAAAGATAGAATGGAAGTCAGAGGAATTCACACTGCGGAGCAGTGTGTTGAGAAACGAAGGGGGAGGAAATATGATAACTGATAACGAGAAACAGTTGAATTGAATACGATGGCGAAAATGAGGCATACAAAGAATTTACAGAAGGAAGGAAAAACAAAGACGTCGAAGTTGAAGAAACGATAATGATAGAAACGAATGAACCGAAACTAAAGAGATGAAACAATCAAAATGAAAAACGAGGATAAAACCAAAAACATAGGGACAAGATAGATGACCGAAAAAGAAATTAGAACAAAAGACAGAAGCAAACTCGAAAAAAAAGCAAAAGAACTAAACAGAGGAGGATCAATTAAAAGAAAAAGAAAACAACCGAAACAAGAAAAGCGGGAACAAAACAGAAGCACTAAAAAAAAACGAGCGAAAACATAGAACAAGAGCAAGCACTAGACCAAAAAATAGAAGTGATGGCAAAGAAAGCGCTATCTCAAGAAAGGAGGAGCCAAAATTAAACTGCAAAAGATGAGCAGGAGCATCAACGTCAAAAAAGAAAAGGAAGGATATCAGAACCAATAAAACAAAAAACGAACCAGAGATACCGCCACAGAAATAAAACAAAACAGAAACAAAAGCCACGGAGTGAAAGCTCAAATGAGAATAAAAAAGAGATGACGTCAAACAAAAGGGCCAACAAGAATGAAAAGAGAACAACCAACAATAATAGATAAAAATACCGCGACAAACAATGCGGAAACGATAAACATCCCGGTAGAAATATTCAGTCATGCGAGGAAATAAACCAAATATAATCAAAATCCGAATTAAGGAAATTGGAAACGAAGTGCCAAAAAAATGAAACGAGATCATTAAAAGAAACAAAAGAGATCGTAGAAGAGTAGATCGAAACCAAGTTCTTAAACTCAGAGATACAACCGCAACACAGAATGATGAAATTAATTGCGAAACGGACACACAGGAATAAGGACATCACGGCATCAGGAAAGATATAAAAAAATACAAGAGAATCTAAAGAAATAGCATAGAAGAAGAGTACAGGTAAATGAATTCCAGAGAACCATAACAGAATATAGCAACAAGCGAAACACCAACGAGGTATATTGATAGAAAACACAAGGACCCATTATAAAAAAAACCTTATATAATAAAGGAAGAAAATAAAGGGCGAGAATTATACACCACGATCCAATAGGCCAAAAGAGAAAGTGTAACGTTAAACAAAAAAGAAAACCGAGGAACGACAGGCAGAGATATGCAAAAAATGCAGATATATATCAAAGAAATAAAACCGATTAGAAAAGAGAGAAAAAAGATAAGAGGCAAAACCAGATCAAAATGACAAACAAAGCAATAGATCAAGCCAGAAACATAATTAACGATTACGTAACTAACCGATGCAATGAAGACAATTGAAAGCTTTACGAGCAAAAACAAGAGATAACAACGAGAGAACAGAATGAGTTTGATAGCAAATATGGAGAGCACCAAAGAGATTATGAGAGGAGGATGAAACCAATAAAGTTAAGAATAAAGCTACCAAATGATGAATAAAAGAAATACTAGTAATCCTGATGTCAAATGACGAATTATTACGAGGATAAATCGAAAATTATCCAACCAATAATCGAAGTAGTGACGACGGTTTTATGGTGGAAGGACGTAGCAATAATTACCAAAACACAAAAATTAAGCCGACGAGAACGAACCCCGATGACGAATTAAGGTTATAATGGGAAGACGACAAACCATAAACATAGCCATGGACAACAAAAGAAAAAATACGAACAAAAGGGAACAACAGATCCAAGAATCAGAGGAAATAAAAGAAAGATGGACCAATACTGACATCTACCAGTTAGAACAAGACGAACTGAACAAAAATACAACCGATAACACGCGAGTGGCCGATCAACCACCGAAAAGTGTAGATAAACGACAAAGGAGGAATGAAAATGAAGAGAACCGAACCAAATGAGAAAATATATACAGGGAAGCGCCAGAATCAGCTAATGAAACAACCTTGGAACAATAATGAACCAAGAAAATTCCATAAAGATAAATCAAATGGAAGGCAACCAAAAGAAGACAGGAAATAAACGAAAACTCGACTAGCCCATACACATGGAAGAAGTGAGGCTGAAAAAAGTGAAACGGCGAAAAAAAAATCATCGGTATTACAAAGCCATCAATTCTATACAGAGAGTCGGAGGATACCGGATGAAAATTGAGTGAGTTGTACCCAAACGGAGATGGAGTAGGAAGGAAAATATCTATCAGTGTATTTCTATTAGCAAGAGGCAGATATGACGGCAAGTTAGAATGGCCATTTAATCGAAAGTCACAATTTCAATCGCTAAAACCCGAAAATGGGAAGGGCGACAAACAGCGAACACTGGGAGTAGACCCAAGATCATGAAAGGCCAGAAACCAAAATCCACCGAAAAGTTGCAGAGAGAACAACATTTCTGTAAAAAAATTACACCTCAATCGTAAAAGACGATCACGATATACAACACATCGAATAGAACAGAAACGAGAATAAATGCGAATCCAACAAAACCAGCGAGATCGCGAATCATGACCAGAAACGAATACCAGAACAACAATACACTTGCCCACAATTTATAATGACCCCGGAAGGAAGGAATACAAGATAAGGAAACGCCAAAATGTAAGAAGCACGAATTGAGAACCGGGGGAGCAAAGAATCAAAGACGAAAACTGTAACAGATTTAGCCAAAGTGGGATAAAATCGATTCCTGTAAAACAGAGTAAGGAGAATCTACGAAAATATTGGTAAAAGAAAATAGAGGAGTATCGGAAAGTAAATGTATGCGTGGTTCACCCAGAGCAATTCCGAAGAAATTATCCGAAAATGGAAACACACTGAATGGGCAGCGAAACAATAGAGAAGTTACACGTTTAAAAATTATGACCGCCAGACTTCGAACCAAATTGAAAAGAGAATTATATCACCAGCCAAAGTGAGTGAAGTAAACAAAGAGAATACCTATGAACCGCCATTCACATACAAACAAGGACGACATTAGACCGAACGACTCGAAACGGGGATACGCAAATGCAATGGGATTAATAAATTATTACATAGCAAAGTCGCGGGGGTAAGAACCATAAAAAGAAATCAGAACGAAAAGCCAAAAGGACGACAGGAAAGTTCTAAATACGCCAGAGTTCCACCTGCCAGCGGATGAAGTAATCGTTCATTACAACAGGAGAGGAAGAGATACTAAATGATCTAAATGATATTGTGGACGAAGAACAACCCGGAAAGACGGAATCAGAATTGTTCATAAAGAAATAAAACATCTGAATAACAAGAAACCAAGAGTTAGCTGGTCAAAGAACAGCCAGCGAAATAAAGGAGCCAACCGAAAGGACAAATAAAAAACAGAGAAGACCCGCCGAACTCGACAGGAGACGAAATGAAAGATAAATCACGAGAGCACAACCCAAAGAAACACATAACAACCCAAACAAAAAGAAACAGGTCACGCAAGGAAAAGAAATCCAGAGACCAAAATTGCAAACCAGCCCAAAAGGAAAACAAAGAAACAGATGCAGATGGATCAATGACAACGAAAATGAACAAGCCAGTCAAGTAACGAAGCAGTACAAGAAATTAAAAAGTCAAGAACAAGGACAAAATGATCAACAATTGATAATGATATGCTGCGATTACAAATCCAGAATAAAAGAAATTGAAGCTCAATAATATCGGAGCAGAAGCGAAACAGCTTGGCACAAAAGCCAAATAAAAACAAAAGCATGGACAACAAGGTAGAACCACAACCAAGATCCAGAGGAATTACGTGAATATAAACATTAAACAAACATCAACGATCCAAAGATATGGAGGAATGGCCTATCTGATGTACAATACGATAGTGATATACATGAAAGCGAACTCCAAGATACAATCCAACGGATATGAATTTGCGATAACAGACATTATCAGAAAGATCGAACATTCATCCGACCAAGTGGAATGGCACCTAAATCGTATTAAAGATGATCAAACCGAATGAGCAGAGCGAAGTTAAAAGAAGTTGTTAACGAAATCGGACCACCATAACCAAGCGATCCAAAAACAGCTAGAAAAGGATGAATACAGATAACACACCAATACTCATAATGGAGATGTCTGAAGGAAACCGTTTAGATAATGTGACAACGATAAAGATGGTGATAAATACGCACAAAAGAAACGAAGAGTGCAAAGCTGCAAACCCCGGTAAACACAGACAACAGCTACAGCAATAGTATAATGTATACAAGATAGACTCATAAACGAAATAAAAGAATGCAGTAACCAAGAAAATTGTAAGCACATTTGCGGAATCACTCACACCGACAATATAGAAGCTGGAACGAAACAACGTGGTTTCAGAACGCGACGAATGAAAAGGATCCGACAGACGTACTCAATAGCTGAAGAGTAAATGACACCGAAAAGAAAGATAAAAAACCCGAGTAGACGCGCGGAAAGAAAACGCGGCGACGAACGGTCAAGAGAAATACACCCTACTGAATCAACATCAAAGATAAGTAGTGATTGAAACTACAAGAAAAGTTTGGAGAATACCCCAAGGATATTTCGATCAGATACCACAAGCAATGAAAAAGTACCTCCAATGTCTAGCAACAGATAGATCATGCAATACGGAATGTCAACAATCGTTATCACCCGATACCAAACTGTAACCACGCTATAAGAGCGCAAATTGAATGAAGTGCAAGGCAAGTGCACAGAGAACAAAACAAAACAGCAAAAAATGCAAGATAATACGAAGACCGGAAAATCGAAAACCAACGACACCACAGACAATCGACAAGTACGCCAACGTAGTAAATACAACAGAAAAATACACAATCGAATGCGATTATAAAAGACGGAGAAAATGTGACAAATGGAGCCATACGCAAAAAGAGAATACTATCGCACAGCAATACCTAAACGCAAAAGCGCAAATAGATCCCAAAGATGAAAATAACTGTAATAAACAACAAAGGATTCCATATCAACAAAGGATGGCATCAACAAAAAAATATACGACGATAGTAAAAATGATTAACGAACAGAGAAATAACTAAAAACAAAATGACATGGCATCACAAAATCCGATACAATCCCATTATCCACTCTAAGAGGGATACTTGGAACAACGTCGGAGATAGAACTAAAAGCAAAGACAAGCGAAACGCCAGAGAACTCAACAATCCGAAGAAAATGCATAAACGAATTAGAGATAAGCTAAAAAAAATCAATCGCTCACATAACAAGGATGATAAACCAGAGAAATTTGTACCCAATAATGTTCAGTTGTAGTAATGTATACGGACCACTATTCGAAATAAGAGATGGAAGTTGGTTTACAATTTCAACTCGAAGAACGAGCACCACCAAAAATATTTGGATAACATACAAGAATGGCCAGCAAGCAGAATCAAACTTATAATCACAGAGTAATACCAACGACAAGATCTGGACGGAGGCCAGAGACATTTATTTTTCCAGCGCAAAGGCAAGCCATACTATCCAATATTGTGACAATAACGGGAGGTAACAACTATGGAGAGAAGCCTAACTACGAATTGTTTATTATCAACCAGATCATCAGATGCAACATGCAAATATGGATGGAAGCCATGTGGGGAGATTCTTAATCTTCGGACAAATGATGCAGGAATCTTAGGAATAATTCCTCATTATCAAATCGTAAGAGTGATTAACACAATATGTTTTAGCATGTTTTCGATATTTACAAAGAGAGAAGAAAATCAACTGGGAAAATGGGGACCATTGGATTCTTACCGTTCTTAGCAACAATGGTGTTACATGGACACTCAAAAAAGATTCCACAAGATAAAAGGTAGGTTAGGAATTCTAACTAAAATGAAGGGTACTGATGAAGGAGGTCGACGAAAATTTTAAAGCAATTTAATGAGATTAGAAGCCGAGAAACCAAAATGAAGCACAAAACACAGCAAACTGGAAACCGACGGAAAATCCAGAATACAGAACACGACACACGACAAAACCAAGGAGGAACGCACGGATCTAACGCAAAGAGCAACTCAAACATGGGAAAATCGAAAAGACAAGAACATAGTGGACAATTTCAATCATCCACCACCAAGTAAATGAATGTCTAAAAGAAAGCGGCATCATCAGTACCGAGAAAATATGCCGTGTGGATAGACAAAGTTAAATCCCGATACCAAAGTACCACAACATTACGAAATATTTAATCCAGTAACCATACGAACCAATATGGGCAGACTTAGTACCAAAGAAACCAGCCAAGAATCGAGAAGTGTGGAATCAGGATCCAGAAAACTCGAACGCATAGCTATGGTTACAAACATTAGCTGGACCAAACATTAACGGTACCCATAGAGATAAATGGAGTAGAAATAAAGCAATGAGATACGGGAGCAAACATCACGCTAAAAAAGATAGACAACCGGAAATACCATGTAAGAAGAAAAGCTAACATGGCTGTAATAGACGCAGCAAAGAAATCGGTAGCAGTCATCGGGAAAATTTGGTCGATAATCGAGTATAAAAAATGTAAAAATCAATACGTATTTAGCAGTTATCAGGAGAATTAAGTGCAGATTGTATAATTGGAACAGATCTCATCCAGAAACAAAAGAGATAATAAAGGATAGATCAATGAGAGAAGATAAAACCGACGAATATTGTATTTGAAATCAGAAGTGAGATCCACAAAAAAGTAAATGCCAGGGCGCACACAAATGATTTGTTACGTAAAAGTAAATGAGGAAACAAGAGGAGAAATGATTTTTGAACCTAATCACAAATTCGAGAAGAAGAAAGAACTGCCATAGACCAGAGAGATAGTTAGTAAACGAATAACAGGAAAACCGATCAACATAACAAATTTCACGAGGAAAAAAGTACTACGAAACGAAAATTGAAAACTTTGATTAGAAATGAATTATAATTGAAATAGTGTACAAATCTTCAAGCTTTAAAAAATTTAATACTTTTAAATACCTTACTTGACAGCATTACTAAAATGATGAATCTCATGAATTCACAAAAACATTTTTGACCGTCTTACACTAAACTGTTTTATAGGTGGGGTTTATTCTTTGCGACGAATCGAGTCTAGAAAAAACTCCCAATGTTTAGTCGCTAAATACAACCCAAAATCTTGGCCTACATAAACACTCTTTAACTAATACAGCGAAGACCTATTCCCCACGCCTTTATTTCTCACAATTTAAATTCAATTGTTTACAGGAACAGTCCATCAATCAGATCACCGTCAATTTCAATGGGGAAAAAGCTCTCAGAATTGATATTACAGCACCGACGCAATAGAAGGACCCGGTCCACAGTGCCATATTGCTATTCCCTCGAAAGCACGGAATCCGAGTAGCGACCCTCTCGAACCATGTGAGACAACAATACCAAGCCTCTGAGAATCTTTGCAAATGCGCAGGACTCCTCGGCCAGTGGGAGCGGGTGCAGGAGCGGGTGGACTTACAAAGTAGTCAAGGCAAGGATTTGTTACTTGCAAATGTGCTAGGATGAACATCCTTGCCGGGCGATCGCCGCGCCATCCACCTTCGGTTCCGGTTCGAGACGATAGGCGTCCTTACACGTATTCACTCGTCAAAGGAAGCCTTAGAACGATACTGCACCGGATGAATGAACTGACGAACAAAGCGTTTTATAGATGATTAGACAATAATTATAATTTAGAGACTGCGTTGTATTTCTTTTTCTTATATAACGGAAAATGATGTTGAGTTGTTTGAAAGTATTTTAAAACATTTAGGCGGACCATGAATTTACGAGAGATAAATTGCCCCTTTATTTTCAAGTAATGTCCTCCCTACGGATTCTACGACAGAACTAGATCGCGCGGCAGGCGAATACAGAATTACTTGGCAGGTCCTACAATTGACTCGAGAGTATTACAGCAGTTTCAAAGGCGACTGATTTAGACCCTAGCGAACAAAAATCCGTACCAACGGCTACCTCAGCTCAAAAGGCTGGGCCGAAGACGCCAGCTTCAATCGGAGTCTCGAACGCAGTTCGGGGACTCGAAGTCGCACTAGCAGTATGCCGAGAAGGTGAAGCGGTCACTTACCCGCTCATCTTCGCCCAACTCAAATGCCACAGACAGCAAACAAGTCAGCAGAGCAACCCATTCGCCACCAACAAGTTCGTCGACCGGACGTAAGGAGCGTGCCCGACGTCGAGCAACCCAACTCCAAAATAACCCAACAGTAGATATTCTCCTGTGATCGATTTTAAATAGAATAGTTTTAGCCTTATTGAGTCATTTCTTATTGAAATTCCATACCAATACGGTCCCACACGGCAAACCCTATTACGGTTGCTCAGTTTTTCCATAAGTCATTTAATGCACTAATCATGAGGTAATTATTTATGAGGGACAGAGCAAAGCGGAGCGATAGTCTTCTATCGAAGCTCGTGAACCGAGGGTTGTCCGAGCAATTACAGTATAGCCAATGGTATTCAATTTTGCGGACAATCCACACGTTGAACACATTTCCAACGTGTTGCTTAGGCAACGGGTGCCAAGTGGTAGTATCATTTTGTTATGGCGTACTCAGGTCCCAGAAGATAAGCAAGATTGAAACCCTGTAACCACAACAAATTTGGGGGCTCACCGGGATGGAAATGATGTTTTTGCGAATAAAACCAAAGGTATTAATTGATGAATATGGTTAAGGTTAAATTGGAAATGAAATAAAACGACTAGCCACCAAGTACAAATTTGGGGGCTCCACCACGGGATTGAAGCTTTGTTATTTGGAAAAGACCAAAAACCATCAAGAGAAATTATGTCAGACACCCTCAGCGCGGGATGAATGATTGTTTTTGCGAAAAAACCAAAGGAAATATAGACATTGTAAGGTTAAATTGGAAATTGAAATAAACGACTAGCCCACCAAGTACAGATTTGGGGGCTCCACCGGATTGAAGCTTTGTTAATTAAAAAGGACAAAACCATCAAGAGAATTATTGTCAGTACACCCTCAGCCGGGATTGGTGATTCGTGTGCAACAATCAATTGAGAAAGTGTTAAAGATCGAGGAGAAAATTGAACAGCAATAAAAAACCTGAGCTACGAGATTAAACAAAATTTGGGGGCTTCATTAAAGATTGTTTTTTACAAAGAACCCAAGGAAATTAAGCAAATTGGTTAAAGCTTAAAACAGAGGGGAGATGATATGTTGCAAGCCCAGAGAGATGAGAAGCGCCATGAAACAGAACCCAGAGAACAACTGTTGGAAAAACCAAGCAAGCCGTACTACAATTAAGACGCCAAGTACACTCATAACACCATGCAATACTTGACGACATTGACACCCCTGTAAGACACAACAAACAATGACAAGGACGCAAAGTAATTTAAAGGGCAAAATTCGGGATAAAATGAATGGGTAATAAGGGGAGTAATGTAAACAGAGAAAGCAACGGAACCCAAATAGGAGGAAGCCAAACGGTAATAGAATTAAAAGAAACAGGTAATGAGTAAAATAGTAGGTTAGATAAATGAGTCAAAATATATTAAGAGGTGAATGAATGTTAGTTAATTAGTAAATTTTAGATAAATTAAAGGGTAATTTGAAATTTAGATGAACCAGCAAAAATTATAGAAAAAACTTAAGAGGATTCAAACATTCGAAAATTGACAATTTTGAGGAACTAATTAATAAAACAAAAGCTAATCAAAAAGAAGCTAAAGAGGATATTATCAGCTACCAACACCAACCTCCTGTAGTCGCATTGAATTGCATTTAATAAAATTAAATCGATATTTGGATAAAGACGTAAACAAACTGAGAAGAATATATTGAAATTCCTATTCTTGAGATAGAGATAAGCCAAATTGGAAAAAGCTTGGAAAAACAAGTTAATGGAAAAAGTCAAGAAGATTGAAGACGAGATTGCCAACAACAATGAAGAGGCAAAACACTAAGGCTTATGGAGTGTTATGCGGTGCAAAACTAGAGGAAGCACGAGTAATGTATTAACCTTGCGTGACACCTGATGTTATTGTTCTGATGGATGCGCACAAGAGCGCACTGTTGTTATGCCAGCGAAAGATAAAGAAAGAGACTAACGGGTTTACTTTCCATGAATTGTTATAATGAAATTGAAAAATGTGTATTATGCTATACTGAATTATGTATTACGATGATTAAGACGAATATAAAAAAATATGCAATGTTATAAATAATAAAACCAGCCATAACGAGTAAACCAAAGGTAATAGACCAAAAACATAAAAAGCCGAATTTAGGGATGATAATCAAAAACATGCACAGAGAACAAAATATTGACGGAAAAATTTCGACAACCGATTTTCTAGTGTATTAATTCTTTTTGTTTTATTGATATGTATATTGATCGATATTTATTATTGAGACTTAGGACTGAGGAAAAAATGGTTTAAACCTGAGCTATTCTAATGTAGTACGGCTCCCCAGGGAAACCCTGATCAACCTACTGAGAAAGGAATGGTAGGCCAAGTCGCGTATGTCAGCAAGTAACCGGCGAAGATTGATAACCTTTTTGGGAGCTTGTGATGCGATTACCACAAATTTTGAAGGGAGGGAAGTGAAGAGCATAGACGAGGGGTGAGAGAAAGAGTCGCACGGAACAGAATAAATAGTGGAGTAAAGTACCTAGAGATTGACTTCTTTTTTCCCTAGCTGGTGGTGATGAGGCACCAGAGGACAGCTTACGGACTGTCGTCGCTCAGGTTGATTATCAGCCAAGGGACCTTGATTGACGCTGGGCCGTTCGATACATAAAACCCGGATCACACACCTCGAGTATCGGATCGATTCTTTTTTCGCTGGGAGGCACTCGATACAACAACTCGGCATCCCACACCGATAGTATCGGGCCAAACGTATGGTGAGATGTAATAACGGTTAAATGTTCATACCAAAATGTTCTACTAAAGCCAGATGAGATGCGCTCAGAAGCGAGCCGAGAAATCTGATGGAGGAGCGGGCAGAGATTTGATAGTTTATTTTTCCGCTCCCACTTTTTGATCATTTCCTTTCTTTCACTATTCGGGAAATCAATGTAAACGCTTTTTGGAACTTGGATTGAACGTCTTAGGCATTTTTCCATACTTTTATATTCTTCGAGGTTACACATACCCGGATCCCCACACCTAAGTACCGATGGGGAATGTTGTTTTATTGCCCAGCGAGGAGTTTGTACAAATAACCCCGGATCCCCACACCGAGTACCAATATTCCGAATGGCGGTGAGTAAAGCCGTAACCGGAGAATGCGCTGGCCAAAAGACGCCGATGGCTTGAGAGTCAGTGTGAGCCTCAAACAGTCCCAAAAGTCAGGCTGTTTTGAGCCTCAAGTCGCGATGAAATAATAAGAATGATAATAGTATGAGCCGGATGATTATGATCAGATACTTGAGGCAATAGATGCCGATGATTTTAATCAATACTTGAGGCAAATTAGAGGGCCGGATGATTATGATAGATACTTGAGGATATGAGGGCCGGTATGGATTATGATCAGATACTTTGAGGCAATAAAGGGCCGGATGATATGATCATGGATTAGAATACTTGAGCAATAGAGAGGCGGATGATTATGAATCAGGATACTTGATGGCAATAGAGGGTCCGGAATGATCATGATCAATTACTTGATGGCAATAGAGGCCGGATGTATTATGATTCAGATACTAGAGGCAATCCAGATAAGATATGATATGAGTAGAAGATTGAAAATTGATTATGAATGATATTAAGGTCACAGAATGACCAGTTAAAAGAGTTAAAGCCGAAGGCCGAAGATCCCAACGAAATTAAGAGGGCATAAGAGCCGCCAGCGATTGAGAGGATTAAGTAAAAAATTTTTGGGAGAACATAGGAAAAACAATTAATGGAATGAATGAAAGTATGATGTTATGTATGATTATTGATATTATGATATAGATAATTGATACGACTATAGTAGATAAACTTGATTAAGGACTATTATAGATAATTGATACGAGATAATAGATGATTATTACGAGGTAAGATAATTAAAATGGACTTAAAATGAGGGGGGGAGTCAGATAAAGTAAGACCACCACGATGATGCGAAAGGGATGAAACATAATAGTATAGTAAACGAGGAGAAATTAGTATAGAGTATAGAATATTGGAGTGTTTATTTATTTTTAGTGAATCGATAATCAAACAAGCAATCCAAGTCAAATACAAAGCCAAAACAAAGGAGAAAATATTTCAGAGCAATACGACAAAGCAATGTGATTAACAGAATAAACGAGCAGAAAAGATTTTTGGAAATTAAACGTCAGAGCAGTTACAAGCAGATAAAGTTTTCAAAAGCAACCAAAGCAGAGTAAGAGGAAACCAGTCAAGCAGACGAAATAACCGTAGAACATTTGATAGCGATCAGCAACCCGCATCGAGAAGCAAAAGCAAGAGAATAGAGGAAAAAAGTTTATTAAAGAGGGAAATTAAAAGAAAAAATAGTTGCAACAGTAGAGTGATTGTTAATTACTAAAAGTATCGAAACTGTAAACCGGAACAGGCACGATAGCGTATTGACCGATTTTGAATTTAATAGCAAGCAAGGAGAACGAATTACGTTATATCGGAAAAACCAAAAGTTGGACAACGATAGAATTCGGTAAACGAAGAAGATTTTGGCACAACTATCAAAACATTGACGACTTCAATAAACTCTTCAATTTCCGATGCTAAATACATGTTGAATAACATATAAATGTGAGATAGGAGAATTCAGAGAAAAAAGTTTATGAGGAGAACCGTTTGACGGTAGTCTCAACAAATTGGATTACATTATAAAGGGAATTCAAGTGTTATAAAAAATATCTGTCATCTGACAGATCAAAAAGAAAGACGACTACCCTTGTATCTGAAAGGGAGCGCACAAGATGTATTTTGTAGAAGAAGCGAGTAGATTGTACAAAATGACAACATGGAGCAGAAATTAAAGAATGTTCTTAATAAGATATTCGGATAGAGAAATAAGGGGATGGAAGATATTGGACTTCCTACACCGAAACAAAGACGAGATGAACAAATTGCAGTGTACGCATTGAATTAAAAGAATTGGTTTTGTAAGAGCCTTCGGAGAAACAGATTTACTGGAAGATAAAATGTTAGACGTCTTCATAAGAGGAATCAAGAGGGAAGACATACGAGCCAACCTTGTATGCTTGCACCAGAAACGTTAGATTAAAGCTGATAGTAGCAATCGCAATAGATGTGAAGCCCATCTAGGACTGGGAATCCAAGTGCTAGTCTTGGCCACGGAACCAACAACACAACAGTCAACGCCAACAATCAAAAAACAACAATACCAATCCAGCTCATGAATCAATTCATTCCAAAGAGCACAGCAGATATTCAGCCACCAACAACGAAGAAATCCGGGAGGATAGAGGGAAAAACCAAGTAAGTTATAATAATAATTTCAGGAACCAATCCAAATTACAAACGAAAATATGCTCCACGTGTCAGAATAGGACATCGATCAGAAAATTGTTCCGAAATACACTTGTCAAAAAGTGTGTAGATCGAGGGCATACTGAAAAATATGTAGACAACCTAAAAACAAAGCATGTTACAATGTGTACAACAAGGACATTTGCAAGGCAATGTAAATCAGAAAGAACCAAAACCATCAAGATTATAACAACTCTTATGGGAAATCCACAAAGATTAACTGATCAAGAATAGACATGCTACGAGAAACACTAAACGGAAGTTTGCCCATGGTGAATTAATAAGAGATACTTGCTAACAGGATTGCCACCCAATATACAACAACAACGAATCAACTAAGAGAAGCAATGAGGAGATTCAAAGCTGAGAACTAGAGAATATCAAGAGCACAAACAAGCGAATGGCAAAGACTACAAAACAGAGGAAGCTTCAGGAAATCAGCAACGATGGGAAAATCGAAAACAAACCCGAAAAGAAATTAATATGATGAGAATGGAAGTTCAGAGGAATTCACACTGCGGGAGCAGTGTTGTGAGGAACGAAGGGGAGGAAATATGATGAACTGATAACGAGAAAACAGTTGAATTTAAACACGATGGAGAAAATAGAGGCATCAAAGAATTACAGAGAGGAAAAACAAAGACGGTCGACAGTTGAAAGGAAACTGATAATGGAGAAACCGAATGAACGGAAAATAAAAGAGATGAAACAAGCAGAAATGATGATAACGGAGGATCAAAACAAGAAATCATTTAGTGTACGAGATAGATGAACTCGAAAAAGAAATTATGACACAAAAGACAGAGAGTGCACTCGGAGAAAAATAAAGCAAAGAGGAAGCTTTAGAACAAGAGGAAGGATCAATTAAAAGAAAAAAGAAACAATCTGAAACAGAGAAAGCGGAACTAATAAGAAGGCACTAATATTAAAAATAGAGAGCGTTTAAAACATTTAGAACAAAGCAAGCCTAGATCAAAAAATAGAAGTGATTGGCAAAGAAAGTCCTATCACAAGAAATGGAAGAAACCCAAAAATTAGAACTACAAAAGAGGCAACAGGAAGCATCAACGTCACAAGTAAAGAAGATATCAGAACCAAATGAATAACAAAAAAATCGAATCCAGAGGATACTGTACAAAAAAAATAGAAACAAGAATCAGAAAAGAAAAAGCCCACGTGGAAGTGAAGCGTCAAATTGAGAATATAATTAAAAGAGATATGGTTTCCAAAAACAAAAGGGCAACAAAGATATGAAAGAGGGAGGAACAACCACATATTAATTTATGATGAGGCAAATAACCGGACGATCAAAACAGATGAGGATGAAAGGCGAGATAAGCAGTCTGGGTGGGAGAGAAATTTCAGTCATTGCCGAGGAAATATAAACCATATAAAGATGAATCAAAATCGATTAGAGGAAATGGAACGAAGTGCCCAAGAGAAGATGAAACTGGATTATTAAAAGAAATCAACGAAGATCGTTAGAAGAAGTAATCGAAACCAAAAATGTCTATAAACCTCAGAGAACAACCGCAAACAGACAGAATTGATGAAATAATTGCCGAGAAAGACATCAACAGGATAATGTACAATTCACGGCATTCATGGAAAGAATGATAAAAAGAAGTACCAAGAGGATCTGAAAGGAATATGATAGAGAGAGTATCAGGTAATTGAATGATTTTCCAGAGATACAAGACAGATAATAGCAACAAGAGGCGAAAGCACCAACGAGTTGTATGATTGTAGTAGTGAAAACACTAGACCCAGTTATTAAAAATAAAAACCTTATTATTATCAAGGAAGGAAAATAAAGCGAGATATACACTAGCGGATGCTCTAATTATGGCCAAAAGGAATTAAATGGTGGGTAACGTTTAAACAAAAAATGAAACGAGGAAAACGACCAGCAGAAGATATGGGCAAAAAATTCAGATTATATGCTAAGAGAAATAAAACCGGATTAGAAAAAAGAGAGAAAAAAAGATAATGAGGCAAAACCAGATCAAAATGACAAGACAAGCAGATAGATTCAAAGCCAGAAAATATTTAATTCGGATTATCGTGTAACTAGGACGATTTTTCAATGAAGACATTTGTTAGAAGCTGTACGAGACACAGACATTATGAAGATTGGACAATGAGAGAACAGATAGTGATAGCAAATATGGGAGAGCACCAAAGAATATGGAGAGGATGTATGAACAATTAAAGATAAGAATAAAGCTACCAAATGATGAAAAAAAAAAATATCGTAGATCCCGATTTGTTAAATTGCATGAAGATTACCGACGAATAAAACGAGAAATATCCAACCAATAATCGAAAGTAGTGACGACGGTTATGGTAGAAGATCTGGCAATAATGTACACCAAACGACAAATAAGTCCGCGATGAACGAACCCCGAAATATACAATTAGGTAATGGGAAGACGGAACAAACCATTAATTATCATAGCCATGGGATGAACAAAGGAGAAAAAAAAATACACAAAAAAGGGACAAACAGAATCCAAGAATTCAAGAGGAAATGAAAAGAAAGATGACAAATATCTTTGACCATCTTAACAGTTAATGGAGACAAGATGCGAAGCTGAGCACAAAATTACAACCGATAGACGACTCGAGGTGCCGATCACACCATTGGAACAAAGATGTATATTGAAAAGACAAAGGAGCTGGAAATGGAAAAATGGGAGAGAACCGAACCAAAATGGAGAAAATATATACCAGGGAAAAGCGCCAGAAGATGCAGCTAAATGAAACAAACCTTGGAACTATATGAAGATGAACATATGAAAATTTACAGAGGAAATGATAAACGGAAATGGAATGGCAACAGAAGAAGACGAGGGAATAAACGATAAAGCTCGGACTAGCCCCATACACATGGAAGATAGGTGGATGGGCTGAAAAAGTGAAATCGGCTGAAGAAGAGAAAATCATCGGTATCACAAGTCATCAATTCTATACAGAGATCGGAGGATATCGGATGAAATTGAGAGTATACCCAAACGGAGATGGGGTAGGTAAAGGAACACACCTATCAGTGTATTTTCTATTAGCAAGAGGTAGATACGACGGAAAGCTAGAGTGGCCATTTAATCGAAAAGTCACGATTTCAATCGCTAAACCCGGAAAATGGGAAGAGCGACACAGCGAAAAATTGGGAGTAGACCCAAGATCAATGATAAGCCAGAAACCAAAATCCACCGAAAATGTTGCAGGAGGAGTACCACAATTTCTGTTGAAAAAATATGTAACACCTCAATTTGTAAAAGACGACACGATATACATCACGATCGAAGTAGAAACAGAACGAGAAATGAAATTGCGAATCCAACAAGAACAAGCGAGACCGCGAATCAGTGTACTCGAGAAACGAATACCAGGAACAAAATACTTGCCCACAGATATAGATGACCCCGTGGAGGAAGGATTAACAAGATTAATGGAAACGCAAAAATGTAGAGAGTTAGCAGCGATATTGAGAACCGGAGCAAAGAATCAAAGACGAACGGTAACAGATTTAGCCAATTGGATAATCGATTCTTGTAGCAGAGTAGAGAATCTGCGAAACATAGTAAAGGAAATAGAGGAGTATCGGAGAATGTATGCGTGGTACCCAGAGCAATTCCGAGAAATCATCCGAAAATGGAAACATACCGAATGGGCAGCCGAAACGATAGAGAAGTATAGTTTAAAAATTATGATGCCAGATTTCGAACCAATCGAAAGAGAATTTTATATCACTGCCAAAGTGAGTGAAGTAAAAAAGAGAATACCGTATGAACCGCCATTTCACTTACAATACCAAGGACGATCATTAGACGACGATCTCGAAATCGGGGTTACGCAAATGCAATTGGGATTAATAAATGTATTAACAGTAGCAAAGATCGCGGGTAGAGAACTCAATAAAAGAGAAATCAGAACGAAAACGCCAATAGGGCGACAAGAGAGTCTAAATACGCCAGAAGTTCCACCTGTAGCAGATGAAGTAATCGTCATCACAACAGGAGACGAAGAGATATTAAATGATCTAAATGATATAGTGGACGAGGAAACAACCCGGAGAATACCGGAATCAAGAGATTTGTTCATGACAGAAGATGAAAACGATCTGATAACAGATGAACCAGATGAGTTAGTATGTGGTCAAAGACAGCCAGTCGAAATTATAGAGCCAGATACCGAAGAGGAAAATAAAAAAGAAAGAGAGAAGACGCCGAAGCTCGACAGGAGACGAATGGGATAATTGGATAAATGAACGAGGAGCTACAACGTCCAAAGAAACAACAGATGAACAACCCAAACGAAAAGAAACAGGTACGGCAATGGAAAAGAAATCCAGAGGACGACCAAAAATTGCTAAACCAGCTCCAGAAAGGAAAACTAAAGAACAGATGCAGATGGATCAATTGACAACGAAATTGAACAAGCTCAGTCAAGTAACGAAGCAGTTACAAGGAAAATTAAAAGGTCAAGAACAAGGAGCAAAATGGATCAACAGATTGATAACTGATATGCTGGGATTAGCAAATCCAGAAATAAAAAGAAATTTGAAGCTCAATAATATCGGAGCAGAAGCGAAACAGCTTTGGGCAGCAATAAAGCCAATAATAAACAAAATCATGGACAACAAGGTACGAACCACAACCAGAGATCCAGAGGAATTACTGTTGATAATAAATCATTTAACAAAACGATCAGACGATCCAAATAGATATTTGGTAGGAATGGCCTACCTGATGTACAATACGATAGTGATATACAGAAAGCGAACTCCAAGATACAATCCAAACGGATATGAATTCGCAATAACAGACATTATCAGGAAAGTAATTGAACCATTCATCCTGACTCAAGGTGGATGGCAAGCCTTTATAAATTTGGTAAGTAAAGATGATCAAACCGAGATGATGCAAGCGAAGTTAAAAGAGTTGTTAACGGAATTCGAGACGACCATTAATGCAAGCGATCCAAAAACAGCTAGAAAAGGGATGAATACGATAATCACTACAATACTCATATGGATGATGTGCGTGAAAGGGGTAGAACCGTTTGTAGTATATGATTGTGACAACATAAAGATTGGTGATAAATACTCACTAAAAGAAACGGAAGAGTGCAAAGCTGCAAACCCCGGTAAACTACAGACAACAGCTACAGCAGTATCGTATAATGTATATCAAGAGGTAGACTTCATTAAAACGGAAATAAAAGAATGTTCAGTAACAAGGAAAATTGTAGCATTTCATTGCGGACATCACTCACACTCGACAATTATAGAAGCTGGAACGGAAACAACAGTGGTTTCAGTAACGCGGAGCGAATGTGAAGAAGGATTCACGACAGGACGTATCTCAATAGCTGGAAGAGTAAATGTAGCAGCCGAAGAAGGAAAGATAAAAACTACCGAGTATACGCTGCGGGAAGAATAACGGCTGGAGACGGAACGTGTCAAGGAGGAGAATACACCCTATTGAATCAACTAGTCAAAGGAGTAGTAGTGATTGAAAGCTATCAAGTAAAGTTGGAGAAATACCAAGGATATTTCGATCCAGATACACAAGCAATGAAGAAGTACCCTCAATGTCTAGCAACAGATAGATCATGCAATACGGGAATGTCAACGATCGTATATCACGCCGATACCAGAACTTGTAGACTCACCTTATTGAAGAGCGCAATATTTGATGAAGTGCAAGGGCAAGTGCACAGAGAAACAGAAACTAACACGCAAAAAAGTGCATTAGATGAATTACGGAGAACCGGAAGAATCGGAAAACCAACGATCACCACAACTATCGGATCAGAGGTCACGCCAACGGTAGTAATATCAACAGATACTACAATCGGAATGAGATTTATAAAAGGACGGATGGTGAGTAAATGTGACGAAATGGTAGCCAGTACGAATTATAAAGGAATATTCTTATCGCGAACAGCAATACCAAACGCAAAAGCGCAAATAGATCCCAAAGATGTAAAATTATATCTGTATATAAATAACAAGATGGATTTCCTATATCACAAAGGATTGGCATCAACAGAAAAAATATACTACGATTTAGTTAAAAATGATTGTATCTTGAACAGAGAAATACTAAAAACAAAATTGGCAATGGCAATCACAAATCCGGATAATGCAATCCCATTATTGCCACTCCAAGAGGGATATTTTGGAAGAATCGTCGGAGAAGTTATGTATACGTATAAATGCGAAAAGACAATTGCGAAACTGCCAGAGAACTCAACAATTCCGAGAGATAAATGCATAAACGAATTAGAGATAATGCATAAAGGAAAAATCAGATTCGCTCAACCAGTAACAAGGATGATAAATCCAGAGAAATTCGTACCTAATATGTTCAGCTGCAGTAATGTATATGGACCATTATTCGAAATAAGAGATGGAAGTTGGCTACAATTTCCAACTCGAGTAATCGTAGCACCACCAAAAATATTTGGATTAACAGAATTGGCCAGCGAAGCAGAATTCAAACCAGTTGATATATCACAGAGTGGAATATACCAAACGAAAGATCTGGAACGAGCCAGAGAACATTTATTATTTCCAGCACAAAGGCAAGCAATATTATCCAACATTGTAACTATAACGGGAGGTAACAACTATGGAGAGAAACCCAACTACGAATTGTTACTATCGCCGGATCATTTTCAACACGCAACAGCAAATATGATGAAAGCCATGTGGGGAAGATTCTTAATCTTCGGACAGATGATGGCAGGAATTTTAGGAATAATTCTCATTATTCAAATCGTAAGAGTAATCATAACACAAATGTTAGCATGTTTCGATATCTATAAAAGAGAGAGGAAAATTAACTGGAAAATGGCAATTGGATTTTTACCGTTTTTAGCAAAGACAATGGTATTACATGGACACTCAAAAGATATCCACAAGATAAAAAGATTAGTAGGGATTCTGACGAAGATGAACGGTACCGATGAAGAAGTCGGACGAAAATTCAAAGCAATAATGAGACTAGAAGCCGAGAAAACCAGAATGAAGCGACAAAAAACGAGCAACTGGAAACGATGGATAAATTTCAGAGATGATAGTAGCAGCGACAACGACGAAAACCAAGGAGGAACGCAGATGCTAACTCAAGAACAACTCAAACAATGGGAAAATCGAAAGACAAGACATAGTGGACATTATAATCATCCACCACCAGTATATGAATGTTTAAAGAAAGCAACATCATCGGTAGAGAGAAACATGCCAATAGAAAGACACGTACCAATACCAAGATCAACAACATTACGAAATATTTATCCAGTACCATACGAACCAAATTGGGCAGACTTAGTGCCAAGAACCAGCCAAAGATCAAGAAGTGTGGATCAGGATCCAGAAACTCGAACTATAGCTATGTTACAAACGTTAGCTGGACCAACATTAACGGTACCCATAGAAATAAATGGGGTAGAAATAAAAGCAATGATTGATACGGGAGCAAACATTTCAGCTATAAAAATGGATAGAATACCCGGAAGATTATGGCCATGTATAGAAGAAGCTAACATGGATGTAATAACTTGCAGCAAAGAATCGGTAGCAGTCATCGGAAAAATCTGGTCGATAATAGAATATAAAAATGTGAAAATCAACACGTATTTAGCAGTTATCAGGAAACTGAGCGCAGATTGTATAATTGGAACAGATCTCATGCCAGAATTACTAAAAGAGATAATAATAGATCTAGGATCAATGGAGCTGAGAGATAAAACCGGACGAATATGTATGTTGAAATCAGAAGTGAGATGCTCAGAGAAAATAGTAGTGCCAGGACGCACACAAATGATTTGTTATGTGAAAGTAAACGAGGAAACTAGAGGTGAAATGATTTTCGAACCTAATCACAAATTTGAGAAAAAGAAGGAACTGCCATTAGCCAGAGAAATAGTGTATGTAAACGATAACAGTGAAATTCCGATCAACATTACAAATTTTGACGAGGAAGATAAAGTTATCTACGAAAACGAAAGATTGGGAAAATTAACACCAATGATGGACATTGAACTTCCAACAACAAAAACTGCGGGACTGAGGAAGAACTATGGACAATCGACAGTCAGCTACTAAACGAAAACGAGAAAGAACAACTACAAAAACTGCTAATGGAATTTAAAGATATATTTGCAGCATCCGACTTAGATCTCGGTACAAGCGACGTAACGCAACACACGATACCACTAACAGACGATACCCCAATAACACTACGGCCATATCGATTGGCGGAAGCTCAAAAATCAGAAGCAGAAAAAGAAGTGCAAAAGATGTTAGACGCAGGAGTAATCGAACCAAGTTGCTCGCCATGGCAATTCCCAGTGGTCATGGTAAAGAAGAAAGACGGAACACAACGATTCTGTATAGACTATCGACGACTCAATGCGGTAACAAAACGGGATACATACCCACTACCAGATATAAATGAAATGTTACAAATGTTACACGGAGCAGCTTATTTTACATCGCTAGATTTAAAAAGTGGTTATTGGCAAATAAAAGTCAAAGAAGAGGACAGAGAAAAAACTGCTTTTACTATCGGAAAAGATCTATATCAATTCAAGAAAATGCCTTTCGGACTAACCAACGCACCAGCTTCATTTCAGAGATGTATGAATTTTGTAACGCACGGCATTAAACAATGTATGGTATATATTGATGACTTATTAATCTATTCTAGCACCTTCGAGCAACATTTAAAAGATATCCGTAATGTATTCGTTCGACTGAGACAATGGAAGTTAAAATTAAAACCCTCCAAATGCGATTGGGCAAAGGAAAAAGTCACCTTCTTAGGACACATTGTGTCGGCGAAAGGCAAAGAACCAGATCCAAGAAACATCGAAAAGATAAAGAATTGCCCTGCACCAAAGACAGTCACACAAGTGCAAGAATTCCTAGGCTTATGTGGATATTACCGAAAGTTCATCAAGAATTATGCAACCATCGCGAAACCGATACAAGAATTAACCAAAAAAGATACCCCGTTTATATGGGAAGAGGAACAACAAACAGCCTTTGAAACACTCAGAGATAAACTGATATCAGCACCAATACTCGTACACCCAGATTTTAAGAAACCGTTTTTGTTAGCAACAGACGCAAGTGGATATGCATCTGGAGCAGTTCTAGGACAATGGGATGACGAGAAAAGAGAACGAGTTATTGGATATTATAGTCGAACGTTCAAGAAACATGAAAAGAATTACTCTGTGACTGAAAGAGAGGCATTAGCGATAATTCAAGCTATTAAACATTTCAAATATTTATTATGGGGTCACGAGATATATATCACTACTGATCATCAACCATTAGTATGGTTAGGCCAACACAAAGAAGCCTCTAGTAGATTAATGAGATGGGCGATGCAGTTGCAAGAATGCTCACCGTATATAAAGTTCAAATCAGGAAAAGCGAACGCCAACGCAGATTGCATGTCAAGATTTGTATTTGAGGAACTGATGGATCACGATGTAAGACGAATATGCATGATCATCGCAGAAGATATTGATTTCACAAAACTGAGAAATGAGCAGAAAGAAGACGAGGAGCTAAAAACAATAATCGAATTCATAGAAACGAACGATATGAAAGTCTTCGACAACAACAGTAAATTGAAAGAGCATATGGAGAAACACAGACATCGATACACTATGGAGAAAGGATGGTTATTACTAATGGATGGTGAGAAACGACTTATGTGCTTACCAGAGAGTAGACGAAAAGAGGTATTGATGCAATATCACGATGGAAAACTTGGAGGACACATGTCAGCAAAAAAGACAGAAGCAAGACTACGTCAAAAATATTATTGGCCAAATATCGGAGAGGACGTAAAAGGATGGATAAAGAATTGCCTAATATGTGCAACCAGAAAAAGCACAGGAAGTAAATTGAAAGCCCCGTTAAAGCCAATGCCAATTCCACCAGAACCCATGACAATGATCGCAATGGATGTAGTAGGACCATTACCCGAAACCAACGATGGGAATATCTACATATTAGTAGTAACAGATTACTTATCAAAATTCCCGGAAGCGTTCGCAATACCAGATCAAAAAGCCAGAACAATAGCGAGAATCCTAGTAGAGGAAATATGCTGTAGATACGGAACACCCAAACAGATCCTAACTGATCAAGGAACCAACTTTATGAGCGAAATAATAGAGGAAGTAACGAATTACTTCAGAATTGCGAAGCTGAGAACATCACCGTACCACCCGCAAACAAATGGTCAAACCGAACGATTCAATGGTATACTAATAGAAATGATGTCGAATTATGTAAGCAGACACCAAAAAGATTGGGATAGATATATAAACCTATGCCTAATGGCTTATAGAATGTCAATACATTCAGCAACAAAAATGAGTCCATTTAAATTGATGTACGGCAGAGAATGTAACATGCCAATAGACTTAGAATATCAACCACCAATATCACAGTATATGGAAATTGATGATTATGTAACAGGGTTCAAAGAGCGAATGCAGGAGATCTGGAAGACAGCAGGTATGAATATTAGATTTAATCAAGAGAGCTATAAAGAATTACACGATAAAAAGAGAGACGTACGTGAGCACAACTTTCAGGTCGGAGATTGGGTAATAATTGCGACGCCAGAAATTATCCCAGGAGTAGCCAGAAAGTTACAAAGATGTGGTAAAGGTCCTTATGAGATAATGTACGTAAACGAGAATAATGCGCGAGTTAAATTGGTCAATAACCCACTCACTAGGCCTATTTACGTGAACGTGAGTAGATGTAAAGCGATACCGAGAACAATAACAAGAGAACCAGAAAATCGAGGTATGCAAACCAGATCACAAACTCAACAGCTGAGTATAAACGGACTAGCGATGAGTCGAAAAATAGAAGCGACATCAAATAATAATGTAGAGGAACCTAAACCAGATGAATCCAAAATTACGCTAAACGCAACTCAAGATAATGTAGACAAGATGGATGTAATAGTAAAAGCTATCAGAGAGATAATGCCAGAATGGGTCGAAGGAAAAGGATGGATGAGAATAGTAAACAAAGCGGGAAAAATCGCGATGGATTACGCTAAAGGAGCTAGAAGTCCACCAGAAATGGACCGTATTAAAGAGAGTATACCCATGATCTTCACTATGGCAGATATAGAAGGAAACGTACCTCTACATATCGCAGTACAATACAGAAATACTCAAAGAATAATGGATATAATTCAACTTATGCAGAAATGCGGACACGCCTCAAACATACCAAACGAAGAGGGGCAAACACCATTAATGTTCGCAGTCGCAGCAGATGCTTCCACGACAGTTCTGAGAGAACTACTAAAAACAGGATCAACGTTCAAAGAAAAAGACAATGGAGAAAACAATGTACTACATTACGCGCTGAAATCCAGGCAGGCAAGTGCAATAAAATTTATAACCAGTAATGCGACAACTAGAGAAAGAGAAAGGATGGGTAAAACAATCCAAACATTATGGGAAGCTATCGACGCCAAACAAGATGGAGCAACAGCCAATCTGATGAAATGGACCTACGAAAGTTCACCACTCAAAATATTCGATCTGAACTACATGGTAAGAAACAGAAACGTTCTATTAAAAGAAACAATATATGCTCACTATCCTTTCCCAAAAACAATAAAAGCAATGTTGAAGTGGGAAGGACTGAAATTCACCAATCATCCAAAAGAAGCAGTACGAATCGGAGATAGAAAGGAACAACTATCGATGATAATACATAGATGGCATCGAAAGCAAATAAGATTCCAAGCGAGCAAACAAGAGATAAAAGAGATGGACGATATAAAAGCAAGAATAATAAAAGTATACGAGGAAATAATCGAAATAATAAATGTCGAGGACGACATTTCAAAGGAAACCCCGGATGGAAATAATAATGGAGAAGGAGGAAGTGACAACAGTAAAAACCAAGACGATCAAAATACTAGAAAAGAAAACAAATCCGCACAACAAGAGAAAAAGGAATCATCTAACGAGGAACGTCAGGAAACGAACAACAGCAATAACGAGGGAAAACGAAATAAAGGGATGATGCTACTACAACAAAGGAAAAATCAAAACCGACCGACCCTGCTACAAAAAATAATGATATTGATTACGTCCATCAAGTTAACGGAAGCTGACGAAAACATCACAAAGGAAATAAAATCGTTCAGAATACAAACAATAAATGAGAAAGGAAGCGCAAGCAAAGGAATATGCTTACAACTGACGATGAATACAAGCATAAGTTGTCAATTTGATTCAATAGGAAAACCAGGAAAGATAGAAATACGATCCGAAAACTCATCATCATGCCAAACCACCAAAGATGTATGTAGAGATGCTACAGAAGATAGAAACGTAAAAATCCAAGTAAAGCCAGGAATAGGCAAATTACGAATAATAAACAGAGGAATAGAAACGATTGAACAAGTATGTATACAAAACAAAATTATCGATTGTTGGAAAATGAATATGAAAGCAGGAAAGAAATGTGAATGGGATAGCCTAGAAGGAAATGTGGAATATATAATATGTGCCAACAACGACATAATAATAACGTGCACACTAGCCAAAACCCTGGGAGAAAAATTCACAACACCAAAAGAAGAACCTTATCAACGACGAGCACGAGAAAATAAAGAAATAACGATAAAAGTAGAATCAGATCCAAAGAGTGGAGAAGAGATAATAGTCGAAAACATGGGCAAAGAACCCATTACAAAAGTTTGTATATTCGAAACTAAAAAGAACGGAACAGTAAATGAGAGAATCAAATGTCAATCGAATGATGATATCAAAAACCAAAAATACCGCATCCCAACTAAAAGAAAGCGTGGAAAGTACATAGTACACGTTCAGAAAGGAAGAGATGATTACTGGAAATCAATAACCAGAAAGCTATTAGAATCAATTACGACAAAACGTCCGGAAAAGGAAACAAGAGGAAAACTGTACCAACGACAGATCAGAGAAAGTAAAGCAGTAATAATAAACATAGAGTCAAATGCAGCAAATGAGGAAGAAATAGTAATTGAGAACACAGGCGAAAAACCTATCACAAAAATCTGTGTATACGAACCTAAAGGAAACGAACCAGTAAACAAAAGAATTCAATGTGAAACAAGCAAAACCATAAAGAACCAAAAGTACCGCATACCGACGAAAAGGAAACTTGGAAAATACGTAATAAACATTCAAAAAGGAACTCATGGACATTGGAGAATGATAACAAGGAAACCACTCAAGTCAAATACGACAGATCAACCTACAATAAAACCACTGGACGGAAAAAACGAAACATGGAAAAAGGGAATGATCATGGACGACAGCCACCTTTCAATTCACGAAGCATTACAACTTCAGAAAGCACTTAAAAATGTACAACCGAAAGAAAGGGTAATGGAGACAACCAATGCAAGAGAAAATACAACCATGCAGCCTAATGAAAAGAATTACATGATTAAAATGATCTGGATAACAACAGCAATAGTAAGCAGCGTAGTAATGCTGATAATAATTCAACTAGCAAGAACCACCAAATGCAAAAAGAAGCCAGCAAAGAAAAGATTATGGCCAGCGGTGGAAAAATTCAATTACGATATTGAATTAGGACAATATGATACAGAGAAAACTGAGGAATATGAAATCATAGGAAATTCTAGTACAAGCGGACTCTGGTTAAAAGAACCGCCCATTATCGAAGCACAACAATGGTCCAATGAATCCGATGTATACCAGATAATGAATGAGAAATACGGGGATATACGGACATTGCGTATAGAGTCCCCGGAGACGATGGTGTAAAACGAGAAAGAGACGTTGTATATAGTGTAAAATATTATGTAGTATAATAGTAGTAATGGTATGTATATTTATAAATATTGTACAAAATATGTTAGAAATAGTTAGCAAACGGAAATGAATGCGATGAATTAATGATGTATTATAACCAACAGATGAATCCGAATAACGTAAATCAACCAAATCAAGTGAGAATACCACCATTCACAGAAGCAATACAACAACCAGCAGCTGCCAACGTACCTATAGAGATTGTAGAATTAAATCAAGGAATATACCAAGATCAAGGAGTCGAGGCAACGTGGAGACGACAATGTGAATTAATGACATTAATAACGAACAATGCACAAACTCAGTGGACAAATACTCATCTAGTATTAACGGAAAGTGTGAACAGAGGGCTACAACAAGCCATAAGACTAGAAGAGCAACAGAGAACAATACTGCAATTACAAAGAATGAATGAACAATTAGCAGATCAAGTTAGATGGCAAGCTGACGAAATTAGAAGACTACGTAATGTTGGCGAATAGGATGGATTTTTATTTATTTTTTCTAGGGTTTTTGTGCATCTACCCCCTAGACGCCAGCAAGATTATTATTCTGTCCCATCTATGTACCCATGGTGAGTGCCATGTTGGTATTGTACATAGAGGTTGAAAATTCATGAGCAGGTGAGCTCCATTACTAGAACTACTCCTCACGATATTTTCACTTTCGGGTTCTGGACTGCCGATGGAAGGTCTTACGTCTTTCCTTTTCTATATCCTGGTCCTTACTCGTCTATTCCTACAATTTCCATACTTATTTATCATCTTTACGCGTTATTTATAAATGTATCCTTCAAAAATTTGGGCAGCGTTCCTCCCTTATTTTTCGGCAAATTTCCTATTTCATTTATTCAATCACGGAATCGACTACATTTTTCCTAATTTACCTTTATCTTTCTCTATATTAAAATTTGATTAATAATTCTTTAACTCCCGGTGCATTTCCCATGAATTTAAGTAATTATAACCCTCTGCGATCACTTCAATAAACGCTGCTCTCTTCTGTCAGATTTATGTCATTCAACCTCTGGAAAACTACTTTCAAATTTACATTCCTAGCCTATCCTATCCTTTCCTATTTGATTTTCTGATTTATTTTCCGTAATTATTTTAAATTTTCCCTACAAAACTTTATTCCCACTTAACTATAGTCGCACTTCCCGAATTTTATTTCGACTCGCTCCGGCCACATTTTCAGCAGCCGCCTCGAGTATACAATGGCGCCCTGCGTAGCGGTCCCGTGCACAAAGCCGGAACCGACTGCGAACTGCCGAGGGGTTCACGAGGCACGACCCACGAGCTCAACTAAGGGTTTTCACCCACTAGCCGGCACACGGTCCGTCCCATGAACCATCTATTGAAATACTTATTATAAATAAGATTTTAGGGGGATTTGTCAGTGGCACCAAAAGATTCCACGACCATCCAGAATAAAATCAAAGTAACAAGACTTCGAAATATATATTTATACAAGAAAACAATACTTACAACCAGATTGGAAAAATTGACATGAATTGGCATACAAAATTTTGTCTAAGAATGATTCACTGCTAGTCTAAAAATTTCTACAAATTTTCTAAAAATTTTCTGCCGGACTAAAATTCCTAAGTCTGTTACAATTCGGTTAAATTTGGTTAGAAATTATGAAAATGACTGCCGTATATATAGTATTTTTGTGCCTGTGTGCGACCAATGGGCGATTTTTCGCGATTTTTAGGGTTTTTTAATTATTTTATTATTTTCAAAATATTTTTGTAATTTTTTATATATTTTTCTTTATTTTTTGATATATAAATATTTTATTGTTGGATTTTATTTTTATTATTGTTTTCTTAAAATATTATTTTTAAACCCCAATATTTTGTTTTCTGGTCGCCTCTTCTGCCTGTGTTTTTTCTAAACCTTATTTTGCAAGGTTTTGGCAGTTTATTTTATTTTTCGTATGTTTCTTTTTGCATCTGTAGGCATTTTTCCGAATTTTAATTAATTATTTGTTTTATTTAATTTTTGTTATATTTTTAATTTGTTTTAATTAATATGTTTTTATTTTATTTTTGATATCTTCTTGCGGTGAGTGCTTATGTTACGGCAGCCATATTGACAATTTCCAAACAACATTAATTATTTTGTTTTAACTTATACAATTTTCACATTTTTGTTTAAATTGGTTTTGTAATTTTTATTTTAATTTTGGCTCTAAGCCCAACAAACCACTCCCGGGGCCGTTTAAATTGCGCCCCGCAATTTCTCATCAACACATTCTCATTCGATTAACAATACTTTTATACAACACAAGAAAAAGGTTATACAGATGAAATGTCAATTTACAAGTTATAAGCAGACATCACTTAAGGTGATGGGATGTTTATACATAAAATTAATACTGTTAGTGCGTTTTTATTTACATACACAAGATGAAGTTCGTTAGAATCAGTCGAATCATATTGTAATTAGCGTCTGTGACTCGGACTTAGAACGTCGTCCTGGCTGGTTGCTTTGGGTTGAGGTTTGATGAGTCTGAGTTGATCGATTGATATTGAGTTGTTTTAGTTTTGAGGGCTTGGGTTGATAGGTTTGATGAGTTTGAGTTGATCGATTGTTTTGATTTTCTTCTTCTCGGGTGTTGATTGATTTGAGATTTTAGGTAGGATTTCACGATCTGGGTGAGATTACTGCGATTGGAATTGATCGATTATTATTGAGGTATTTTGGTATTGCGGATTCGGGTTGATGGGTTTTTTCGAAACGAATAGTTTGATTGTTTTGTTCTCTTCTTCTCCGATGTCGATTAATTTGAGATTTTGATAGGATTTCGCGGTCTGGATGATTTTGCAGATTATTGCAAGGACGAGGACAACAATTTAGACGATTCCCAAACAGAGTATGGTAATTTCGAATTTATTTGGTTTCGGATTTTCAGGGGTTGGGTGAGATGGCGGTATTGATATTTGTGAGAGGGCGTTTTCGAGAAGATAGAGTTGGTTCATTTTCTGATAGGTGTGGATTGGGGTTTTTGCATAAGGATTTTCGGAGAAGATATTCTTTGGTTGTGATGACTTCTGACTTGCTTGTTTGGATTGAGTAGAGGGCTTCTTGGATTTTCTAAAGGTTCGAATTTATTTGGTTTCGGATTTTCAGGAGTTGGGTGAGATGACGGTATTGATATTTGTGAGAGGGTGTTTTCGAGTTGTGAGAGTTGACTGATTTTCTGTAACAGATGTAGATTGAGATTTTTACATGAGGGTTTTCGGAGAAGATAATTTTGCATTCGGGTGAGCTCTGATTTGATTGTTTTAATTGAGTAGAGGGCTTCTTGGTTTTTCTGAGGGTTTGGGTTTGATTTGTTGATGAAGATTACGATTAAGAATGCACAGATTGGTGGGTGTAAGTTCATTTTTCTATTTACAGAGTTTTCATCTTTTGTTTATTTACACTTGTACACACTTTTTGTTTTCGCATTATTTTACTCTGGGTTTGGTCTCGTCTCGATTATTTGGGGTTGGGTTATTCCTCAGCATCAACTCCTTTTTCTTCCAATATTATTCTCAACTCTCCATTATTCTTGGTTAACACTCGTGCTTGTTCATTTAATTTTTGCATCTTGTTATTTTGCCTTATTGCATATTTTTCGAGTCCTTGATAAGCTCAGTTCAATTTTGTTTTTAATTCTCAGATACTTTCTTTGAATTCGATTAGTTTCTGTTCTTCCAGTACATATCTTGCCCATTTAGCTACTAATTCGTCGTTTTTTAATTCGTCCCCTTTTCCTTCCAATCCTTTACACACTTCCATTTGTTGTCTGAGTAATTCGTTTTCCTCTTCTACATTTTTTTTTGTTTATTCAGAATGAGACATTCCTCTTTTAACGTTTTAATCAATTTTCTAGACTGAACCACTGTTTCGTAATACTGTCTATTTCCCAGGGTTTGTGTTCCATTGATATTCTCATCTTTTCTATCATCTCTTCTTGTTCGTTATTTTTTTTTGTTTCCGCTGATTCCTCGATTTTACATTCCATAGGTATTGAAAATTCGTTCTCTACTTCAATTTTGATGAGTTTGATATTTACAATTTCGTTGATAAAGGTCTCGCCGGACTCTACTTCTATGGTTGTTGGTTCTATCTGACTATTCATATTTCTACCATTTTTATGTTCATGATTTTTTTTTTTTTTTTTTTTTTTTTTGATCGTTTTGATTTTCCGGTTTTTATGAATTTTATCTTCCTATGAGTTTTTATACATTTTTCTGGTTTTTATATATTTTCTGATTATATATATATATTTTTTCGTTTTCATTTTTCTCGCGATTTTTGTGTGGTAGCCATTTCTCCATCCAACATATAAGATAGTTAGTTTACTTCTTCTATGAGATACTCTACTTCCTTTTCTAGTATTTTCATGGGCCTTGAGCTTTTCGACATCACTTTCCAAGTTTCTCACTTTCGTCTCAAGTGCCTCCTTCTTATTTTCCCATTGTGCATTTTGCCTTTTTCTCACTTTCTCAATTTGTCTCTTTTCTCACACATGTTCTTATATCCTACCACATCTCGTTCATCATGTTATGAGCGCGACTGCTCTATTTCCACTTGCAGTTGATTTTGTTCATTTAATCCTGATAGTTTTCTAAATGTTCTTTGCGCGATATCGTTATCTCGTTTTCTCGAATTGCTAAGATCAATTTTGACTCCTCTTCTCTCTATTCAGTTTTCTTTATTTGCTTTTGTATCTCGTTGATAATCTTCATCTGGTCTTGTTCCCACATTTTCCAAACATCCAGAGGTGTCTACTTTTGCGGAAATTCCTTCAGCTCTCTTGCGGTTTCCTAGTATTTTCTCTTCCAGGTTCTTGCTTGTTTCCTTCGCCCTTCTATGGCTCTTCCACTTTGTCCCATTACTTTGGATCATTGAGTTATTTGTGCGATTTGCTCTCTTTTTGTGTTTACTAGTTCTTTTCTCACTCTTATTTGTACGTTTCCACACTTGCTCCACTTGAGCTTCGAGTTTCTCTCTCTTCTTATTTGCTTGTTTCTCTCTGTATTCGTAGAATGCAGCTTCCGTTACTTGTCCAATGTGTTTGATTCTCATCGTTCCTAATTCGTCTATCTTTTTGATCAATCTTTCGCTTTACTCATATACTTCGTTTTCTAACTGCCCGTTGTTTCGGTTCTGCAATTCTGACATTACCTTACTATACTTTAATTTCATTTCTTGAGCTTTATTGAACTCTTTTATTTTGTTCAACTGGTTTACTTGTTCGTCCTTTTCTTTGGTTTTCTTTTCTCACCACTCGGCTTGCCATTTATAGTTTTCCGTTTCCGCTTTTTGTACTGTTGACGTTTGTTGCAAAATGTACCTTTTCTTTGCTGCTCCGACATCGTTTTCCGTTTTACTTTCTATCATTTCCTTCATTTTCGCCATGTCTTTCTCTTATATTTTTTGCAATTCGCTCTATCATGAAGTTTAATTGTTTGATGGTTGTATATGTTCTTGGTTCGTTCTCTCAACTGTTTCATCGTCACTTTATGTCTTCCCATCTCGGATTTTATTAGATTTATTTTTTCGGCGGCATCGTTTTTAATCAACATTGCTCCATTTACCTCGTTGTTCATTAGTTTCATAATCATTACCGTCGGAGTATCAACTTGCACTTCAATTATCATTTGTTCAGTATTCATTTTCTACAATCAGTTTATTTTTCTTTTGCGGTGTTCATCGTTTTAATTTTACGCAGTCCAGATTTTATAATATTTATGCGTCATACTTTTACGATATATACATATATGTATTTATAATCGATTTACATTCTCGGCGTACTCAATCTGATATCCCCCGGCTCCCGTCTTTCTCGTCGATACTTTTACTAACAACACATTGTCTTTCACATAATTCCACATGGTTTCCTGCTTCATTATTTTGGGAGCTTCGGTGCCTATTGTAACAGTTCTTCTTTCAAAATATTTGTTTTACATCTCATTTTTACCATTGGGCATTCTGTTCTCTTTCGGCTGCATCTTTCCCAATGCTATTTTAACTCTACTTCTTCTATTACCCACATTTGTCACCGAACTTTTCCTTCTCTATATTCACATGTTTTTGTTGTATTTGTTTCTACATTTCGGTCATGTTTAAGTGTTCACATTTTACTCTCCCTTATTCACAGACACTTTTCTCACCTTTTGTTACTGGTTTTGACATCTTTGACATGGTTTTCTTTTATAATTAAATTTTTCCATATGGTCATTTGTGTCTTTGATTCTCCCTTTCACTTGCACAGTTCGTTTTGGCATTTTATTCTCATGGATAATATTTCTTTGGTGGTTGCTCGGTCTTCTTGAGTTTCTTTAAGGGATTCTATTTTAGTACCTCCATAGTCAGGACATCTCTTTGAACGGTTTGATGTTCGGTTTATTATGCACTCGGTGCACAATCACTATCCGCATTCCGTTTGTCACGGCTTTTTTAGTAACTCTGTATATAATCCTCATCAAAATCTTGGTTCTAGTTTTATTTGGGGTTGTTTCCTGGTTAATTTCGTTGATTTTCGTCATGCCTTTTGTTGAATTCATCTTCTACTATATTTTTCTTTGTATTTTCTACTTTTATCCATTTACTCTTTTACGTAATTTTGATTTCTTTTTATTTTTATATATCGTATTTTACATATTTTTGATTTTGAAATTTTTTTTTTCTACATTTCTACAGTTAATCTTTCTACACAAGTACATTTCTTGTCATTTTTTTTTCGCTACTAGAGGAGTCCGGTTCTTGTGTTTCTTCTACTTGATTCAGCAGACAATCTGTCCATTCCTCTTGCTGATCTACTTCTACCGGTTGCGTTTGGCCTTGCAATCCGTTTCTTTGTTACCGATTCTGTGTTTTTAGCGTTTCAATTTATCTTCCCATTCTAATAATTCTTCTCTGTTGTTCTTCAATGTTCGACATATGGTAATAATTCGTATTTTACAGCATCATTTGGCTGCCAGCTCATTGTTTTGTACTGGGTTTACTGTACCCGTTGACGAAATTCTATGCCGTTTCCACATCTCCGTGAGGTTTACGCCTTCCTGATAGTTTTGATTCATTTATCTTGATTTTTATACTCACTATTCACTTTCTCATCTAATTTTAAACGTTAACAAAATTTTTGGAGGAGTTATATACTATACATAACGCTTTATAATACTTTTATACATATATTTTATACATTATATACACTCATATTCCCTTTATCTATATTCGTTATAATTTAGGAGAGGTTCTGACTTTCTGAACCGCCTCATTACACCGCTTTTGTTTTCTCAGTTCATTTTCCTGTTTGATCGTTTCCATTTTTGTTGATTCGTCTGTTTCACTTTTTGTCGTTGAGTTGAGTTTTTTCTGTTTTCTACGATTAATTATATTTTTATTATCATCCTGTTCGTTAAATACGGAATATTTTGTTTTTGAAGTTAGGTTATTTGTTTTATTTCGATGATCCTTTTTGAGTTAGCAGAAATGATACTGTAATACTTTGTTTTTGGTGACATTTCTCTCATACATAGTCGCTTCCATATTACGATAAGTCATTCATCTCGTTCAATTCTTGCTATGCATATTTGATTTATTGATTGACCGTCGATATTTGTTATTTTCATTTGCTACATTTATTCGTATACTTTCTCTTTCTCTCTTATTGATTGTTACTCGCTGTTGAGTTAAGGTTAATCTCCAAGTTGTTGGTATCATTGGTAACATCGTAATATTATTTTTCAAATTTATTTCTATTTACGGTAGGCATACAGTGCGTTTTCCATATTTCGTCTTTTTGCTTTCGTTTTTGTTGTTTCTATTGTTTTTATTGTTGTTTCACCCGTTAGCTTTCTTTTCCTTGCCATTTCCTTTCTTTTCGTTGTTTCCTTTTCGTCGATGTTTTATTGTTGATTATCATTGTCTTCATCTTTAGGCGTATCTTCCTCGGTCTTCGCAAAAATGTCGTCCTCGACATTGATTTTTCTTATCAAATTTTTATATGTTTTTAACATTCTATCTCCGGTTAAAACTGCTTCTTCACTTTTTTTGTTTTTTTTTTTTTGTAAACTACATATTTATTGATACCTAGTAATATTTACATTAAAGTCTAAATATACACCTATTTTTGTTTTGCTACTTTTATTTTATCCACTTATACATCAAATTCTACATATACATCGATACTACTTTTAATTATATACATATCCTTTTTGACTTTTTCGTCTACACTTCGCTGTTTATCTCCATTTTATTCTCTATGTTACTTTTATTCTTCCTCATCTCTACCCATTCTGTACATCTAATCAATATCTCATGTTTATCTTGCTCCTCCTTCATTTCGTTTATTTTTAATTCTGCTAACATTACCTCTTCTTTTAGTCTGAGTACTGTTGTCATTAGTGTTTCACTCTCTCTTGATTTGTTTTCTGCTACTTGCTTCCACATTATAATTTTTTCATCCTGTTTAGTTACTTTTACAATCAATTCCCTTATTATCCTAATTTGTTCAATACATTGTCTTCTCAATGCTGGGTATGAGTTTATATCTAGTTGTTTGTTTGGTTCGTTCTTTTTCTCTTCTTTATTCGTATATTGATGCCTTGTTGTTACCACTGGTTGGTACTTCCTTATCTCTGACTGATACATTCTTCTCTTTACATACATTTGATTGTTCTGTTCTCCATTATTTCTCTGGAGTTGATTTTCAAATTTATCTTTCATATTTGGGCAGCTGTTTGCTAAATGCCCTACTTCACTACATTCATAACATAACTTTGCGCGATAGTTTTGATTTTTCGTGTATCGATTTCTTTGATAAGTCGGACTTATGTTCTTTCTATAACATTCGCTTTCATTGTGACCTTGTTGTCGGCATTTATTACAGTATCTGATAGTGTTATCATAAGTTTTATGTCCTTGTTTGAATTTTCCTTCACTCCTTC
Organism: Schmidtea mediterranea; assembly: GCA_022537955.1. NCBI lineage: Eukaryota > Metazoa > Platyhelminthes > Tricladida > Dugesiidae > Schmidtea > Schmidtea mediterranea. The sequence continues at coordinate 79,358,803 of CM039681.1, forward strand.
TGTCTTTCCCGGTTCGGTTTATTCTTCTGATTTCAGTAGTTTCATTCATTCGTTTTGTATAATCTTCATTGATGTTCGCTTTCTTTTCAGTTTCCTCGTTTATTAGTGATTTACAGTTCTTTTGAAACATTGTATTTCCGAATTGATTTCTTGTTTCGATATTTCTATTTACATCACTTCCCATTGCCGGTTCATTGTGATCCTTATTATTCAAATTCATGTTTTCCATTCTTTCGATTATCTCGCTTTCAATCCTTATTTGTGGAATTCTTTGTACGCTTGGTTCCTTTTTTGTAATTGCTCGCATCATATTGATTCTTGGTACCCCATTTATTCGTTAATTCATTGGTCGTTAATTTTATTATGTCAGCTTTCAACAACTCCTCTTTCCTTCTTCTCCAACGTTCCTCTTCTATATATGCTTGAAATGTTCCCATCTCTCTATACTGTTTTTCTTCTTCTAATGCTTCGGTAATCTTCAACGTGTTCCAGTCTTGCTGATGTTTTATTGGATCACATTTTATCTGTTGTTTCCTTGATATACCTTGTAGTACATTTATTTCCGATTGTTGATTGATTTCCGTGTGTGGTTGGTCAACGGCCAAATAGCTACACATTCTTGTAGGCATGTCTGTCTCATTTTTCATCTCGGTTGACTTGCTTTCTGGGGTTTCGGTGTTGTTATTTTGGTCATGATTTCTTCTTGTTCGATATGCAGCAGGAAGGTGATTCTCTTGCCGACATTGGAAACTTATTTTGGGTATTCTACATCTTGTTGCGGTATGTCCTAATTTTCCACAATTCCAACATTCTATTCGCGCATGATATTTATTAGATCTGTGGCATGATGTATGGTAGTCATCACAATATTTCTCAGAATTCTCGTTATCCATCGTCGTTTACGAATCTCGTCTTGCTGCTTTATTTCTTGATTGGCTTGGTTGTTGGTGTTAATGGATTATTGACTTGCTTGTAATCGATACTGGATTGTTGGCTTATTTGATTGATTTACCTGAATAGAAAAATATCACCTCCCCACTGTTTATTAAACATCTATGAATCGTACATTACAATGATTACATAACATAGCATTTTACTGTTCGTTTTCCTTGCGTTATTAATTTTTAATTCCAACCAACGGTATTTATTTTATAATTGCCTTTAACCATCTTTTATTTCATCTAGATTTTCTTTACTCATTTGTCCTTTTTCTCAATGTTAACTTATCCTCGTTGTTCAAGATTCCCATATTGTCTGTTTCTCCGAATTATCTCGGTTATATTACTCGTACTTATGATAATTCGTATTCCCCAGGCTTCGTCACATTTTTCATTCTAATTCACATCAGTATTCTTTATCTCTTTGATTTTGTTTTGCGTCGATTTTTAATTATCTATGTGGGGTAGTAACAATTATCTATATAGTCGTAATAATTATTTATTTTTAACAATTCGTTCGACCACGCCGTTTTCCAAGTTCTATTACCCCTCGTATTTTTATTTTCATTTTGCGTTTCGCATTCCCCTTTTATTTATCCTTAAATAATTTTTATTTTCTCCCTTTCTCATTTATCTTTCATCGTTCTATCTATCTCACTTTGTTTTAATCTCACCTGGTTTTTAGTTTCGTCTTTTTGTTTTATCCTTTCGTTTTCTTAATCTATTTTCCCTATTTTTGTTATTTCTCATCAATCGTTATCATCGGTTATATTGTTTTCCGTTTTCTTACTCTTTTATTTTTAAAATCGTTATCTGCTATAGCTTTTACACACTATATTCGATTCTTCGTGCACGGGTATTTTCTTATTCTTTATTTCACTAATTTCTTCGATTTCTTCAACTGTTTTTCCTTTGATCATTTCCTTTATTTGAAAATTACGCTCTTTAACATAGTCAAAACTATGCTTCGTTATTTCACTGAGGCCTATGCTCCTTTAGTACGATTTGAGACTCTGCTCATTTACACGATCGGACTATGTCTTATTATTACGAATCGAGACTGTGCTAACCTAATACGATAGAACTATGTTCTATTAATGCGAAGTCAGACTATGCTGAAGTAATGCGAATGAATCAATGTCCTGTAATGCGAAGTCAGTCTCAGCTGAAGTAATGCGAATGAACCAATGTTCTGTAGTACGGAGTCAGTCTGAGCTGAAGTAATGCGAATGGACCGAGTTTTGTAATACGAAGTCAGTCTGAGCTGAAGTAATGCGAATGAACTAATGTTCTGTAATACGAAGTCAGTCTCAGCCGAAGTAATGCGAATGAACCAATGTTCTGTAGTACGGAGTCAGTCTGAGCTGAAGTAATGCGAATGGACCGAGTTTTGTAATACGAAGTCGGTCTGAGCTGAAGTAATGCGAATGAACTAATGTTCTGTAGTACGGAGTCAGTCTGAGCTGAAGTAATGCGAATGGACTAAGTTCTGTTGTTAGCACACGTTTCGGCAATCCGAGTTGAGATCAGGTTCCGTTAATACCTGTCCCTTACATTCGACTTGGCCATTATTACGATTAAGATTCGTTTCCTTAATACGGATCGATAATCATCGGTTTGTTAATACATTTTCCTGCCGGCTTCGTGATCGTTCTGTTCTTTCAGGTTTTATCTATCCTTCATTCGAGCTCGTTAATCATTTCTTCGTTGTTGTCTTTTCTTATTTTGTTTTGTTTATTCTTTTGGTTATTCTTTACACGCGCGCTATTCATTCTGCCTCCTCGAGAATTCTTCACCTACCCCCCAAATTTGAAATACAAAAACGGCTTCATTGATCCACTACTGCAACGGTAAGGTGATCAGCCTTACCACAGTAGTTTTTCAACTTGGCAAACCTTTCCGGAAGGTCGTCCTATACTTCTCCTCTGGGTGATCGGTTATCCCCTCCCGATTTGGCTTCAGACGGACTACCCGAGGGTAGCTCAAAAGTATTTTACCCCTTTTTTGAACTTTATTCTGGATGATCTGGACACCTTCATTTTTTAACTTTCTCCATTCGTCACTTTTCCATTTTTACATATACATATTCATATTTTATATATAGAGATATAGGCGCAGGAAGGGTCAACTGCTAGACTTTTATTAATTCAACTTCATTTAATCATAATACTCGACTACTTTTCGTCAATGTTATTTTTACAAAGTACACAAGTTTTCATTGTCACAGCACATTGTCGACAGTACTGAAGTGACCACAGGGGGGCGTAAACACTTATATTCTCACTTTATTTGACTAATGCAACATTCGAGTGTGTATTCTACTTCATGAATCTCATTTTTAACCGCGTCTGATATTTGTTTGACTTATAGTTCTATCGCGTGATATTGCATATTTAAGTCGGCTTTATTTACTATTTCTCTGTACCCTTGATATTTGGTCTACGTTCTCGCTGATTGTCTTTTCACATACCTCCTCTTTTCAATATTTTCCGATTTCAATTTATGATTTTTTGATATTATTAATTATCCGTTATTATAAAATTCAAATATGTTATTCCCTCTTCAATTTCTCAAACTTGCTATTAATTATAGTTAGTATTTTTATTTCACCCTTTTCGATATTAATTAATTAATTTATTAATTTTTGGTCTATTACTGGTATTGCTTTTTAGCCTCTGCATTGGTCAACCTTCTTCGACACATTCTTATCATTTTGGTGTTATTCATTATCTTATTAGTTTCATTTCAATGCTTCCTCTTTGATGTATATCTATTTTTTTTTGTAATTTTGTTGTTCTCTACTGTCACTGAATGTTAATTTACCCTACTGTTATTCAAATTTTTGCCGAGTATTTTCAAAGTCAATGTTGGTGCTTTTCGCTATTTTCAAGCATCAGTTTTCTTTTTACATTTGCCACTATTAGTTGTTATCATATTTACTTTCACGCTATTTATTATTTTGTATATAATTCAACGATTTTTATTCATTCCTTTTTATTTCGTTTGTCGATATTCCCGTTCCTTCTGATTCAATCTCATTATATAAATGTGTTGCCATTCTTTATTTTCTATATTCATTTGTTATATTATTCACTGTTCTCGTTCCTCAATTATTCAATGTTATTTGTGTTTATTGTTTGAACACTTCGACTTTCGATATTTTGTCGCAATTCACTGCCATTACCCTTCATTTTATTGTTTTCTTTTCTTTTCTTTATATTCTCTCATTGACACTTTTATTGTCTTGTATTTTATTTTATCATTTTACTTTTTACATTCACTATTGTAATTTACTTTTGACTTTTATGCTGTCCGTTATCTATTTTAACAATATCAGTTTGAATACCGACCATTATCATCCTTATTGTGCGTATCGGATATTATTCGTTGTTTAGACTTTATTTTTCGACTATTTTCTGTTATTCCCATGTTATAATTTATCCATGATGTTTTTAATTGTTTCTATGGTTTTGATCTTCCATTGGCTAGTTCCGCGTAACTTTCAATTTATTGACATTGTCTCTGCATTCATTCAACTGTTTTGCGCTCTTCGATTCTTTCTCTTTACTGAGTTTGGTTTTATTCGCTTTAATTTTTATTTGTCCTTCATTCATGTTTTATTCCTTTCCATTCATATAAGTCTTTCATAATGCGATTAATTGCTGTTTTTGGGTTGTAGTTTACAATTTTATGTCTTAAATGGCGTTAATTTTCTCATTCGCCTGTTATTTGTTGTCTCTGTATTTTTTCTTTTGGTATAATTAGTGATTTTACCCTTTTTATTTTTCGATTTTTTTTTGTTTTCTATTACCTATTATCACCATTTATTTATCGATGATATTATTCATTGTTTCGATATTCATTTTGTATTTTTCGTTATTCAACTTTCGGGTTATAAAGTTATTCGTTGCATCTTATTTTTCACATATCATCATTGATTTTGTTCGTTCTCTTTCATTTCATTTTGATATTTCTATTTTTACTGTTGTTGAAATTCATTTTTCTGTGATATTTTTCGCGGTCTTTCTATTCCGCCATCAGTTTACTCTTAATACTATTTTCCACTATTTATCGTTTTTATTGCTATTATTTTCACGTCAGTTTAATTCTTATTGTTATAGTTGTCTTTTTATGTATTTTTTGTCTGTTATTTTAATTTTTGTTTAGACCCCATCATTCCACATTCTCACTCTATATTTTTACTTCATCAAACTCCATACCATTCAATCATCCTATTTTATATACATTCATCTATCCATGCTTTATTACTTTATAAATATTTGCGTACAATGTAATAATTTTATCATACAACAAAGCTCAAAAAATAATTTTTAATACAGCTATTATTACCATTATTACTATCCCTATCATTATGATTATTATCACTATTATTACCATCATTACTATTATAATTATTATTATTATTACTATTATTATTATTATTATTATTATTATTATTATTATTATTATTATTATTATTATTATTATTATTATTATTATTATTATTATTATTATTATTATTATTATTATTATTATTATTATTATTATTATTATTATTATTATTATTATTATTGTTATTATTATTCCAATTTTTAATACTTTTACCACTTTGTTGCTTTTATTAACATTATTATTCAATTTTTTAAGAGTTGTCTGTAATACTATTATTGTAGCGTTTTGTTCGGTCGTCCCCTATCGATTTTTAAAATGTCGTCCCGACATATTTATTTTAATGATTTAACTTTTGGTATTTTGCCATTCTCACAATTTCTTTCCAGGTTCATGTTATCCTTATTTCGATTCTATCGGCATAGTTTTTACTCGACTATTGGCTGCGGGTTCATTGCTAAAACTCTCTGAAATTTTTAAGATTCACTTGATTTTTGACTTTCCAATTGACATTAGTTTCATCCCGGCTGAGCCCCCAAAAATCATGTTGGCGAATAGGATGGATTTTTATTTATTTTTTCTAGGGTTTTTGTGCATCTACCCCCTAGACGCCAGCAAGATTATTATTCTGTCCCATCTATGTACCCATGGTGAGTGCCATGTTGGTATTGTACATAGAGGTTGAAAATTCATGAGCAGGTGAGCTCCATTACTAGAACTACTCCTCACGATATTTTCACTTTCGGGTTCTGGACTGCCGATGGAAGGTCTTACGTCTTTCCTTTTCTATATCCTGGTCCTTACTCGTCTATTCCTACAATTTCCATACTTATTTATCATCTTTACGCGTTATTTATAAATGTATCCTTCAAAAATTTGGGCAGCGTTCCTCCCTTATTTTTCGGCAAATTTCCTATTTCATTTATTCAATCACGGAATCGACTACATTTTTCCTAATTTACCTTTATCTTTCTCTATATTAAAATTTGATTAATAATTCTTTAACTCCCGGTGCATTTCCCATGAATTTAAGTAATTATAACCCTCTGCGATCACTTCAATAAACGCTGCTCTCTTCTGTCAGATTTATGTCATTCAACCTCTGGAAAACTACTTTCAAATTTACATTCCTAGCCTATCCTATCCTTTCCTATTTGATTTTCTGATTTATTTTCCGTAATTATTTTAAATTTTCCCTACAAAACTTTATTCCCACTTAACTATAGTCGCACTTCCCGAATTTTATTTCGACTCGCTCCGGCCACATTTTCAGCAGCCGCCTCGAGTATACAATGGCGCCCTGCGTAGCGGTCCCGTGCACAAAGCCGGAACCGACTGCGAACTGCCGAGGGGTTCACGAGGCACGACCCACGAGCTCAACTAAGGGTTTTCACCCACTAGCCGGCACACGGTCCGTCCCATGAACCATCTATTGAAATACTTATTATAAATAAGATTTTAGGGGGATTTGTCAGTGGCACCAAAAGATTCCACGACCATCCAGAATAAAATCAAAGTAACAAGACTTCGAAATATATATTTATACAAGAAAACAATACTTACAACCAGATTGGAAAAATTGACATGAATTGGCATACAAAATTTTGTCTAAGAATGATTCACTGCTAGTCTAAAAATTTCTACAAATTTTCTAAAAATTTTCTGCCGGACTAAAATTCCTAAGTCTGTTACAATTCGGTTAAATTTGGTTAGAAATTATGAAAATGACTGCCGTATATATAGTATTTTTGTGCCTGTGTGCGACCAATGGGCGATTTTTCGCGATTTTTAGGGTTTTTTAATTATTTTATTATTTTCAAAATATTTTTGTAATTTTTTATATATTTTTCTTTATTTTTTGATATATAAATATTTTATTGTTGGATTTTATTTTTATTATTGTTTTCTTAAAATATTATTTTTAAACCCCAATATTTTGTTTTCTGGTCGCCTCTTCTGCCTGTGTTTTTTCTAAACCTTATTTTGCAAGGTTTTGGCAGTTTATTTTATTTTTCGTATGTTTCTTTTTGCATCTGTAGGCATTTTTCCGAATTTTAATTAATTATTTGTTTTATTTAATTTTTGTTATATTTTTAATTTGTTTTAATTAATATGTTTTTATTTTATTTTTGATATCTTCTTGCGGTGAGTGCTTATGTTACGGCAGCCATATTGACAATTTCCAAACAACATTAATTATTTTGTTTTAACTTATACAATTTTCACATTTTTGTTTAAATTGGTTTTGTAATTTTTATTTTAATTTTGGCTCTAAGCCCAACAGTAACAACCAACAGCACGTAGATCCAGCAAGTTGGGTGGAATGGATAGCATCAATGCCAGAATTCACCCCAGAACCGGATTCAACAGTAGAGTAAAAATAAAGCGTACCGTGTAAATATGTATAAATAAAGCGATAGAAGTAAAGCAACGTCAAGTAATCAGAAAATTTTTGTAGATATGCAGACAATCATCGAGAGAATTAGAGGAAGCGAGAATCCATCCGAAACTACGAGACGAATAATGAAAAATAAGATTAGAATGGTGAACGATATCAAGGAAAGATTAAAGTGTTGTAAATGTAAAGAATTACTGATTGGAGCGAGACAGACGAAATGCGGATGCAGAATATGCACAGAGTGTACGATAGAAGTGATCGAAAAACAAACAGAAAAATGCCCTGGATGCGACGAGACGATTGAAAGAGATGAAGACCCTACAACAATGGATAAAGCCACCAATAAAGAAATCAATAATCTACCAGTTCAATGCCGAGTAAAAGAATGTGAATGGAAAGGACTTATGAAGGAAGCCGAAAATCACACAAATGAATGCGAATATAACGAGATATTATGCGGAGAATGTCAAACCATCACGACGAAAAAGACGATAAAAGACCATCACAAAGTATGTATCAAGAGAGAGGAAAAATGCGAATTCTGTGGAGTTATCGACGAATGGATAAAAATAGAAATGGAACACCGGAATCCAAAAGAGGAACAAGTGTGCGATCTATATGAAGGAATATGCGCAAACAACTGCGACAAGAAATATAAAGTCAAATTGAAGGAACATTGGAACGAATGCAGCGGCAAACCAGTCAAATGCCCGTTAGAATTATTCCATTGTCAAACGCAACTACCAATTGCAGAAATGAAAAAACACATGATAGAAAATAGCATCGAGCATACCGAAATTATGATGAAAACGATAGGAATGTTGGCATGGGAAGTAAAAAGCCTACGAACAGAAAATGACGCACAAAAAGCAATAATAAGAGAAATATTAGAGTCCAGAAAGAATTTCGAGAGAAGCCAAGGAGACACACTCAAGAAAATGGCCGAAATGGAAAAGAAAATGCAACAGATGACCAACAGCATAAAGGAACTAGAAACCAACAATTCTATAACCAGAAAACATCCTACAGCACCATTTATATGGAAAATAACCGAATTCGCAGAAAAACTCCACAGAGCAAAAGATGGAACACAGAGAATCCTAGACAGTCCACCAATATACAGTTGGAAAAATGGATACAAATTGGGCATTAGATTATATCCGAATGGAGATGGGAATGCAACAGGTACCCACATCAGTGTCTTCATTAGAGTAGGAAGAGGAGATTACGACGAGCTATTAACATGGCCTTTTAAACAAAATATGATATTAACAATGAAAGGACAAGAGGACTATCGTAACCCAATCAGAACAGGAAATGAACCACAGATGGGAAGGCCAACAACTGACTGGAATACAGCAATTGGTACACCACGTTTCTATCCACAACAACGATTGAGAGGAGAAGGATTCTTGCGAGAAGATAATCTGTATATAAAATTAGAAGTGGAGAAGCCAGACAAGACGTTGTAAAAAGAAAAAGAAAGTGTAAATAAATGTGAATAAAATAATAAAAACCAAATAAAAATCAAAAAATTACAAATAATCAGAAAAATCAGAAAAAACAAAAATCCAAAAATAATGACAATATTTAGATGGCAAGCGGAATCAGCGAAGAGATAACGGTACAGATGAGAGAAGGACCAGATTCGATATGGACGAGATTATGGAAAAAGCCAGAAGAGGAGGAAAAAACCAATATACTAACAGCAGCAATAACATACTATGCGGACTTTGATGTAGAAGAAAGACCACAGCAAATCAGGACAAAAGTATACCCACCAATGAGGGTAAAAGACGAAAACTTGAGAAAAGAGGAACAAAGATACTTAACGTTTAAAGATAATAAAGTGTTTACCGACCAACAAAGCAAAGAAATGGCTGCACAAGGATTTTACTTTACGGGAACGCCAGAACGACCAGACGAAGTAACATGCATCTTCTGCCAAGGAAAACTCGCACAATGGAAAAAAGGAGAAACAGCAAAACGGGAACATCGAGAAAAACTCCCGAGATGTCCATTTATGTTAAATTTAGACGTCAGAAACCAAGCGATGAATAGATCAGAAGGACTTCGACAATCAGAAATAGACAGTGATGAAAAGGGAGGCGAGAAAAGGATAACGATAATAAAGAATTTCGAAGATCCAGCAGAATTAATATGGGAAAAAGAGACTATAAACAGAACATTCGAAGAGAGAATTAAAACTTTCAAAGGAAACCCAAGAGCAGCAGAATTTGCGAGTCAAGGATATTGCCAAACAGCCAGAGGAATAATGTGCGAAGGATGTAAAAATCAACAACCAATACCAGATCAGAATGTCAAACAACTAAAACATAAAGGAAAGTGTATGTATAAACAAGAAAAAGAGTCAAAGAATATCGAAATAATAATTACCAACCAGCAAATAGAAGATATATTGGATCGACCAAAAACGAGAACCATAATGTTATTATCAGGAGTGGATACTCAAAAAATGAGGAAAATAATCCAGGAAAGATTAGCTAATAATTTAGAATGGTACGACTCGACACAAGCAATAATCAGAGCAATCAAGCGATATCAAGAAAAACCTAAAGAAAATCGTGAAAAATCAATAATAAAGGAAGCTATTTTGGAGCAGTATCAATGTGTGACATGTTGGCAAAACCATGTAGAAATAATTTATATGCCTTGTGGACATATGGTCACATGTGAGGCATGCGGGATAAAAGTCGATATATGCCCAGTATGTAGAAAACCGATCAACGGGCGGATCAGAGGATTCCGTTTCGCTGATCAGTAATTAAAAAGGGAAACAATGTGTAAAAAGTGTAAATAGAGATAAACGAAAAAACAAAAATTATAAAAATTCAAAAAATCACAAAAATACGAGATGATGTAAATTATGATAAAATTTTGATATGATTGAAAAGAGAGAATAATCAATATTAATATTTAGAAAACAATTATGAATCCAAACGAGATAAAAGAAGTTGTAACAGAAGCTGAAGAGTCAAAACCAGCAATCAAGGATCAATCGGAATCAATAAAGGTAACAAGTGAGGAAGTAGAATTATGGAGACAAAGAACGTTACAATTAAAAGAAATGCTACTAACAGCAGAAGAGGAATTAGTACAAGAGACGCTAAAAACGAAAATGATGAGAGAAAAGTGGGAAAAACAACTAGAACAAAAAATAATTTACCCGGAAGGAAAAGAGAAAACGTACCAAGAGCGAGAAGAAGAAATGATGAAGGAATTTATGCAGAACCAAACCAGAATCAAAAACCAAAGAAAGGAGATCAGAATTTTAGAGCAAGAGAAGCAAGATCAACAAAGTGAAATCGAAAGATTGCGAGAAGTGATAAAAGATAAAGAAGCAGAGATACGAGAAGAAGGAGAGGAGACGATAAAAATTATACAGCAAATGCAGGAGGAAATTGGGCAAATTAGCACCCAATACCGAATAGAGAAAACCAAGAGAACCCATATGGAACAAGCCAAAGAATGGGCAAAAAGACAAGCACGATATTGGAAAATCAAATGGACAGAAGATAGAGAACAGTCAAGAAGTAATTGGGAATCGCGAATCAGACATTATATTCAGCAAATAGCCGAAGAAGAAGATAGAACAAGAGCGTACAAAGCTAAATGGGAGAATGCGAAAAAGGAAGTCAACAAGCTGAGAAATCAAGGGTCAAAACCATCAAAGAAAATTAGAGAGCCCAGAGACGATAGACAGGAAAGAATAGTGATCCAAACAACGGCGGAAGCGAGAAAGTGGAAAGACAAGTATAGATTATCGAAAATCGAGAACACGATACAATGGGAACATATACAAAAACAAGATCACGAAATAGTATGGCAACAAACGAGAATGAAGGAGATGCTAATAGAACAAGAAGAGACTCTTAAACAGAGACGAATACAACAAATAAAAACAGAAGACAAAGAAAAGTGGATCAAATCAGAAGCAAGAAGATGGAAAAACCAGTACCAAGAAGCCAAGAAAGAGATAAGACTGTTACCCAAAAAGATATTGAATATGGAAGATTGGGAACTTTGGGAACAAGTCGAAGTACAGAAAGAAACAATCGAGGAACTAAACGAGCAGGTCCAAAACTTAGAATTTCGGGAAAAAATCAGACAAGGTACAATAAGAAGACTCAGGAGACACGAAAAGGAATATGAACAACAATCTAACGAAATGGACAAAAGAGCAGCAGAAACGAGAAATCAACTTACAGATGAAAGACGACAAAACCAACAATTAAACGAGAGGATAACAGAACTCCAGCAGGAGGTGAACGGACACCGAGGAGTTGCAGTATCTAAAGAAATTCAGTTGAGACACCAACATGAAGTTAACGAGCAGTTGAAAGAACAAGTTGAAGCAGAGATAAAAGCAATAAAGCAAGGATATGAGGAAAACGAGCAGAACTTGAGAAAAGAGATTGAAAAGTTAAAAGCGTTGGAAAACACGCATCGATTAGAAATGCAAGTAGAGGAATTAACTGAAAATACAGAATATCTTGCCTATCTCTTAGACGAAGAGATACAAATATCAAACGCCTTGCGCGAAGAGGTAAATACCTTGCAAAACCGACCACCAATCCTGCTCATGCCGTTATACCCAACTGAAATTATAAACCAAGTACCCGCCGAACCCGATGAAGGATTCGGGGAGACGGACGAAACGATAGTGTAAACCTAAAGAGGAAAAATTGTAAAAAGTGTAAAAAGATAATAAAAATAACGAAAACGATAAAAAACAAAAATTTGTAATCGATGTATATTTAGCATAAATTTGAACGAAGCAGAAATCCGAATGAATCCAGAAGACGGAGAATACGTACCAAGCCCAATTCAATTAGTAGAACCAATCGAGCAAGACCCACTGAGATATTATAGTAAAAGATGGAGAGCCGAAAGAAAAGAATGGCAAGAGTTAGTGGAGGAACAAGATTCAGAAATCGCCCGGATAAATCATCAGTTAATACAATCTAAACAACTAGTCAACATGATAAAACGAAAACTAGCATCTAGCATGGGAGAAAACAGAGATCAAGAGAGAGAAAATGAACGATTAAGACGAGAATTAGCCGAAATAAAGACTCGTGTAATCCTGGAAGATTATTGGAAAACCGAAGCAGAACGAATGAGAGACAGCAGAAAAAGCGAACAAAGATACGTAATACAACTAGAAGACAGTTGTAAAGAAGCCAGAGAGATAAAAGAAAGTCATCAACAAGCTCAAGATGAAATTAAAACATTAACAGAACAGCTCCAGGAAGCGAGACGAAAGCTGGAAAAGCAAACCGCTAAACGAATAAATCATAAACGTCAACTTAAAAGAAAGCAAGCGAAAGAAAGAAATCTCCAAATGAAAATCTACCATCAACAGAGAGTAATCAAAGAAAACCAAGAGCGACTAAAAGAACTCCCAAAATTAACCGAGCGATTAATAAAAGCCCAAGGCCTGATAATGAGCTTCTCAGAAAACAAAACTAAAGAGGAGTGCGAGATACACTCAACCCCAGAAAAAGAGAAAGAGTAAAAAGGGCTAAACTCCACTGTAAATAAACGAAATAATCTTGTAAATAAATACAAAATTGAGTATGTATTTGAAAATAGAAGTTATGAACTCAAACCTGTGGATAATAATGATGATAATAATGAGAAAATACAATGCTGAGAACCCGTTAGAAAAATGCGAGAAATCCCAACCCTTCAGAAGAGAGGACAGTACCTGTGCCAATTTCAAAGAAATTTGTAGTAACCCCAATAATGAGGAATGTCAACAAATAAACCTACAATGTATACAATGCCCCACAAAAGAAAACAAGGACGAGTTGAAACAGAATATCGAGAAAACCCAAACAATGGTACAAACCCTACTGAAAAATAATGAAGAGATAGCCAATATAAAAAATGAGAACCGAGAGATAAAGAAAACCCTAGAAAATATCATCCAACAAATTCAAAGAAAAGCCAAAGCAAATCCCAATAATAAAATAATTCAAGAAATTCAAAGAATCGTCCTATCAATCAAAAAGCAACAAGGAAAACAAATCAAACAAAAAAATGAACCCCATGCAATGACAAGTCTATCAATCGAACTAATACTACCGATTAGTATAACATCTAACATAATACTCCTAATATGTTGTCTCATCCTCGGCCTAACAAACAACAAGCAAAGGCAAAATACCCAAATCCAAAAAGTCAGAAGAATGTTCACCCAAATCCGAAAAACTACCAAACCCAACAAAATGACAAGACTCTCGCAGATTTCCATCAATCACCCTTCAAGATCAACCCAGCTCGAAAGCGAAACCCAAGCCGTCAGTGATTCATTCGAAAACAAATACAACTGAGTTACAGTAACTGATATTGATTTGAACTGATTTTTCTAACTCGAACTGATTTACATTGATTTGAACTGAGTTTACTAACTTATACTGATCTACAGTGATTCGAACTAATATTGACCTACATTGATATTGAACTACACAATTGATATTTGATTATGTACTGTAGCCGGACCTTAAGTCCATCTTTCTCTTGATAATTAACCTTACAGTAGACATTTTTATGAATGTGAATATTGAAAACGGAATTGTATGTATCATTTTGAAATCAATTGAAATTGCGGGTCGCAATTTTACGGACCCCCGAGTGTTTTATGTTGGGCCAGAACGTAAACGGCCTTGATAAATGTTTAAATGGATCAGAAACACACACGCAGATACAACACGCAATTTAAAATAAACCTGAAAAACACCAAATAAACCCTATAAAATCTAAGAAATAAAAGAATTAAATATAAAATAATAAACATAAAAATAAAATAAAATAATAACAAAACGCACCAAGATCCGCACGATACCTACACAAATACAACAAGAAAACACGACAAATTCGACGAAATTGAAAAATTAATAAAAGTTCATTAAAGTGAGATTTAAATTGAAAATTTTGAATTAGTAATAATTCAATAAAAATTCGAAATAAAAAATTAGTAAAATAAATCAAAAAATATCAAAATTAAATAATAGAATTTGCTAGAAAAGAACAAGGTCGAATTTTGTTTTACTGCATCAAATTTCACACGTCACACAAATAGGTATAAATACTGATCCATTTTCACATTTAACAACCAGATTTTTTGAAAACTAACCATTTTTGAAAAAACCATTTCTCAAAGAGAACCATTTTAAAACTGTTAGAATCGTTTTGAAGATTGTCAATTATTTTTCAACTAGTTTAAATATTTCAAATCTATTTCAATCGAAATTTTTAGGTGAGAATCAGTTATGTTGGAACCCTCTTTCCACATCACGACCCTGCATCTCAATGGAGCTCTGCTCGGCGTCGATGTGGGGAGAGAGGTATTTATGCTATTTTATGTTCGATTTTATTTTGATGTTTTATGGAATGGTCAAAGGGGTAATTTGTTTGTTTTATGATTAATAAATTTTATTGATATGAATAACTTAAATTATATATCTTTATAAATTATAAATTTTAAATGTCGAAATTTTTCCGGCCCACAGCCGACACATCACGCAAGTTAGTAAAATCAACATAGTGCAGATGCATGTAAGTGCGTGGAAGATCGCCAATGATATGCACCCGTGAAGACTCAGCGTGCGCAACGCAGCGGTCGTAACGTCAATATTTATCCTTATAGCTGAAGCGAGAAATAAGGAAGAAGCCTCTGGCTGCTTCCTCGTTTCTCAATTCTGTAAAATCGACCTAAAATCATCTTACAAACGGCTTAAAATCACCACACCGAGTAGTCCAGTGGGCACTCAATAAATATAATATAAACACAATGGCGCTTAAGATCAATTAAAGGAAAAGGGCACGGGGACAACGTAAATTGAAATTGCTGATATAACCACTTCCGTGTCAATACCATAAAAGGAATTTAATAAAATTATGATTAATAGGAAATAAAATGAATTTAATAAAGTTATGATTAATAGGAAATAAAATGAATTTAATAAAATTATGATTAATAGGAAATAAAATCTCAATTGTAAAGTGATTTGATATAGTATACGAGATATAAAAGAAAATCTTGCTTGTAACAAAAACTAGTAAAGTTTAATAAAGAATATACCCTGTTTGTAAGGTAAATTTAATAAGGTTTCCGATTAATAAAAAATAAGATCTTATTGATAAAGTAGGTAAAGTTTATGATTAATACGAAAATAAAATCTTATTTGTGAAGTAACTCCGATACAGTTGACAAGTCATAGGGAATTAAACTCGCACCTACTAAGATATAGGAATTAACCACAAATCGAGATCATGTCCGTGAGGTAAACAAAGGTTACGATCAATAATAAATTAAATTCCAATAGTACAGCGAAATAAATGAAGTTTATGATTAATATCAAATAAGAAACCTCTGTTCGAAGAATAAATTCGGAAAATTTGGGATCAACAATAAAATTGAAACATTATTTAGATAGCTTCGACAAGCTAGGGCTACGTTGCAATTAAGCAAAGATTAAAAATTTGCCAATAAATTAGAATCATGTTCTAGATAAATTAATTGAAATTTATAACGAATAATAAGCTGTGAATTTGACAGAGAGTTCCCGAGTTACTATAAATCAAATGAATAAAGTAGGGATTGAACTAAATTATGATTGAATTGAGTAGCAAGACGCTAATTTAAGGAGTGTAATAACCACTGGATGACTGAGAATGAATAGATAAGTCTCGACCCGAGTAATTGTATTTGAAATAATATTAATAGTTTCCTCCATCCATTTTTCATGCTGCGTTCCGATGAGGGTAAAATGATCTCACGTTAGTTGAAACCGATTGCTTTAGTAAATGAGACGACATAGATGTGGCAAATCCAAATCGACAATAATCTCTAACTCGACAACTTAATAGAAGCGTTAAACCAATCCATTTTCACCTCGTGTAAAATCGACTTTAAGAAACGGTTTATTAATAACGACACACTGAAACACTCACCAAAGTTCGATAAGATTGTAAAATATCCTGACCAAATTAGGAGAAAACCTCCATCCGAGAAAGTTAATAAATTCCAAAGACATGGGTAGCCTAGTATTGCGACGAGATCCTCAAACGAATGACAAATATGTCCATAATTAAACCAATGTTTGGAATGTGATAATTAAAAATTCCGAGACGATCGGATTAATTGCATAAACACATTTGTCGAATTAATTAACAAACACAACGACAAATATTTGGATCATCACAGAAGTGACCAATTTAAATACCAATCTGCTTTGACTTTCGTGAGATCTATTTTAAAA
This sequence comes from Schmidtea mediterranea, assembly GCA_022537955.1. Taxonomy (NCBI): domain Eukaryota; kingdom Metazoa; phylum Platyhelminthes; order Tricladida; family Dugesiidae; genus Schmidtea; species Schmidtea mediterranea. Next base: position 79,375,818 of record CM039681.1, read on the forward strand.
TTAAGTTGATTTTCGTCAATTTGGTTAGTTAAGAATTAACTTGAAATAAATCCAAAAAATTATAAATTCATTAAGATTCTTAAAACTTTGATTAGAAATGAATTATAATTGGAAATAGTGTACAAATCTCAAGCTTTAAAAATTAATACTTTTAAATACCTTACTTGACAGCCATTACTAAAATGATAATCTCATGAATTTCACAAAACATTTGACCCGTCTTTACACTAAACTGTTTTATAGGTGGGTTTATTCTTTGCCGACGAATCGAGTCTAGAAAAACCCCAATGTTAGTCGCTAAATACACCAAATCTTGGGCCTACATAAACACTCTTTAACTAATACAGCGAAGACCCTATTCCCCACCCTATTATTCTCACAATTTAAATCTCAATTGTTACAGAACATGTCCATCAATCAGATCACCGCTCAATCAATGGGGAAAAAGCGCTCGAGAATGATATTACGAGCCACCGACGCAATAGAAGGACCCCGGTCACAGTGGCCATATTCTATCCCTCGGAAAGCACGGAATCCGAGTAGCGACCCTCTCGAACCAGTGAGACAACAATACCCAGCCGCTGAAATCTTTGCAAATGCGCAGGACCTCCTCACCCAGTGGGAGCGGGTGCAGGAGCGGGTGGACTTACAAGTAGTCAAGGCAAGGATGTACCTTGCAAATGTGCTGGATGACATCCTTGCCGGGCGGATCGCCGTCGCCCATCCACCTCGTCCGGTTCGAGACACTAGGCGTCCTTACACGGTAGAAGCTCTCAAAAGAAGCCTAGAACGATACTGCCCGGATGAATGAACTGACGAACAAAGCGTTATAGTGATTAGACAATAATTATAATTAGAACTGCGTGTATTTCTTTTTCTTATATAACTGAAAATGAATGTTGAGTTGTTTGAAAGATTTAAAACATTTAGGCCGACCATGAATTTACGAGTAAATTCCCTTTATTTTCAGTAATGTCCTCCCTACGGATTCTACAGACAGAACTAGATCGCGCGCGGCAGGCGAATACAGAATTACTTGGCCAGGTCCTACAATTGACTCGAGAGATACAGCAGGTCAAAGCGACTTGTTTAGACCCTAAGCGAACAAAAATCCTGTACCAACGGCTTACCGCAGCTCAAAAAGGCTGGGCCGAAGAACGCCAGCTCAATCGGAGTCTGCGAACGCAGGTTCGGGGACTCGAAGTCGCACTAGCAGTATGCCGAGAAGGTGAAGCGGTCACTTACCCGCTCATCTTCGCCCCAACTCAAATGCCACAGACAGCAACCAAGTCAGCAGAGCAACCCATCGCCACCAACAGTCGTCGACCGGGACGTAAGGAGCGTGCCCGACGTCGAGCAACCCAACTCCAAAATACCCAACAGTAGATATTCCTCCTGTGATCGATTTAAATAGAATAGTTTTAGCCTTAGTTGAGTCATTTTCTTTTGAAATTCCATACCAATACGGTCACAAGCAACCCTATTACGTCTCAGTTTTCCATAGTCAATTAAGCACTAATCATGAGTAATTATTTATGAGGGACAGAGCAAAGCGAGCATAGGTCTTCTATCGACAGCTCGTGAACCCGAGGGTTGTCCGAGCAATTACAGTACTAGCCAATGGTATTCAATTTTTGCGGACAATCCACCACTTGAACACATTTCCAACGTTGCTTAGCAACGGGTGCCAAGTGGGTTAGTATCATTTTGTATGGCGTTACTAGGGTCGCCAGGAAGATAAGCAAGATTTGAAACCCTGTAACCCACCAGTATATATCAAATAACTATATTTTGTTGTGCAAACTTCATTTTGTATATAGAGTAGGAAATTTTAAGCCCATTGACACTGCAAAAATAATTGATGAATTTGTAAGAAAAACAACATTAAAAATTGATAAATGACATAATATTTTCTACAAAATTTGACTATGAATCATATTTATTGATGGCATTCACGAATTTTCGGCAAAGCCTTTTTCATGTGATTTCTGTAAGCAGAACAGATTCGATGTTTCTGCTATCCACCGTTGTATATCTTTTTCTATCCCGTTGGGTAACTCTTCATTCCAGTCAATCCCCCCAACCATATCTGTTGCATCAATATTTTCCCTTGCATTATGAAAGGTTCTATCATTCCTAATTGGTCAAATATTTTCGCAATCATGCTACGCACTTTCCTTTTTGTCATCTGTTCTTTCATTGGGAGGTTTTCTTCGAAACTAAATTGATCTGAATTGGTACACTATTTCACTCCTAATGCCTTTATAGTCATTACATTTTCTTGCTCAATACTCAATCTTCAACTGGGATGGCCTCTAATATTTTTGCTGAATTGGACATCCATTTTCGTGCTCTCATTCCTGCCCTTGCCCATATTCGGTTCAACTCATTTCGTAGTTGTACTCCCTCTTCCTCAGAATTTAGAGAGTCAATCGTGCCATTGATGTACGTAGATAGTCGTACAGCTTCTGCTACTTGGGAATTTTGGCCTTCAAACGTTTTCGCGTTCTCCTGTGTGACTAACTGTGTCAGAAACGGCGATGCGTTCAACCCGAAGATCAATCTTTTGAACTCGTATTTAACGAACTTCCCATTTTTCACCCATAAAAATTTGTGATACGGCTTATCCTCGTCGGCTATTCGTACTTGCAGATACATTTCTGCGATATCACATACTATTGCAAACGCAAATTTTCTGAAACGTAGCAAAGTATCAAAGATCATTCTGTAGCTTAGGCCCACATTCTACTAAGTTATTTAATCCTATTCCATTACATTTGTCTTCTGCATAGAATACAATTCGCACTTTTGTAATGCTTTTATCCGTCTAATGACACGGAAATTGGGAAAAATACATTACTCGTCATTTCCAATAGCACCCTCCATAACCACCGAGATGTAACCTTTCTTTAGATAGTCATTAATTATGTCCTCGTACTCTTCCCTGACTCCCTCATTTTCTAGTTTACGCTTTAAACTGTTTAGCCGAATTTTTGCCATTGCTTCACTTCCTGAAATCGTCTTGGGAGAACATTTCCAACAAATTTTGACTTCATAATGGCCTTCGACCTTTCTTAAATTCTCCTTGGTTCTTTCATAGATTTTTGAGTCCCTATTTGACCATTCTATTAAAGTTCAAACCTATTTAATCTATTTCACACATTCTTTGTAATTGGCTTTCTAATACTTCGTTTTGACTAAAAATAGTTCTGATAAAATTACTTTGGTGTTTCCATGGTCTTCCTACTGAGGCTAGTTTAACACATGTCCACCCAAGTGGCGCCAATCTTGCAACAGGTTATCCCATTAATTTCTTTCAAAGCTCGTTGTAGTCCGAGATAATCAGCACCTATCAACACTTCAAAAACTTGTTTTACATTCAGCATCGGAAAATTTAGTCCTTTCAAATGCTTCCATTTATCTTTTCTTTAGACTAATTGATCAATTGCATTGATTACATTGTGGGCTCTTTGTATTTTACACATTGGAGCTCTAACTCGTTATTTCTATTTTCTTTGTTGTTCCTTTGACGTTTGTTGTCCCAAAATGAGATCGATCTGTCACCTAAGTCATTTTCTTCCTTCTTTGGTCATTAACTGACAGTTCCACAGTTTCACTTCAAAACCAATAGAGATTTTCTCAAGTAATTCGGTTCAAGTCAGCCTCAACCTGTAGCTACTCTTTCTATTTTTAGATCGACTCTTCTCCTTCTCGAGCATGATTCCTTTTCTATTCAATGACTAACGATGCTGGTAATTTTTCAATAACTGCTGTAGAAGACAATCTCACTGTAATTCATTCTCTTTACCCATAGCTCAAAAACGGACTTCCATGGATTCCAACAAGCCAATGAAAACATCAAGGTCTTTCTTTTCTCCTTCCCGCACCGGCCTGAACTTCTCAATCATTTCTAACATCATCAAACAACCCCTTTCATCTCGAGCATAGCGCCATTCTAATTTCTCTTTTGCCACTCTGTAAACTTCTGATGAATAATCCAGATTCTCAATCAACTTGAGTGGTTCCTAGCTAGATATTGTCGCAGATGCAGTCACCGTAGTAGTCAAATTAGCTTTTAGTATTAACTGTGTCAATATAATGCTAAATCAAATTTCCGACTTGGATATTCATTGTGAATGATCAATGGATGCTACACAACGGATAACAGCTATAACTTTCCATTAAGCTACATATTTAAAGTTAGAAGGTACATTTTTGGTTGTAATATATGAATACGCTCTAATATGATTGTAACTTTCATTAACCTCGAGGTATGACTATATATTCATTGAGTCTCGACAGTAAAATTTCCTACATCTTTGTTATCATGTTCTAACAAAACGTTAACATAAAACCCCTCGAACAAAAATTAATAATAAAGACAAAACAATTCATGTTTATTAATAAAATCCCTCTCAATTAGCTTCATTGAATTCCACGCCAAGCAATTGGTTGATTGTAGCAGCCAATAGAATTGGACGTCGTTTGTGCCAGCTGATAGCGATGCATTCACTGACAGGGCAATCTATTGCCTGTTTGTGTTCATCAATAATAACCAATAATCCAAAAGCAAAATATTACTCGAGTGGATTCTAAATCGGTAATCGATAATTTGTGATTACTGTCAACCGTTGCTAGTAATGATCCACAACCCCACGATGGACTCAGTTGCACTTGACTGTTTCCCGACGAGCACGAACCAAACGACAATTTCTTCAATGATCCAAGAGGTTTATCAAGCGCAAACAGAAACAATCCACCGCCACACGAAACGATAAAATCGTATGCAACCTTATCGAAACCGATTATAAAATCCATATCAGTAAGGGGGAGCGGTAGTTTCAGCCCAATATTTATTACATATTCACTGTAATAATCAATAATATCTGTGGTGTATTTCTATCAATTTACCATATGAAATTTTCTTTTTCTTCATCATTAATTGTTGAAACCAAAAAACGAATAATTCCATTAAGCTCGGATACGACTAAATATTTATTCTTTGTTGGATGCCATCGTACACAAACCCCGGGTGATGTAAGTTTGATGATGAGGTGATTATATCCACCTTCACTTACAGCATCAGATACCATTGAATCTCGATCTGATAATGCATCATCCTATATTTATTTTATACTTATGTTTTGTTTGCAGATAACTCTTTACTTGATAAATTAAAATATGGCAGCAATAATCATATCCAGTAAATGCTAATTTCATCCCATCATCATTATAACTCATTGCAGTCACCTCAAAATCTCCTTTCAATACAGTTTGCTCCTTTTCCAAAGAGTCTTCAACAAATGATAAAGTATATATTCCAGTTTTATCTGCATAAGCAACTCTAACCAACAATGGCATTGATATAGTTCGGCTTAATGGACTTATAGCAAATGCTGTTGTGCCATTTTTCATTTCGATTTCTTTAAATGTTGACCATTTTAATCCTTTAGTAGACTTAAAATAGATAAAATTTAAATTCAGAAATTTAAAAAAGTTCATACAGCAACAAATCCAATTATTAGTTGATCTCTTGTGAGAATTACTGCACAATCTGGAGAACCATCAAATGGAGAAATTTGTAAATTCAATAAAAAAGAATTAAATTTTTCTAACTCAAAGAGATTCATTTGTTCTTGAATATTTAAACAACGACAAATTTAATTTAATTATAAAACTAACAAATTAATATTTTAAGTTATTCAAAAAATAAATAATGATCTTTTATTTTTAAAAATAAAAGCAAAAGAACTAGTGGTTAAAATATATATTCCGTTTAAGCATATAAACAGTGCAGGTGGGAATAACCGATACCCTTATATAAACAACGAATTTTAAATAAATCAATAAAAACGAATTAAGATAAAAATAAGTTAAATTAGGTAGAAAAATTTGAAATATATGTAGCCTATAGACTAATGACAGTAAAATGTGCGGAGATAGCCCGCGCTAAAATACGGTAGTAATTAATAATTAATTTCATATCTCACAGATGTTGGGCTATAAGCCATAATTTAAACAAAATGAAAAAATTGTGTAAATTAAAACAAAATAATTAATGAGGTTTGAAAATTATCAATATGGCTGCTGTAACATAAGCACGTACCGCAAGCAGAAATCAAAAAAATAAAATAAAACATTAAATAAAACAAAATAAAAACATAACAAAATTAAATAAAACAAATATTAATTAAAATCATTGAAAAGCCTACAGATGCAGAAAGAAACACAAAACTAAACCGCTAAAACCTTGCAAAAGAAGGTTTAGAAAATACATAGGCGGAAGCGGCGACCAAAAATTTAAATATCAGAGGGTAAAAAGAGAAACAATCAAAAAGAATGGTTAAACGATAAAAAATAAAAATTTACGAAATATTGAGAAAATAATATCGAAAAATAGAGAAAAATAAGGAGAAAAATAAAATATTTAAAATAAAATTAAAGCAATAAAACCCCTCGAAAAATAGCCAAAAAGGCTCAAAATACTCTGATTGGTCGCACCCAGGCATGAAATGACTATATATACAGCAGTCATTTTCATAAATTTTAGAAAAATTTTGTAGACACAAAATTTTTAGACTGTTAGACATTTTGATGACACAAAATTTTTAGACATTGGTAGACATTTTGTTGACAGACAATTTTTGTTAGACTTTTAGAAAATTTTGTAGACACAATGTATGACAATTTTTCAAATTTGGATGCTTGACTGACAAACTTGTCGATCGTAAGTATTGTTTTTTGTAGAAATATATTTTTCTAAGTTAATGTTTTGTTTAATTTAACTTATTCTGGATGGCCGCAATGTCTTTTGGCATCGCTCGGCAGGTTCCCCCTAACTTATTTATATTCATTTTATGTACTTGTTAATTGTGGAGAATGGCAGGGCAACATTCAATTCCGGCCGTTAAATTGGCAGGACGTTGACGTGTTGCTTTGTCACAATCCAACCTTCGGTGTCTGCTTAGTCTGGTCAGGCCTTGTTGCACTGATCACGGGGTAGGACACCGTCGTAATTCACCGTGGCGGCCATTTTCAATGTTGGTCGGAGCGGTAAGAGGGTAAACTGCGGGAAGATCGCCATAATTAAGGGGATAACATTTATGTAAATGTTTAAGTAGGAAAATTAAATTTTTAATTTAACTCCTGCCGATTATTATATTGTCAAGGGTACGACTAGTGATAGAAATTTAAGTCAACGAAAGTATAAAGTAGGTTTAGATCATGTACATTGTTTGATAATCATAGTGGTGGAAAATTAAAATAAAATGATACATTTTGGTATAGATCTGTGAGATGATAATATAGAGATTTACGAATGGTGGTAACTGTGGCGACCATAGGAAAGCAAATATGAGTTGTTGGACTAAAATAATGATCTTATGATAATGCATTCATTTCAATTTACCATAGACTAACGTTTGTATGAAAAAAGGAATTTTCAATAAAATAAGGGCGGAACGCTGCCCAAATTTTTTGAAAAATATTTTAATAAATAACAAGTAATGATGACAAATTGATATAGGAATTGTAGAAATAGATGAGTATGGACAAGCGTGTAGATAGAAAGAGACGTAAGACCTTCCATCGGCAGTCAGGAACCCGAAAGTGAAAATATCATGAGGAGTAGTTCTAGAAATGGAGCTCACCTGCTCATGAATTTTCAGCTGCTATATACAGTACCAACATGAGCTTGCTCATGGGTATATAGTGGTAGGATTAAAATTGTGGGGCGTCTGGGTGAGACAGCATAGACCCTAGGAAAAGAAGGCATTTTGATAGAGGGAAATAAGTTTGAATAAGCTTTGCACAGATATAAACTAATTAATTACACCCAGTACACCAGCACAGAGAACTGATCAAAGCCGTAGACAAATTCATTGGAAAAAAATATTTTGAAGGGATCTGTGTTTGATGTTAAAATTGTTGCAGGTGTTGGGCCAGAACACAAGCGGCCTTGGAAAATGTTTAAATGAATCGGTAACACACATGCAAACATAACATGCAAATTTAAACTCAAACCTATTAAAACATCAACTAAACCTTATCAAATATGAGAAAAAAAAAGATAATTACACATAAAATAATAAACATAAAAAAATAAATTAAAATAATAACAAAACGCAACAAGATCCGCACGATACAAATACAAACATAGCATGAAAACCTAATAAATTCGACCGAAATTTGATAAAAATGAAAATTTCATGAAAATGAAATGTAAATCAAAGAATTTGAATTAGAAATAATTCAATAAAAATTTTAAATAAAAAGTTATCAAAATAAATTAGAAAATAATAAAAATAAAGATTAGAATACACTAGAAAGTATCAAGGTCGAATTTTGTTTTACTAAATCAAAAAGAACACGCGAGGTTAGGGACAGAAAATAGGTATAAATACCGATGCATTTTCACATAAAATTTAACCATTTTTCAAAACCAATTTTTGACTAATCTTAAAAATCTATTTCAAGACTACTTTTAGGTGAGAAGGAGTTTTATTTGGAAACTCTCTCTCCACGTCCCATCCTCGCAACCTCGGTAGAGCTCTGCTTGGATGTCGGCGTGGGGAGAAATGTATTTGTATTTTTGTATGATGATTTTGGTCAAGTAATTTGTTTCATTGTTTAATATATTAATAAATATTTATAATGCATAAAATTAACTTGTTTTTTAAAATTAATTGTTTTATTGTCGAAATTTTTCCGGCCCACAGCCAAAGACACACCGCAAGATATCAAAATCAACATACTATTCAGATTCGTGTAAGTGCGTTGAATATCGCCGATGATCTGTGCCGGTGAAGACCCGGCGTGCGGAACGCAGGGATCGGAACGTCAATATTATTCCGTATAGAAGAAAGGAGAAATAAGAAAGGGGTCTTTTGGCTACTTCCTCGTTTCTCGTTTTCTTTAAATTCGACCTAAATTATTTTACACACGGCTCAAAATCATCACACCAAGTAGTCCAGTGGGCACTCATTAATTATAATATGAACATAAAAAAAGCGCCTAAGGCTTATTAAAGGGGAAAGGTGACGGGGAATAAAAATAAAAACGAAATCACTGCTATGAAAGGAAATAAATTAATCTTATGAATTTAACTTAAATGCAATAGTAAATTATTATCAAAAAACCAAATCACCCTGAATTTCCACTAAAATAGAGAATTTAATTAACTCCCAAGTTAGAGTATATCCATCAGTGTAGCTAGTAGACGCACCCTTTTCGAACACCCTCACAAAGAACGAAATCAACAATAAATTAAATCAACCATAGCTTTCAAACTATTACCGTAATCCGCCGATACGGTTTATAAGAATAATTTAACTATTAAGCGATTATTGCAATCATACCACCCTAGCAGCTGGTTGTATATTTAAATCATGAAGTAACCATCGTAAACTTTTATCATCCAATTAAGAGTCGAGCAAAATCATCGAAGTAAGGAAGACTGTAGCTACTATAATCATTATGAAAAGTTTACCGAATTTAAGAAAAGTTTAAAATTAAAGGAAAATTAAATCTTACTCCTTAAAAAATGCAAAGATAAAATCAAAGAACTTTGAAAAATTTTATTTTCACTAAAATTAATACCCACTTGTCAAATTAATCCCACTACAATACCCATAAGATGCCTGAAGTCAATAAGACTCCATTGAAATCCCAACAATCTCTAAAAATTATGTGAAATTAATTAATTAAATTGGTAACACCACCTACCATACAATCAGTAACGACCCAGTAACAATAAATCATCTGATAAATTAATCCCAAGAGATCAGAATAATCCAAAACAGGAACAGGTTTCCGAACTCATTCACAGCATATTTAGAAGTGTCATCCATCGCCAACTAACGAAATTCGTTAAATTAAGGAATAATTGCATAAAACAAACTTACCAAATAATATGTCGAAACGAACTCTAAGATATCATCAAATTATCTGAAAACCGATGCAAAGTCATTTTTGATTTGTCTTCCCGAATATGAATGTGCAACAAATTTCGGACGAGGTAGTGTCGGCGCCTGGAATACTTAACGAAGAGGCCACGACGACGCAAGATAGGGTAATGGAGAGTAAGATTCTTATAAATTATATTTGATTAGTGATTATAAATGATTTTTTTAAAAAGGGAAAAATTTTTATATTCATAGTAGTCCTGTCGCCGTTAACATAAGTTTTTTTATTATTACCCCGCAAATAACGTCGCATCATTGTTAGTTCGACCCCCGACCCTTGGATCTAGTCCATTAAATTTCAGACGTCATGGAATTTCTTCGCCTCGCTATAGTAATAGCAACTATGTCCACTTTTTGACTACCATTATTACTGCCACTTGTCAACATACTCTACATTTATTATCTTGTTTAATTACGAAAATTTTCAGGAGTTTCGCACAGAATGGTTAATCATATCACAAATGCAATGTTTAACAAAACAATCATTTTCGATCGATAGTTATTGAGAAGGGAGTTTGTCCGATAAACAAAAAATGGGTGATTGAGGGATTTGTTGTCGTTAAATTTTATTAAAAAAAAATATCATGAATTACAATGAAAAATTAGTCGTAGTCCTATTCCCAAAAATGCTAATTTCTATCCGAGAGTTAAGAGAGTATTTCGTTCCCAAATACTTCGACGGACACATTTTTGCAATATTACTTACTCGACGTTTTAAAATAGAATGAAGTTGTTTTAATTGCAAATATGAAAATGTATGATAATCATATATATGTATAACGGTAATAAATGAAACAAAGTATTTGAAATGAATCAATCACATTCCCTATAGGATATTTTTAAGATCAATTAAAAATTACTTATATATATGAGGGCAGGTAACAATAAGATTAATTATGTGCAAATAATCAATTGTATTCATTTCTTTTGATAAAAACATATATATTGGATTAATAATCTTCCTTTCAGCAACTAGTTCAAGGAATCACATGCCGACTTCTCTTGTAGACAGGTGGAGATGGGCCTGGGCACGTTACAGGTAAGAGAAATGCCCAGAATTTCCTCCATCGAGATTCCCCATCGAAGGCGAGTTAGGTCAAGAGCTGGATGAAGAATGGAGTCCGGCCGAAGAAATCCACTGGCAGGCTCAGCGTCTGCTTGAGAGACTAGAGGCCCATCAAAGACAAGTGGACATACAGGTGGTCCGGGCTAGCCAGTATCTGGCGAACGTCGAAGAAGACCTACTGGCGGGTCGGATCGCCAGCAATTATTGGCACCCTAAACAAGGCACTGCCACCCGTGTCTCCCAATCAACAACGGCCCGAAATTGAAACACTAAGCGGCCAACTATGTCTATCTCTGGCTATACGCCGGAGGAATGGGTAGAGAAGGGCTTTCCCTGACCCATTGCAAATTGATTGAAAACTCAAATTTGATTAAACATTGATTTGATATTAAATAAAATTAAGTGTGCTTTTGATGATTAGTTTGGAACTTTTATTTTTGCATAAATCATTTTCTAGTTGTTTGTTTACTTAAATATAGTTCATATGATTACGCTCTATTAGTAATCTCCTCCCTTTAATCTTTTACTTTATTAGAAATGGAGCCTATTCAAATACTACAGAAGGAATTGTCCCGCGCCAAACAATCAAACAAAGCTCTATATGAGCAGATTATTCAACTTACCAAAGAGGTCCAACAGGTGAAATCCACCTGGGTGGACCCCGCAAAGCTCAAACCTCTCCATCAACGACTCACGGCTGCTCAAAAAGGTTGGGTCGAGGAACGACAATTGAATCAGAACCTCCGGACGCAGATAAGGGGGTTGGAAGTCGCCCTGGCCGCCAGTCGGGAGGGAGAAGCAGTGACTTACCCTCTTATCTTCGCCCCATCCCAATTGGCATACCGAGATTCAGTCAACAACCCAACACCAGTGGCGACTCCACCAACAATACCCTCGAACAGTTACAGGCCGGGGCGTAAAGAACGCGCCCGGCGCAGAGCGGCCCGCCTGGCAAATAAACTTCAATAATTCATGTTGTGTTATTCGCGAATTTAATTAAATTATAAATGTTGTTAAATCATTCAAAGTGAATTTTTCAAGATGCAAAAACTATCAAACTCTACAGAAATTTCACGAACATTCATACACCACTACTACTAACGCTCATCAACCGGAATGCAGATCACTACTTTTCACACAGGGGACATGGTAAAGCGAGCATAGGTCTTCCATCGACAGCTCGTTGAACCCGAGGGTTGTCCGGGCAATTACAGTATTAGTAATAGTGCTCACTTTTTGCGGACAATCCACCCACTCGAACACATTTCTAACGTTGCCTAGCAGCGGGTGCCGAGTGGTAGCTAGAAAATATTTATATGGCGTTACCGGGGCAACAATAAGATGATTCAAACAAATAACGAAACCCAGTAACCCGCCACAGGAAATATTTTTAAATTAATCAAACTGTTACAAATTAACTGATTTCAATTAGTTAAGAATTTAAAAGGATAAATTTGAAACAATTGTGATATTTGGAGATACTTTGAATTTTCTTATTTGAATTTCTTGGGATAATAATAGGTATCGGTGAAATGTACAATTAAGAATTAAGGATCTGATTCCAACATGTTTTAAAAATAACGAATTTCAGATATTATTGATTAATACACTTTATCTCCACTTTAAAATGACACAAAGAATTGTATGTTACTGTCACGACTTGATGCTTATTACGACCCTTCGGGAAGAATAGCATTTTTCGGATCAATTGGATTTCACAATCACTTGACTACTGTCACGGTTTTTTGAGATCGGTAACACTGATTTAGTTGCTTTGCTTTGACTTCGATTAATTTCTGTTTCAACTTTCCCTTTTCCTTGATTTTTCTCCAAATTTCTCTTTAATACCTTTCTTCAATAATTTTCTCTAATTTTCTCCTTCCAATTATTCGTCAAATTCATTCCAATTTCTCTCTAATCGCTTTTTGTTTCCTTAGTCCAATTTCTCTCTGTGATTCCAGTTGCGATTCCTTTTCCTACTTCGTCCCCCAATAATACTTATTGATGTTAAATAGAATTTCCAATATCTTTTACGACTTATTCCATTTGGGCTTCTATAATCACTGACAGCTGTCCAGATAAATAATTTTTAGAGATGCTTTTTCTCAGATTCCCAAACAACATTCCTTCCTTTATCTTGAAAGGCCTTTCGAAATATGGTGCAAGTTTTGTTTTTGTTTTACTTAATTTTCACTCGTTAATTATAAATTACCTTCTTTTATTCAATTGTATGTTTTTATTGACTTTCTCTTATTCCCTTCTCGTTATTCAGCATTTCTTTTTCATTCCATTTTTATTAAGCTCCAGAACCACATCTTAATGACTTATCATTGTTTCCCCCAATCATTTTACATGTTTATTAATTATTTTACTCTATTATTTAGGTATCCTGAACAGATAACATAAACTTTAATACAAACAATTACCAAATTACAATGGCTTAATTCGTGCTTATTACGACCTTTCGGGAAGAATAGCACTTGCAAAGCACTTTGAAACTTACATTATATTGACAGCTGCTTCTTTTTTAACACGGTAAAATCGATTTAGTTGCTTTCTTTGCTTCACTTGAAATTACTCGAAACTCTCAACAGTGACTTAACAAATTCAACGGTTTCTAAATTCTGACAATTTTTTGTTTGTAATGTTTATTTTACTTTTCCTTGTTAGTTTGTTTTAATTTTTTTCTTTAACAACTTCTGCCTGCTCTTATTCGTTGTATTTCCTTTTAAATTCTATATTCTCATGACATTTAATTATAATGACTTTAATCTCGATATCTTTTCCCGCACATTTTGTTTGGTCCACATCATTTCTTTCATTAGTTCTGACAGCTATTGAGATACATAATAATTTGAAAACGCCATCTCTAAGCTTCTCTGGTGATTCTTTTTCCTTATCTCGAATAGCCTGTCAAGATATGTCAAACTAATTTCGTGCTTTTGTTTTCATTTCATTAGTTTGTACTTGTTTTTTAATTAAAAATGACCTTATCTTCTTTAATTATTTGATTTTATCAATTCTTTGCCAATCAATCTTTTGTTTTTATACGTTATTCATTCAATTATTTTGTTTTAATAATAATTTTAGAAATAATTTTGATTTATTGTACCTTCTTTTATCTATTTTGGATATATTTTGCTATTATTGTTATGTATTGTTATGCATCTTTATATCTTATTAAATTTATTGTTAACCTTTGCTTTTTGTTTATTTTTACACATGCAGGTGTTTTTCAGTATGTTTCTAATTTTATTTATGTACCTGCAGGTGTCTTTGAAAATATTAGTAATGCTTAATGATTTATGCTCCAACCAAAATATTAGAAATTGTAGTTTTAAAAATAAATCAAAAAGTAAAGATATTGTCATTGAAAATATTTCAAAAATTCCTTTAAATCTGAATTTTAAACAGAAATCAATTTTAAATTATGATGTATATGGTGCAGAGTTATCTAATACATGTAATTGCAATTACAAAACTATTCAAAGTGAAATTTAGTTGGAAGATAGAATTATGTATCATCTAAGTTTATTGATTTTTCTTTTTTATCATGAGTTGTTATTTAGTTGAAACTATTGTAACTAGATTTTCTTCACATACATTACAATCTAGCGGCAAGGTAGCACCACAACTTAACATTTTCTATAAAAATCCACAATTATTGATTACTTCATTCTATATTAAGCATCGTGTTTCCTTGAATATAAGACCCTGATTTATATTAATTTCACTGCCAAAAAACGAACTGGCGTCTTATTTTCGAATACTAAATTCTAATGATTAGTTAAATTATGCAATGCAAAATTATTCGACCTGAAAGGTAAAAATTATTAGTAAAACCTAAATTTGTGAAAAAATTGTATGGAAAGTGTGGAACTGAAACAGCATTATTTATCAAGCAAATATTAATCGTCAGATTGCAAATAAAACCAAGAGTTAGATATTCCTAAATTAAATTCAGACAAAGTAAAGATTATTAAATAACTACCATTGCATTAGTATAAGAACCTAACCGACCACAAAATAAATGGAATTTAGTAAATAAAGGTGAACCAAAGTTTCCCGATTCATCTCATGAAGTTAAAATATTGAATATTTAAACTGAATGAGAAGCTTAATTATGATGAATACGTGGAAAGAGAAAACACAGTACGATGACTTTATTATCTATTCACCTTTTAAGATAACTCGCAATTAGATTCCGAGAGATAGTCTTCGGGCTCAAAAAGAAGATGTGTCAACTTGAATATCTGGTCAGATTCAACGGCGACAGAAAAAAGAGCCCTTGATTAAAGACCCTTGCATAAGCTTACAGTTTAAATAACCATATTTAGGTTAAATTTGTGAAAAGTAGTTAGTACTATGATTTTTAAATAGTGATTGATATTTTAATTGGAATGACAAGGGTTTCGGTGATAAAATAAAGGATAATTTCAAATCAGAGTAGAAATATGATTTGTTAAAGGAACCACAAATTTTAAAATCAAGCACAGAGCTCCTATCGATAGCCCGATGAACTCGAGGTACGTTTGATAAATAACATCACTTACTTTGTCCAACGCTGTCTAACGGATACCGAGTGGTAGCAGTACTATTTTGTATGGCATTGTCTAGCAACGGCAATATAGATCTTTGAATTGAAAACCCACAAACCAACCACATAATACTTCTAATTTGCATGTTATTAAATATTTAAACAAACTAGTTAATCAAAATCTCATTACCAAAAATTATTGAAAATAAAATAAAAGTAAATTAATAAGTAATGAATCGAATAGAAAACCCAAAACTTAATTATTTAGGAGAAAGCATTTTTGATGGATCTAACCACTTATCAAAGTCTTCTTCACTGACTAATTTTAATTTTAACGCGGCTTCTTTTAAACTGCAATTATTTTTATGGGAATATTTGGCAATTTGAGCAGATTTATCATAACCAATGAATGGACTCAATGCGGTAACTAGCATCAAGGATTGATTCACATAGGTATTAATTTGAGTCAGATTAAGATTCAATCCTTCCACGCAATATTTTACAAAGCATTTACTGGAATCCGCTAACATTTGAATAGAATGCAACACATTTCGTATAATAAGCGGTTTATATACATTCAACTCAAGATGACCCTGACTCGACCCAATGGAAATCGCCACATAGTTACCCATTACTTGTGCGCATACCATTGACAAAGATTCACATTGCGTTGGGTTGACTTTCCCTTTTATTTATTGATTATTAATAATTTGATGGAGTTATATCAGTTATTACCCGGCATTATACTAGAACCGGGTTCATTTTCTGGCAACAAAAATTCTCCTATTCCACAACGAGGACCAGAACCAAGTAGACGGAAATCATTTGCAATTTTCATTAGAGCAGTTGCTAAAGTATTTAAATCCCCAGCAACAGTCATTAATGAATCATGAGCTGCTAACGCTGAGAATTTATTTTGAGCTGGACCAAAGTCCACATTAACATTCTAAAGCAAAAAAATATTGAATTTACCAATTAAAAATGACATTATATTGCATCTAAATGGACTCCTCAAATAATAAATCCAAAAACTAACCTAGAATAAATATGTGTGTCATATCCAAAAACGATATTAGATAACACCTGGGACATTAGATAGGACCTTATACTATAGGGGTTAGAAAATCTCGGTTTACAACATTTCTAAAGTAACAATACTAATAATAAGCAATAAATTGCACCCAACATTTTTAAATTTAAAAAATAAATTATAATTTTTTTGAAACCATTTTTGACACTTCAACAGCATCAACTATTCCACACAGAGGAAACTATCAAAATATGCAATTTTGCTATTTTAAATTCAGTTAAATTAGAGAGATTATTGAAGAATAGCTAGGGCCGATAAAAAACTGAGTAATTGGAGTTATTAAAAGTGAGTTTGGCAGAATTAAAAATGAGATAAGAATAAAGTCTCCTTTGTTCAATGTCGTTCAGTATTCGACATGCTACTATCCGTCAAGAAGTCAATGAAGAGCTCTAGAAGCCAGATTATGGAAATTTAAGAAATTATAACAACCACAGGAAAAGATTATTCACAAAATTTTTAATAAAAGAATAAGTTGTAAGTGAATTGTACATATTTTATAATTAATTAAATAAATAAATGTCTTAACTTGTTTTTGCATAAATCCATAATTTTTAAAATTCATTTAAAAAGAATCATAATAAAATAATAAAATTTATCTTTAAATTAATTTTTATTAAAATTTTACATAAACAAAAAGCATCTTACTTTAAAAAGCATTTTAATAATTCCAGGGAGCAATATAATGTCCTTAAAGGTCTTTTTAAATGTCCCTTGGCATAGAAAGTCAAGGATATAAGCGAGAATAATCTTGTTACGACACCACTGTCTATCTTATTATAATTGCATAATTTTTATGCAAAAATTCAAATTTTAGTATATGATAATAAAACCAAATATAAAAAAAGAAAAATGTAACCAAGACCAAGTTTGGTTGAAAAAGAGCGAATTTCCCAATTCACACGAAATACAAAGCCTAACTAAGAATTAATTAGAAGATACAGTAAAAATTAACAAAAGTAATAAAACTAACCAATTAGAAAAGGTTAAGAATTTAAAGAAAATGATTGGCAGAGAAACTCTAAATCAATGAGAAGAAAAGATGGGCGAATTCTGATTAGATAATGTAACATCACGCAATTACATAGCGTACATTATCCAATGCAAATAAATAACTTCAACAATAAAAAACTTACGTATACAAATTTTATTATTAACCCCTTAAAATTTCAAATTATTCTATTAACACAAAAATAAGCTTGTAAAATATATTTTAATAATTATTTGAGTCTTTATTAAATTAAAACGAAGAAGAAACTGAAAATATTATATTTTATTACATACATAAATATCTATAATCTCATACATATTTTCAGAGCAGATTTATTTTCCCAGATTTAATTATGACAAACTTATCAATAACTTCACCAAAACCACACTTCTATTTCTTTTCGTTCAATACTGAGTAGTATAAGTTCACTAAGACGATCTAGTCTCATTGAAACACGCAAATACGACAGAATCAGCTTCAGTTTGCTGAAAGAACACTCACAGCTAACGACGGATACTGAAATCATTATGAGGATTTGCAGTGTAATTCGCAAATTTAGAAAGACATCATCACCTTACGAAATAATAAAAAAGCGAAAACCCACCGGAGATAATGGTAAATTATCACCCTTTACACGAAGTAGCATTTGAAAGTCACAAATTTCTGTGTAAAGTTCAACCGATAGATACCTTAATCTCATAGATTCCTGCAATTTTGACTCAGGGAATTAACATCTTTATCTTAATTATTTTCAAATTCTGTCTATCACTTCTTACTATACGTGTGATCCATCTTATTGTTCGCTGATTTGTATTCGGACAGTTACATTAATGCTCTTGCAGACCAAGCGTAAAGATTATCCAAAGGGAGGATAGTATCCTTATTGATTTGATAACAATTTCGTTTAATAGGAAATTAATAGAATATTGTACATGAATGCTTAACTGGGTTTCGGTTTAGTTATTTAGCCATTAACGAATCATGGGAATCATGTCCTAGTGGGAATCTGCAGACGAAATAACTAGTCATAGGGAGATAGTATGAGGAAATTATTTATACAACTATTGAATCATTAATATACGAATAGCAAATAGCGTTTGGATCAATTCCAGAAAGATGTTATTGCAATTTCTAGCTGCCGTAATTACAGTTTGTGTCATAATCATCGATATAATTATTATTCTTATTCAACATGCACTTTAAACGGCTAGGATAATGTTAAAAATGTAGCAGATTTTATCCACCAATGAAAATGCAAACCAATTAACACACAAGTGTCAGGAACAGGATAAATGTAACACAATCACAAGATCAAAAAACCCCTTAAACGTTTATTATTGAATTCAGTAAAAATCTCTAATCAGCATTGAATAAGGAATTGATTCACAATAACGAGTCATGTGTGAAATTAAGTTTTTAGATAAAATATATCTCTGAAGGAATAATTTTTCCACTTCTTAATCTGCTTTCACTTCGACAGGTGTTGATGAATCACGCAGCGTTATCACAGAGCATCAAACGGGAATGGTGAATAAAATAAACAATTAGCAAGAAAATAGGCACGACGTAATAAAGAAAAACATGACACGACATCCATAACATAGAATATCAACTACCAGATAGATCTATATAAACTTGTTCCACCACCTGATGTCTCCAAATAATCAAGTGTAAACTCGATGTGCAACGTACAATCTCTGTCATACAATCAAGTACCAAGTACAACAACAACAAGTCGACAACGAAGACCGCCACCACCACACTTGAATGACGTCAGATTAAAGGTCAATACTACTTGAAAATTGTTTATCATTTAGAAATCAATTTTGATTTTATGATTTATTGGAACACCGATGATGGAATAAATTTCCATTTGGAAACGTCCAGGTCAGACCAAAAAGACAAATTACCGCCCCTTAAATATATATGCTTTTTGAAAATATCTTTTATTTTAAGTAAAAAAATTAAAACGTATATTTAGAAAGTAAAATTAAAAATGGATTAAATGGTCGCATAGGGCTGCCGAGTAAATAGATATGAGCCCGCTAAGAATAGGTGTAATCCCCTTAGGAAAGTTAAGTTAATTTAAGATAAAAAAAGTACATCAAGGTCTTTTAAAGGCCAAAAAATGGGTCAAGGTCATTTTAAGGTTAAATATATAAAATTATGTACAGCCAATTCTTTTAAGCGTTTTTGAAGTTATGTGGTTTCGCCTATTCGGTCCAGAAAAGACCTAATCTTTGTCAAACCTAAACCAACCAGATATTTTTGAATCACAAGGGTCCGTTTCAAAATTTTAAACATTAAAAACAAAAAAAGTTATTAAACTTAATATATTCGTTATTATGTAATTTCATATTTTTTCAATTTCTCGGCCAAATCTATCATTTTTTGGTTTTATGTGCTTTTCGAAAATTATGTAACGTATCTCTCTTTATACAACGTAAGTCGTGTCTTTTTATGCAATTTTCTGAGGAACGTATGTACCGCATAAAAAAGAATTGGCTGTATATCAGACATAAAAAAAGTGTGTTGCAAACATCATAATAGTAATTACAAAGTGTCTCACAAAAGAATCTGTTATTATACCTAATGTTATAGTCAACAAACTGATACACACACATATTTTAGAAAGCCTGCGTTTCATCAAAAGAAGATAACGAAAACGGTTTGGTGGCCTACTATGATTTTCTATATCCAGGCAAAAAGATTACTATAGAAAAATACTTTCAACAAATCAATGGACTTGGAGTAGATAACACTTTTTCGGAAGCATATTTTCTTTGGTGTCTGGAAGTTTTCCATTGTGCAAATGTTTTCTTTTTTTGGTGCTATTTGTCAACGCTTGCTTCGGTGTCCAAGACTTATGTGATATACAGATGGGAAGGCCAGTGCGATTAGGTTTTCAAGATCTTTAAGTCAAGTGGAATGTTTAGATAAAAGTATTTTTGATGTATTTGAATTCATTCTTTCAATGTTCTAATTGTGATTACCGTTTCTACGTAGGAGTTATTTGAAGTTTTATCGTAGTTTATAGTTCTCCTCTCCTTTACTACATTCGAAAATCCGGATGAAAATGGAATCAAAAAAGAAGTAAACAAAAAACCTACACATAAAGAAATATTTATGCATCAAAGATCAGCACTCATTATTCTATAAAGAACGATATACTGAGGATAGCTAATCGAGTAGTTTTAAAACTTTGTATTCGTTTACTTTGAATTTTATATTTTATTAATTTGTGTTCAGATTATTAAATTTTATAAAATAAATTTTAAAATTTTAAATTCGTAAGTGTAAAAAATTTTAAGAAAAGTTAAAACCAATCAGAAATGAAAATGAATTTAAAATGAACACAAAATAAATTTTCAAATTGAAAACAGCTAAATTTCATGAAATTAATAAAAATTATTTTATAGTCGAAATTTTTTTCATTTAATATTTACATTATTAATTGTTTGAAATTTAAATTTATGCTGCTACCAAGAAACCTGTGTTTAATAATAAAAAATAAATTAATAACAATAAATAAATAATAATAAATAAATAATAAATTAATAAAAATAAATCAATAATAAAATTAGATAATAATAAATAATAATAATTAATAATAAATTAATAATATTTTAAGGACTTTTTTTGTGTTTCACCTCTGATTTCTTTTTAAGTGGCATAATATTTTCTACAAAATTTGACTATGAATCAGATTTATTTAAAGTATTCATAATCAAATTTTGTAGGAAATTAATAATAATAAATAATAGTAATAATAACAATATTACCAAGTATTTTTTAACATTGTCCTTTAGTCGCTTACAAACTTCAACGTCGAACCCAGCGACAGTTCCCAGTCCAGTTCCAACAGCAGTCCCTCCAATAGCCAAATGTTTAGCGACTATTTTAACGGTTTTAGTAATTTTATCAAGACTATAATCCAATTGATTGACATAGCTACTTAATTCTTGCCCAACAGTTAATGGAACTGCATCCTAATTGGTGAATAAGTCGATAGTGCACACTAATTATCTCACCTGCATATGAGTGCGCCCGATTTTTATAACTTTGGCAAATTCAACCTCTTTTGCAGAAATACCAGCCCGTAAATCTTTAAGGGCAGGAATCAACTGATTTGTTAGCGCTACAACAGTGGCAATGTTCATTGCAGTTGGAAACGTATCATTGGAACTCTATTTAAATAAAAAATGACTCTATTTTATAATCAATGATGTTTTGTGTATCATAAAATGATGTCAAATAAAACAATCTGGAATATGATATTTTCGGTTTGATCATGTGATACAATGAATACGTACATTTTAGCAAGCGTCTAAAATGAATAAAAAACATTGTATATGGGAAATCGTAACGATAGTCGACAGTTTTCCAAGTCAAAAAAATTATAAAGATTTTACAATTAAAAAAAAGGATAAACATAAATAGTAAAATGAAAATATCGAGTTTTGATATCATAAGTAAAATATTTGGTGTAGTAAATTTCACCACAATTACAAACTCCTAAATTAACATTTTACAGCGAGATTTTATTTTTTGAGTATTCACCTTACCCATTGTGCATTCATTCAATGTTTTAAATTTGAATTTGAGGACTCAACTAACATTTTGGAAATAATTTTGAAACGAAATAGTTCTGTTGAGGATACCTAAATAATAGAGTAAAATAATTAATAAACATGTAAAATGATTGGGGGAAACAATCATAAGTGATTGAGATGTGGTTCTGGATCTTAATAAAAAGGGAATGAAAAAGAAATGTCGAATAACGAGAAGGGAATAAGAGAAAATCAATAAAAACAGACAATTAAATCAAAGAAGGTCATTTATAATTAATAAGTGCAAATTTAGGAAAACAAAAACAAAAGGAAAATTTGCACGTTATTTCGAAAGCTCTTTCAAGATAAGGGAAGAAATGTTGTTTGGGAATCCGGGGAAGGGCACCTCTAAAAAATGATTTATCTGGACAGCTGTCAGTGATTATGGAGGCCCAAAAGGAATTAGCGTTAAAAGATATCAGAAATTCTATTCGACAGCAGTAAGTGTTATTGGATGATGGAGTATAAAAAGGAAGCGCAATTGAAATGAGGCACACACAAAAAATTAAGAAAAAACTTGCGAAAGACAAAAATTGCGAGAGGCAAGAAATTTGCAGGAGACAAAGAAAGACAAAAAAGAAATTAAAGAGAAATTTGAAACAGAAATTAAGCAAGTTCAAAGCAAAGCAAAGCAACTAAATCAGAGTTACCGATCTCAGAAACCCACCGCAGTAGTCAGGTGATTGTAAAGCCAATTGATCCGAAAAGTGCTATTCTTCCCGAAGGGTCGCAATAAGCACTAAGTGGGATCGATTGATAATTCGTTGTGTCATTTTAAAGTGGAGATAAAATGTATTAATCAATAAAGTTTATATCGTTTGGAGTTCGTTACTGTTGTTTAAAGCACGCTTGGAGTCAGATCGACAATAATTTCTATTCGAATTCACCGACAACCCCAACAGTTCTAAATTTAATTTCTTGCAGTTACAATCCGGAAGTGATATTATCCACTTTGAATAAATATCAATTTGTAATAAACGTGGTAAATCTCAATCGAAACCAGTGAATTGTTCATTGGATTATTTTTGTGGTATTAATAAAACTTTAATATATTATTGAGATTGTTATCATTGCTCAAGATCCCGAGTTAGTCCATGAAATTTATTTACATAAAAAGAAGTCATTTTATGTATTAAGACTCAAACACTGTAAAAATGACATGTCATTGTAAACATTTATGAAAACTATCAAAAATTTATTCTAGAAAACCTGGGGTCTGTACTTCTGGAGCCGTGGTCAATCATTTTCATGAAAAGTTTTTAAAACAAAATTTGCAGTGCACCTTCCAACTAGTAAACTGGGTCACGTTTCCCACACCTTACAACTAACCCCAAGGCCCTATCATTATTTCAAGATAGAGCAAAGTCTAATAAGCAAAAGTTGTTCATCGGTGTAATTGATCACATTTTATTTTTGTTTATATGATGCATTAATAAACAAAAACATTAATGCTTATTATTATTATTATTTTGAATAATTATTTAATTTTTGTTAATTCAAAAAAATAATCAATACCCCAATAATAATTAAATTAATACAGGGAAGAAAATATTTGAAAATAAGAAAAAAATTGAATTTTAAAAATCAAGGAAACCAAAAGAAACTAATTGCAAAGAAAAGTAAAGAATTGGAGATCGACTACAAAATTAATGCCTAAATTGGAAACGATTAACTGGAATTATTAATTATTGTTCGAGAAATCCGAAGACAATCAAGTG
Organism: Schmidtea mediterranea; assembly: GCA_022537955.1. Lineage (NCBI taxonomy): Eukaryota > Metazoa > Platyhelminthes > Tricladida > Dugesiidae > Schmidtea > Schmidtea mediterranea. Next base: position 79,399,789 of record CM039681.1, read on the forward strand.
ATAATAATTATTGTTCATTTACTAGTTGTCTTTTATAAATTTAACTGTTATAATATATGTTGGATAATATTTTTATTTTTTTACTTGGTTCTGAAAATTAAACTAACATAGCAAAACACCCAAGACTCGTCTGGGGCCTGACAAGATTTTAAAATCAATAAACAGATTTGAATTAAATATATTAAACGAATTTCTAACAATCTGGCTGTTGTAGTACCAAAAGTTGTCACCGGGGTCCAATCTCATCCAGGACAATGTTTGAGCCTTGCTTGAGTGAGATGCTTTACTTACTTTTCTTTAGATATTGACCCAGGCAACACCGAATAACCCAAGCTAGTATATATATATATATATATAAAATAAAAATTGAATTGAAAGGGTTAATAATGGTTCACAAAATAGGTCGGGATTGGGTTGGGACGTCCAAATTATCTAGCAAGAAAACAATAAAACACAACTAGCGACCATGGTTTATTATTCTCCATTCATAAACGATCGACTGAAAATTTGCTACTTACACGCGGGCTAGATCATTCATCCATAATGCAAAGTCCTTTGAAAATATATTGACATCGAATTAAAAAATTTACGTTTTGAAATTAAAATTTATTATTTTATTGATTTTTCTGTCTTATTTCTCAAATATTCACTATGTGTACATGATGTTATGGAGTTCGCATTCCTTGATGAAATGGATGCCAACTGTCGGTGAAAAAACAAGCGCATATTATATCTTTCCATAATTGAAAACTTCATTAACCCTTTCACTGCGCAATGTTTTGAGATTTCGTGTTTGATTTGCGCCAATATTTCGATGACTATACTTATAGATGGTCACAATTCCGATTTTTCTTTGCTAAAAGTGCAACATTTGAGTACTCTGCATCAATAGTTGCGTTAAGACGGGAATAACTGGGTGCGAATGGGGTACTTTTATTTTGCGAGCATATACGGTATGAGCTGTGAAAGGGTTAATCGATCATATTTCACTCGTTTATAATTCTTAAATTCCATACATTTTAACTTAAATAAAACAACATTTTAAAGAATAACGAAATATTATATTATTGTTGAGTATAATAATTCGTGGGGAAAGGTATAAATTGGAAAGTATGTCGTTCCGGAACTCTGACAAGAAGGATTGAGAACAAGAAATGAAGATTGAGAAGAAAAATACTAGATCAATAACTTTAACAAAGAAATACGACAAGGTCATTTGTAATTAAAAAGTGCAAATAGAAAATAGGAAAACAAAAACCGTTTAGGAATGAACTTTCTTTATTTTGAGAGTTATTCAAGATAATAAATAGATTATTATGGGAGTATGAAAATGGAAAAAGAAAGAAAATTTGCTTATCGTAATAGCTATCAAAGATGCCAAAAATGAAGAGAGATGGCGAATTATCTAATAAAAAACGACAACAAAATGGGAATTAACTTAAGTGCCATCAAGAAACCACATATAAAAGCCAAAGACACAAATGGGAAATAAGTACAAAAATTGAAAGAGACGATTGAAAAGACACACAGAGAAAATAAAACTAAAGGGGAATCGATGGTGATAAAACTGAACTAGGTAAGAAACTAAGAAAACATATTGAACCTTTGGATAAAACTGTGAAATATAATCAAAGTTAAAGTAACCAGTATATCGAGGGGTTTGGTTAAAGAAGCAGTTGAGCAGTTATCGATTGGACTATTAATCACTGTATGATTGATTATTTTCGTAACGTTTCATTAAAACGTATCTAGTACCGAAAGTATAAAGTTTTTAGAACCGGCGACGATATTGTCACACTTTATTAGTTTAAATGCATACCGCTAGTAACGCACTATAGTGGAAAAATTCTTGAACTACTACATGTTTTGATGGACTGTGCGGTTTCAAAAATTTTAAATTCAGGCGTTATAGGATTAAATCTTGAGTGGTGAACCCCCTGTGAAATTGTATTAACAAAATCGAATTGATTGTAATTGCGATAAACGGTAAATATTGAGAATATCGAGGATTTGTCGTTGTTATTGATATTTCACCGATAACCCCAACATTATGTACTGACATAACAATATTAACAAGAAGATATTATAACGAAATTCACATCCGAATTCATTAATAAAGCTGTACAATGAGTTAGAAATAAAATCATGTCTGTTAATACTTTAATTTTGTGAGAGAAACGATTACCTAATCTAAATGACTCGTAGAAATGAGGAAAGGTCAAACCTCAAGCAACTATGGAAAGGTTAGACATAAATTATAGAATTTAGTGGACAAACAAATTATATTGCTAACATGCTATTTTTGTCACTAAGAACTTTCCAAATATATTCCTATAAAACCGGTGAGATGTACCTAGAAAAGGGAGGTATCATAAAAATTTAAATTTAGAATTTGAAATAATATTTATTAACTATTTTCTGATTTGATCTTATTTTGAGGATATTTATGAAATGAGAATAATGATTTCCCTTTTAGATGAGGAATTAAAAAAGGTTCTTTAAAGCCAGAATTTCAATAAATAATTATTCACAAGTGAAGCACTCACAAATTTCACAAGTAAATATTGTTTGATTAATTAATGATTTTTAGTAACAAATTTATGATTCGTCTGTAAATGTATGTATTGATATTAGGTGAATTATTTGGTTCCGTTACATTAAATTTTAATAATATTGATAAAAAATAATAACATTAATAATTACAAGCAAGAATAATTAATAAATATTGGCTAATTAAATTGACATATTACGTAATAATATGTCGAAAATTGTAGTTTCAAGATCAGAGGTTGGTTTGATGGTTGCGTTTGAATGTTGGTAAGTCTGTGTGTTTGAAACCATAATTCTTTAAACTAGTCAATAATGCAATTCAATTAATACTCTTTTTCTAAGAGCCTTGGCGTACGACTGGTAACGTTCTCGATTCTGGAGATGGTGTATCACATTGCGCCAACTTATGAAAATTATAATTGTAAAAATTAATTTATGCAGATTATGATTCATCAAGTTGGTAGGTAGATGTGAGTCCACCGCACCACCCTTAGTTACCGTGCACTGGTTAACAACCACCCCTAGCGAAAACTCATAAAGGAGATTATTGATTTAAAAGTGCAATTATTGATTAAAAAAATGCAAATATATATATAATTTTTGATTAATAATTAGTAAACTAATAAACCATTTTTAGATATTACGCCAGGAATGTATATATATATATATATAAAAAGGGTGTGTTGGAAAATTTTTATCAAAACACCAAGCCAATTGGAACCGAACGGAGATTTGAATTCATCTATTAAAATTCTTTGAAACAACTCAAAAGCCTGGTAGATATCAAAAACGCTAACAAAATGATTTTTATCGGTGTAATTTTTTCCGAAAAATGAAGAGATCCAGACAGACTATATTGGGTACGAAGGTCGTCTTTATAAAGCATTTCGTTATCGATTTGGATTCCATGTTACGATATAAAAAAGGAAATGACGGCTGCACTGATTTTTTTCGAAAGATAGAGAAACTTATGGACAATAAGACACTTAACAAGCCTTTATCATCATACAACAAACGGATTAGTAGAGAGACAATTTAGAACGAGGAATGGTTAAAAGTTTTATAAAAGGGTTGGATAATTAATGAATATTGTACAATTAATTAAATTACCCTATTACGTAATGTTATGTCAAAATTGTAGTTTGAAGATCAATTGTTGTTCATGATATTTGTGTTTGAATGTTGATATGTTTCTGTATCAATAATTAGAAAACCAATAAACTCCCTTGTAGATATTACGCAACGAAGAGCTATAATAGAGTGTGTAGGAGATTTGTCGGGAGAATAAATATTGTACATCTATGTCTCTTTTTAACACAAATAATAATTTAATAATAAAAACAAATATTAAAATAACAATAGATAATAATTATATTATTAATAAGATTAATAATGATAAAAATTAATTAAATGACAAAAATAAAATTCGATGCAGAATAATAATTAAATTAGACAAAAATAATTAATTAATTTTGTAGTTGATCAATAAAAAATTTCCCGGTAAGTCTATTATTGGAAAATCGAGTCGAATATGGGCAACATTGAAAATCGACCGTACTACTGACAAACGACAGAAGTAGTGTATATAAAGGAATTCGTAAACAAAACGGCACAAATATCATCAATTTACACAATCTGCCTAATCAAATCAACATACAAGCCAGCATCGCCAAAACAATAATAACACAGCCACATGCATACTGGTTAACTCTAGTAGTAGATGATTGACGCACACAACTGGGAACAACTGTCACAATTTCATCCATTACGTTGCTTCCACCAGTGTAAGGTCGCCATACAAATTGCAAAAAGAAAATCAATCCTCATCAAGTTATTCAGTTGGAAAATAATTAAATAATCAAATAATTTTAACCTGGCTCATATTGACATGATCATTTGGATGAATCGGGTTTTTAGAACCTAATTCAAATCCCAGAGACTTATTAGCTAAATTCGACAATACTTCGTTTACATTCATGTTTGACTGGGTTCCAGAACCTGTTTGCCATACAACCAATGGAAAATGCTGCTTCCACGTATTGAAATCTGAAAGGCATGTATCACCAGCTGCTACAATACTAGCGCAATCCTTATTTGTAAGACAACCAAGTTTTAAATTAGCTTCTGCAGCTGATATTTTAAGTAATATTAATGATTTAATAACTAATTCCTGTGAATTCAATTAATTAAATAGCATTAATAAGAATTCGTTACAGGCATTTTGTCAGTGTCTACAGCAACTTCAAAATTCTTTTTAGATCTTTCAGTTTGACTTCCATAGTATGCAGATATAGGAACCTTGATTTCACCAATGGAATCTTTTTCAATTCGAAAACCCTTTGAACTCTTTCCGTTTTCTGTCTTAAAATTATAAAAAAAAATAATTAAAAGTAATTATTTATTATATAAACATTTAAAATTATCTAATTTTCATGTTGTAAAATTTTAATTTCAAAATACATTTCAAAATCAATTATAACTATAAAATTTATTTAAACAAGAACTTAATTTTAATTTTGAATATTGTAAATATTTTAAATAATTTATATAAACAAGAAAATTTTAAGAATTTTAATATTAAAATTCCGTCTTAAGATGTAAGTGATGTTATCTTATATTATAAAGTGAAGTTAAAATATTAAATAAGTCAGTGATCAACAAATGCAACGCGTATGGATGACAAATACTGAAATAATTTGATTTCACGTTTTAAGCCAATGATAAACAACTTATTTCAGCAATATTTTCTATAAAGCTAATTATTAATATCCTTTTTAATTTACACTTAGAAAATACTGTTAAAAAGTTATGCTACTTTTTTATCTAATTTTATTAGTCAGCATTTTTGGTAAATTTTGTAAAACACTTGACATTTATCTTCCGAAAGAGAAGCAAGTTTGGAATTATGGGACAATGGTCAACAGAAAACTGTTCTTTAATTTAAGAATTTCCGTAAACGAAACTCATATCCCAATGTACGACGAGCTATCAACAAAATTAGAGTCAATCTATTCTTTAACCATATACTTTAATCTCGGGAAAAGCAAATTAGATTTTATTTCCTTCTCTAATTGGGATGAAAAATTCCCAAATTTGCGAAAATTGTTTATTTTTCAGTATGGAAATATTCGAAATGTTTTCATTCAATTATTCAAGTCAAATATATCAGAACTTGTTTCCGGATCGAGGGTTCATATGCTCTTTCCAAAAGGTTTTTTATTTGAAAACCTCAGATCTATCCAAATAAAATCGAGAGCATTTACTAAATCGGATTTACAACATTCACTTCCAAATATTGAAAATTTAGTTGTTGAATTTGATAAGAACTTGAATGAACTACAAGGATTTAATAAATTAAGGTCCCTCACTCTGTTGTTTTTCTTTAGTTACTCGCCCCCAAAAGCACAAGTTATCAAAAATCTTCCTGAACTAACAGATCTACATGTTTTCAATCCACCATCAATTAAATCAGACGAGGCCTTTCTATTAAACCTTCCAAAATTAACAAGAATTAATATAACTCAAATGCAGAACTATATCCTTGACGATATTTATGCCGATCCAATTATATTTAAATGCCAAAATTTATCAACCGAGATTCGTGAAATTAATTTAATTCATGTTAGTTTATCTATACTGAAATTTTGCCCGGAAATTTTGAATTGCTATCACTGCTCTAAAGATGTATCACAAAGTGTGATTTTGGATATTTTTTATTCACCATCCCAAGCTCATCAGCTTTTCCAGGAAACTTTGCCAGATTTCAAGATATTCAACACTTCAGAATTGGTTCTCATCAATTTACCCGTTGCATTTAATAAATTCTCATTCGATAAATTTCCGCAATTACAGATTTTAGAGATTCGAATATCGATTCTATCGATAATTCATGAATTTTCTCCAATTTTCATAGACAATCCGTTTATTAGACTTTTGGAATCTCTCTCAATAAAACGAATCTTTCTGTCAATTTCTTCACAATGCGGACAGTTGATTCCGATTGTCGAATTCTTTCAATCGGAAAATAAATCCTCGATCCTCGAGGTTAAATGCCTGTTTAACGAGACCGTTTATAATAAAGAGTCAATTATCCATGCCTCTCGTTCAGATTTTTATAGAAGTTATAATTTACAAAGTTATTTTTTTTTCTTTGTATTTTTTTATTTGCTCATGCCTGATTATTAATATATTAGTCTATTCATTTTAAATTTAATAACAATGAAAAAATGTATATTTATTTTTAATTTCTTAATCATATTTTAAAAATAATAATAATGATAATATAAAAATAATAATAATAATAGTAATTATTATTATTATTATTATTATTATTATTATTATTATTATTATTATTATTATTATTATTATTATTATTATTATTATTATTATTATTATTATTATTATTATTATTATTATTATTATTATTATTATTATTATTATTATTATTATTATTATTATTATTATTATTATTATTATTATTATTATTATTATTATTATTATTATTATTGAGCATTGAGTTCTAAAATTAACAAAAAATATACCAAACAGTTTACTAGAAACACTATTTTATTATAAATGCGGTGGAAATGTATCAGATTGATACGAAATTGTAATAAATTAATGAAAATATTATTTAGGCTCGTCGTTTGAAATTTTACATAAGAAAACTGAATGAAATAGGCTCATTAAATGGTTCTGTAATTAGTCAGTCATAAAATGGGGAAATGTGCGGTGATTTCACTAAATAACTGGTATCCATTTGTGCCAAATAACAAGGTTGAAATCATAAATGTCAACAAATCTCCTTCATTCTCATGTCTTGAAATGGTGCTATGTTGATGCACGGCAAGCTCCTAATCTCAAAAGTTTACATAACAGGTATATTTAATTGGCTTGTACCTAAGACTATTAGCATGTCAAAGACGTTAAAAAACTTGCTATAACAGGAAGTTTACTTTTGTCGTATTCATTGCGAAGACTTATCTTATAAAGTGCGCCAAAATCACATTTAGGTTGAGCATGTTAGAATGAAATGGAATATTTTGTTGTCAGAATATTGCTTTTGTTTATTTTGATATTTACACCAACACTTGTATCTATTTTTATTTACTTTTATCAGTCGAATAGTATTGAAATATGCACTTATTTACTTGTAAATGTCATTGGGGGTTTGTGCAAAAGTTTTGTATATTTAATTATAGGAGTGATTTTCGAATTAAATTTTTTGTTTATGCTGCGTAAATGAATTTTGAATTTAATTTAATTTTTGTCTTTCAACTCGCAGTATCTTTTTTCTATTGGACAAGGTTTTGTAGTTTATTTAACCCGCAAACGATGGAAATAAAAATCAACGATTTTGTTCATTTTGGACAAAAATGTCCAAGTACACAAAAATGACAGAATACCAAGAAATAAAGCTTTAATTTATGAGCAATTCTTACAAATGTTGTGTAAATGTTCTTTGCATATAAATCTGTTACATTTAACACATGTGACAGTGCACCATTTTCGATCAATACAAATGTAGCAGTCACCACGCTAGAGAGTCGGCAGCAGCAGTCCTTCTTCTGTCTTCTACATACGCACTTATTAAATTGTTACCAAGTTCAATCAGGAATAGCCTTCGTCTATGTGACTTGTTCGCATTCCATTGAGGCTCCACAAGATAGTGCAAGGCAAATGCATTGAATGCTGAGATGTCTAATATATTACAAAAGAATGCCACATGCCATCTTCGACATTTAAACTTTGTAGTATATGTTGCAACTCTTTCGTCCATTGCGTAAACTCCACCTTTTGTAGCATTATAAAAGAGAAGTACGTCCGGTTTATGCTTTGAACCGACATATCCAGTTATTTTGTTATGGGCAGTAGATAAGATATTGACAACTTTGTTCTTTTTAGCAACATAACTAACCAACAAGGCTTTATCTCTACGATCTGCCGTACTTGTTGTTATCAATTCAATAGTTGAAAAAACTTCACGCCCCTGGTACCTCGTCAAATGCTTTGGTATGTCACGCCTCGATGCACGAATGGTGCCTGCCATGGTGATACCATTTTGGAACAATCGCTTTGATAAATTCAATTATGTGAAAAAGTTGTCACACGTTACATTTCTTCCACTACCATATAGTCCCTGCAACATATCCATTGTTATATACTAACCGTTCGACACTTGCATATCCCGATCATCTTCTTTTCCCATATAAAAACGTAGATTCCAGCAATAATAGTTTTGTGAGTCACAAACAGTCCAAAATTTCAAGCCGTATTTGGATGGTTTAGAGGGCATATATTGAACAAATTTGCAACGTCCACGGTATGGATAAAGATCGTGAGAGAATATTATTATGTGAGACATTCATTGGTTCCAATATCAATTGTCAATTGTAAGTGTCACGTGCATTATTACTTGATACCTGAAATGAGGTATTCTAAGTGCGTCTGTGTGTGGGGGATGAGTAGAGAGAGACAGACAGAGTACCAATGTCATGAGTGTAAAATAGTATAGTCTGCCTACTTCACAAAATAGACGAGAGCAAATAAGCTAACTAATATGAATGCAGAACTGTTTTGAAGATGTTGGTGAGACGGATACTACATTAAATTTCTCTTGTGTATAGGCTAAAGCAACTTATGGTCAGAGAGTGGTTAATGGAAGACCATTCCTGCCAAAGCAGAGATGGAGAGATATGTAATCAATGAACTCTATTGTAAGAACTCCATCCGCCATCATGTGATAAACATATCATAGTGTCAGCCAGTCACAATAATTGTTTAAAAAAGTCTGATCAGCGTTATTTTAACGCCAGTATTTGTTGAAATGAGTTAACGCCTATGCCAGAAAATATGACATGAATTGTCAACTGAAAAAGCTAAAAACTAATACACAATGAATTTTGGACTAAAATGTCCATTTTTTCTCAAAACAGAATAACTTGTCATAACTTTTTTATTTTAGTAGTTATGAATGTCTGCTAGTTTTACTTGAATAAAGCAAAAAAAAATTGACAAAGTCATAGATTCACAAAGCAGGGTGTTTTTCAGTTTCCAAGAAAACGTCACTATAAAAACAAAATGGACATTTTTGTCCAAAAAATCGTTTGCGGGTTAATTTTTGAAACCCCAATGACGATGCATCGATTTTTTTATCAAGTCAGATGTTTCGTTAAGTGAAACCAGTTCCAACATAAAGTAGATTTATTGTGAAATTACTAAAATTTGCCAATAAATTAAATTGGGGAAAACAGATTGGTAGCCAAGCGTGGTTGCCCGCATGAAGCCAGTTAGATGAATGTAAAGAACGGTTAGACTGAACTTACACCTGGAAAATTTAATTACCGTATATAATTAAGTCGAATTGAAAATTTAAAGCGTGTTTTTAGTACAACAATGGGCGTGGTGCCCGTACAAACAATATTTGAAAGTAATTAATTTGATTAAAAGCAATACAATTAAAAAACTCATTCTCCAAATAGGATTTTTTGAGGCCAGAGTCCTCAAATTTAATACGAAATTTCTCTATTTATACACGAGTATATACTGTAAAAAAAATAGTAAATTTTTTGTTAATTTAAGTAAACAGTGTAGATTAAACGAATGGTTTCGTGAAATTATTTTTAAGATTTCAGAAATTGACAGGGGTTGAATGTGATATAAAATAAATATAAAAATTATTACACAAATATGTTGGGGTTAGGTGATTTTCAAAAATTATTATAATAAATAAAAAAATTTGGGAAAATAAAATAATTAATTAAAAATAATCAAAAAATTAAAATCAATATTTTTCGGGGGAAATGGATATGTGCCGATGCCAATTGACGAGACGAGTACGAAAATAATAATATAAAATTAATTTGGGACCCCTAGAAAAAGTTATTTAAAAAATATAAATTAATTAATTAATTAAAATGAGGAAAACAAATAAATTAAATTAGGGAGAAATAAATTGAATAAATTTAATTACGAAGGGAACTGATTATTTCCTAATGTGATTTATTTCGTAGTCTTCTCCCGGGGAACGGCCGAAGCGGCCAAAAGATGAAAGTAAATTGTTTTACTAGTTCCCCGGAGTCCAATGTAAATTTCCGTAAATCAGATTAGTTGTTTGAGGAGAGATTCCCTATATAAAGGAATCAACAACAGGGACACAAATAATTTCGAAAAATTGCGAGTACCAGAAAAGTTTAAAAGATTCGTGAGATTGAAAAAGAACTAGTCAGACTTGTCAAGGATATTTTAGTAGTTAATTGAAAAGGCGCTTCCCGTGGGGATTCCTGCCATTATTGTAAAAGTAACATTCGAATTGTTGTGAAATTGTTAATATCGAATAAAAGTATTCCCGTGTTGAGTTATTTCAGTATCATTTAAAGAGCACGTGGAGTCAGAGAAAACAGTTCTACTGAACCAAATAAAATTATAAATCAACAAATATATAATCTATGTAATGAAATTTTATTGATTACACCAAGAAACTTACAGAAAAATTTATTTACTTGAAAATCCTCTCATAGGAAATAACATACATGTATTAAAATGATCCATTTTGTCGTATATAGACACATGTATTTCTAAATCTACTTCGACGGTAAACGAACGTAAGAAGATCTAATTCAGCATTTACAAAATAATCCGAAATTTCATTTGATTTAATAATATCATTTCTCCAAACCTATTTACCCTCTAGTAGGTTTTGATTAAGTGTCCACAATTATAAGTTGCTGATATCTATATACAAAAGCTCTGTATTTTCATCAGATTTTATATAATGTTTTTTCAAAAAAGTAAAATCCACGTATCCCAATGTTTGAGAAATGATAAATTTCCGTATCTTGAAGTAACTCAATTAGATTTTCTATAGTCATCACAACAGAGTTCCAAGATATTCCGGGAAGTCTAAAATATTTATATAATTTGCTATGAGCAATTGATTTTGCCCTAAGTTGTTAGAAATTAAAAATACATCTAATTTATAGTAAATCATCATGTAATCCATCATCATGGAATTATTACTGAACCTGACGGGGACACATCATACTGCTGATTGCGATTTAAAAAGCCTTTTTGTATTTTGATTGATATAACTGACATTTGATTCATCATATTTGAACACACTATGGGACGTATGAAAAAAGTTGAGCACATGCTTCATGCTCTAAAATTTATATATATTAAGAAACACATGCTCTGAAAAACCTGAGGTTAGTCAAGAGCAACCTCATTTTTTATTTATGCTATGGCGGAGCAGGTTCAATTCAGAAATCACAAATTTTATGCATTGAGCACAACTATGGATGTGAGGAGTGATGAGGAATTTAGCCAGAAAGTTTTATAAAAAAAACAAGTTTACTATGATTTGGTGACGGTTAGAAACGAAAAACAGAAGGGTTTTAAATATATTGAATTTCAATTGTGAAGGCTACATGCAGAAATTTAGGGTAAATATTTTGTGCAATTTTATTAAAGTAATCTTGAAGATTAAAATAAATATTTTTTTAACTCAAAATTTCGCAATATATTATTAGTATACTTTATAGGTACAGAAAGATCACTTCTCCAAAATTTTATGAGAAAAGATATCAAGCACCAATGGTTTTGGCCTCGATTCTGAAAATGTTCAGGCATCAGAACGTTGAAATAATTGAAAATTCCAACAATAAATAGTAATGAATAAAAATGTGAGTCCTTCTATCGTTATTCAGGAACTCTGAACGAAGAATTTGCGGTTTGCAGCTTTTGTCAACGGTGCTCACTTACCTCTATTTTTACTAATAAATGTCACAGTGGGTGTAGCAATGCATGAAATATTCAATAATTAATCGTTTCAAAATCCAGATCAGTTGACGGCATAGAGATAAAGTTGTTGGGGTTATAATAAAACATGAATAAAAAAAATAATAAAATTGTAAAATTATGAAAATCAATTAAAATTAATTAAAATTTTGAAAAAAGTATAAATCAATATTTTCAGCGGGGAAAAGTGGTAACCGGTGGCAAAATTTGATTTTGAAGACGAATAAAATACTATTAGATTGATACGAGGTATATTGAAGGGTCGGGAGTCCAAAAACAAACTAATTAATTAATTAAATTATTTGCAGACGAATCCAATAATCAAGCACCGCCAAGCTGAACGTCAGCCTAATGGCTTTACTGAAATTAGTAAAATGGGCAATAAGTTGTCCGACCGGTAAAAATTGTTTTCCTACTTCTAATCCAAATTAATGGCAACTCAAGATTATGAAAGGAACTGACAATAAAATAAGTTGTCAGTTGGTCGAAGAGGAAAATTTAACTAATTTGAAAACGAGTTGAAAGTAATAAACAGATAAAGGAGTTAATCAGATTGCAGCGACTTATTGAGTGATAGGGTGTCTAAATACCCTTAGGGTGTCTACGAAAAATCAAATAATTGTATCCTGTGGTGAATATTTGTGAATAAAGGTTTCTTTGTTGGGATTTTGTCTTATTGATTATTGAACACGAGAAGTTGGATCGAGAGATCTATCCATCGACGAATATTTAATATCCCAACATAGTAGTTTAATTACGCATAACGCCAACACGTGTAAAGGATAGCATTCTAAGATAAAACTTTCAAGAAAGTTATGGAAACCTTCCAACGAGAGATTGAAGTTTTTTTACTAGGTTTTGAATATTACAAATGCGATTATTGAACTCTATATAATCGCAATTCTTTTTTATAGATGCTAATGCTCTGTTACAATTACATTTAAACTCATCGGTAAGAAAGGAAAAGTTTGCAGAATCAAATCTTGAAAAATACTCTCGAAATGTCTCTATCAGATTTGTTATATTCATTATCATCCTTGAAACCCTTTCACTTGATTCATTAATTTGGGGTCTTTTACAATCTGGAGAGCTAAATCTATATGCTAACTGTCCTTTTATATACCCATATTCAATTGAATCCAGATCAAATACGATAAGTTCTCGCTCTATAAATGATAGAAAAAATAATGAAGAATTATTCAAAATATTTTCAATTGAACCTAGCAAGTTCTTCAAAATGATAATAATAATTTCTAATTTATCATTAAGAACAAACAGACAAACCTTATCATCGGAACTTTCCAATATCAAAACTTTGATAAGAGCTATTCTATCAGTTACATCGCTGTTCTTTCTGTATATCTCGGACAAGGCGAAATCAGCGGGATTATATTCAATCACTAAATTCCGGTAAAACCTTAAAACAAATTCATTGAAGACACCAAAAAGACGAATGATCAACCATCGAAATAGTTCAACGGATTGATTGTATTGAGCATTCAGCCTATCAAGTCTTTCTGAGAGTTTTTGAAAAAAATCAATAATTTGTGCTCGATTGATTTTTTTATTCCTTAACAAATCAATAACTTTCTCAGACAATGGAAAAATATCGACTTTTCTAAACCGGGAAATATTTGAAAAGTAATATTGCTTTAGAAATTCATGGCCCAGCAAGCAATTAGTTGAGACATTATTCAGGTCGTATGTTTTGATAAGGTTGGAAATATCATGAACATTTACTGCCAATCTGGAATTTATCATAAAAATATTTGTTGCTAAGTCATGCATTAACATGTGTTTTATGGAAAAATCTCCAATAATTCTAGTAAGTTCTTCTTCTGAAGTTTCTTCGTTTACCAAATGAAAATCTGGTAAAAAGATACTCTGACAAAAAATACTTGGTAAATGGAATATATATGAATTGATTTCAGCAATAGAATTTGATAATTCAATGAAGTGGCCTACTTGTATCATATCCTTCCGTGATCCGTTAATGACTGTTAACGATGTAACTGATCTTCTATCCAATGGACAAGACAGATTTGTATGGAGCCATTCTCTAGCACAATCCCTACAGAAGAAATGACCACAATTCTCCAATCTGATGATTATGTCAATACTCATTGGTGAATAGCATATCAAACATTCTTGATTGATTATCATTGATAAATATATCACTTTCTCCCGATAGTTATTCAAACAAATTCCTTTCATAATTGCAATAATTAGGGAAAATTAAACACAATATATTCACATTTAAATGATCACTTTCTATAAATTATAAATGGTAAAAAATACTAAAGTTGTCAGTTCATTGTCAAAACGCAATTCATTTCAAATTGTCTACAGAATCTTCGAAAATCAGGTAAAATATTATTTCTGTAATGGCATAGAGTTGCTCTTGTATGTTTGTTGCAAAACCTCACAATCTATGACATCTTCTCACTATATGAATCAATATTTTCATGAATACACATAATTGGTCTGTTATAATGTTGGGTTACATTAGTCAGTAAAGGACAGTACCCTTGTATGTGTCCATCATTGTGATTAGATTTCTCTCATTCGCAGTAAGCATCTTTTCTGATACGCAAATGATTACTTTTGTCGCAACAGTATCAATGACGCGGTGATAAAATTTTTTCTACACTTAAAATATTTCATAATACATTATAACTAAAGATATTTATGACAAAGATATGCAAATTTATATTTGTAAAATCTTTCAATTTATTATCATCTATAGTAATATAAAAAGGTTTTGACGTGTTAAAGAACGCGTATTTTTAGGTTCATTCCATGCTTTAGTTGTAATAAAATATCGTATTATTTCCTACTCAGCCTACAGGTAAGGGTAAGGGTTTAGGGTTTAGGGTTAGGACTTTTAATAGTGTTTTTTAATTTCTAAAAAGAAAGATTTAATATTGTCATAGAAATAATCATATTCTTCTCAAATTTTTGTATCAAAAGAATCAGATCTTTGGGAAAGATAAAAGTATGCTTATGAAGCATGTCGACAAGAGATATTTATTTTTCAATCAAATTAATTTATAAAACCTTGCTCCTACTAGAATTGAGAACTTGATTTGCGGAATTATGTTATGGAAGGGGTTACTTAACAAAGTTCTTCTAGTCAAAACTTGTTTATGTTTTCAATAATATTCTGACAAGTGAAAACTAAAGATTAATTTCTACTAACAAGAGAAATATGATAAATCAAATAGCTTGTGGAACTATAGGGTAATCCAAAAAAACTTCGTTTTTTATAATATAATATATTTATAATAACAGTATTCATGCAGGTTTTACATAGTAACGATATAATTTCTATAAATGACATGCAAAATGAACAACTAATAAATGTAATGGAGAAATGCATTGCAAATACATTCCACAAGCATCAATTATTAATTGAAGATCCTGTCGCAAGTTTAGCGGTTAGTGATTGAGAAAGGATCTCTTTTGAGCAGCGAGAAAGGTGGTCAGGAAGAGTTAAACATCGTCGTCATTCTGGAATGTCTGCAATCGTCATGCAAATTCCATGTAGTGGAAAATAAATATGTCCATCAGATTCATATCAGGAGAATACGGCGGATGTGGGATGCTCTGTATTCTACGCTTCTGTTATCTGCGCCGTGTGAGGACGAGCATTGTCATTCATGATTGTTAGCATACCTTGGCGGCGTATTGCCATCATCCGTTTGAAAACTTTTGTGTAGCGATGAGCATTTACACTTGTACCAGGCGGCATTATTTTGAAGTAATGCTCTCCTCGAAAATTCATTGCCTCGATGATATGGAATTATTCGGCGAGTTTGTTGTGGACATTCGCCACCAGCGTCCACCCAACAGCGGTTCATTTCTTATCGAGCGACTTTTCGTCGATAACTACCAGAGCGCCATGTAAATCTTGCAGAAGTAGTGATGCACCATCTAATCGCTGTTGCAGTTGATTGTCGTTGAGAATGTGAGAGACCCAGCGAGCACAAACGCTTTGTTTCTTGACGTATTTTTAAGAATTCTCCTCACTGATGACCAAGACAGTTCAGTAGCATCTGCGAGTACTGTGATGCTCACAGAGGAATCATTGATAACCAAATTTGCGATAGAGTTGATGTTATCTTCAGTTTGAGCCTCTCTTGGTCGTTTAGATCCATCTTTTCGTCGAAAATCTTCTCTTTCACCCGAGGAGAATTTCTTTGCAATACTTTGAACTTGTACTGAGCAAATGTTTTCAGGGCCCCACGCATTAGCAAGGAGATTATGAATTCCAGTGGCTTTTTCAGTTCCTTTTCATAGTTTCAACGAAAAAATTCACTTTCTCTGTAGTAGAATTCATAATAAAACACGCATCCTAAGAATAATGAAATGAAAGACATAATACCACGTCATATAAATTCAATAATAATCAGAAATAACTGTAAAAAGTATTGAATAATACGTACTATGAGTATGCACGCAAATAACATAATATATATCTGGTCGAATACTATACTATAAACAACGAAGTTTTTTTGGATTACCCTATTTAAATCTCAAAGAACTTAATTTTATTCTTTCTAAGACTCAATTTATGATTCTTTTGATTTTGTTTGTTTATTAAAACTAATTTTTCTTTAAACTTATTCAAACAGATATCTTGATCTTTATCTAAAATAGTTCATCCAATTCTTTGTTTTGTCAAGTCTTTTCATTTTTGATTAATGTTCTTAGAAAGTTTTCGTAAAAAAAATTTGAAAAAAGAATTTAATTATATTTTTTCTTATAACTTAACCTTGAATAATAATAAAACAAAATTAATAAATAACATTTAACTTATCTGTAATTATTTATCATTTGTTACAATGAACAAAAAATCTTTTACGGAAGTACATGTCGGAAATATTAATATTTCTACAAACAAATGATAATTAATTAAAACAAATGCAGATTTTTACAAATTTTCTATTTGATTACCTTTGCAAATTTCTCTTTCTTGAATTTTATTCTTTGTAATTCCGGTTTGAATATAGTGCTTTTGGCTCAGGCGTTTTCAGTAAACTCTTTGATAAAAAATTCAGTTAATATATAATGATAGACATGAGGGCCTCCGTGAACAGGAGTGTTGGGGGTAACAAAATGCACACAAGTAAAAAAATGGAAAAGCAATGATATTCAAAATAATAATTAAAAAGGCAAAATCAATTAAAATTTTAAAATAAATATTTATCGGGGGAAACGGGTATGGGCGGATGCCAAATGATGAGACAAATCCAAATATAATAAAATTAAATTGATTGGGGTCTCCATAAGGAAATATTTAATAAAAATAGAAATTAATTAAAAATTAATTGGCTAATGGGAAACCCGAGCTAATGGGAAGTCTGAGCCAACAAAAAAATCGAATAGTGTGAGAAACCCGGAACGCCAACAAATTTTCTAATTATGGAAAACTAAATTGGTTGACGAAGAAAACCCAGATAAAAAAGAAACCCGCCACCAAAATAATTATTGTAAACAAATGGAAACCCCGGGAGCCGAGAAATAACTAATTTGGTTTTGGACAGAGATGTCAAAAATGTCAAAACCAATTTAGTTTGCGTGTGACTTGAGTTGCGAGATGAGTATAAAAAGAAAAGGCAGATCAACAAAATTGCCAGTTGGCCGAAGAGAATATTTCAGAGAGCGGAACAAAAAAGGTAATAAACTTAAAGATAAATCAAACAGTCAAACAAATTGCGTACCAGACAGGGACATCTCCATTTGGAAGACGTATCCCTACGCATTGAATTTTGTGAAATCGTGCAGAGTAATTGTGTAGAGTATTGTGAATTGAATCAATTTTTGTGAAAGTTGTGAATAAAGTTGTGATATATAAATTGGAAATAAATCTTATTGTGTTGGGTTAATTAAATCGATTAAAGAAGGACACCAGACCTAAGCACTGACTTTCTATATAAAAACCCAACAGGAGTATTCAAACGACAAACTATAGAAATAATATTAAATGATTCATTCACTCTTACTTTACCAAAAATAAAACTCAACTGTTATACTACTGAGTTATTTTATGACCCTAATTAAAAACATTCAATTTTACTCATATATATTTTCAAGTGCTAGATCCTTAACAATATTTTCGAAAAAAATTCATTAATAACAAACAAATAAATTTTGCCTAGGACAAAAAAATGAACCCAACGGCAAATTAAGTTTTAAATTTTTAAACAATTTCATAGAGTATTTATCAGGATGATTTATACTGTGCTATCAATTTGCTAACAAAAATATTTATCTTTTTCTTAAACTATGACCTTTTTTCTATGGATTTTCATTTACCTTCATATAGATTTCTACTATATACCTTTTCTCTTTTTAATGAAGATCTTTGGCATTGCCTTTTGAAAATGTTATTTTAATAGGTTAGACAATAATAGTAGTATGATGTGAGCCCCTAATATATAGATCAAACCCCACCTAGAAAAAAAATTAAGCAAATTTTTAAAAAAAGTAGGTCAAGATCGTTTTGATGTCAAATCTATATAGTTTATTAAAGTGCGTCATATTTAAAACTATATAGATTATTTATTTTAATAATAATAATTATTATAATAGTAACTTAATGTATAATCTATATAGTTTATTAAGGTACGTCATATATTTAAAAATAAATAGATTATTTTAATAATAATAATAATTTATAGTTTATTTATATAACCTATACAGTTTATTTAAGTAGGTAATATATTTAGAACTATATAAATTATTTAATTTATAGATTAGGTCATATATTAAAAACTATATATTTTAGTTTATATATAAAATCTATAGTTTAATTTATAAAATTTTTATATTTTATTTAAGTAGGTCATATATTTTAAACTATGTAGTTTATTTAATTTAAAACTATATGGATTATTATTTTAATAATAAAAATAATAATAATAATTTAATGTATAATTTAAATAGTTTATTTTATTTATAAAATCTTTATATGTTATTTAAGTGAGTCATATATTTAAAACCATATAGATTATTTAATTTATAAAATCTAAATAGCTGATTATGAAATACATGTTTCTTGATTGAAATGTGCGTGTGTGAGTGTCTTTACAAAAAGCCATCGATAAGAAACAATATTCATGGAAAAATCGAGATTGTTTTATAGTTGAAGGGAGTATATGTGTTTGTATATAAAATTGTAGATAAAAGACAAATTTATGGAAAATATTTAAATAAAAACGTAATTGGTGGTCAAATTGAAAGCCGTGTACGTTTAAGACTTATATTTTCGTTAAAAAATTCAATCTATTTTGATGATAATGGACAAAAATTAATGTCAAGATAATTTATAATCAAAATATTTAAAAGTCTTTTTTTCGTAGGGTAATAATAATAACTACTTAAACTAATATAAAACTATAGTTAAAAACCCAATAAAAATTAAAGACAAGAGATGATAAGATTAAGTAAATGCTTTAATTTTGCCAGGTCTATTGAGCTGTGACCAAATACCTGTGCGTAAAAGATAAGATGGGTATGTGCTTCCCTCAAGTGGGTTTACAAAGTACCTGGATATCACAGCACGAATTAAGCCTAGCTTGTCGGGGTAGTCAAGTACCAGCACATTACATAATATTCATTGCACGTACACGACAAAGCGCCATCGGAACTATGACCAAATTAATTAGTGTTTTTATTAATAATGTTGGACCAAAACTAAGTTTTGTTTAAATAAATCGGAAATAACATGCAAACACAGCAATGCAGATTTAAAATCGAACCTATCAACATCAATTAAGCACCCTAAAATATGAGAGAAAATGTAATTAAATACAAAATCAAAAACATAAAAGTAAATTAACATATATACAAAGATGCACCAAGAACCGCACGAAATTAACATAAAAATAACACGATAACATAAAAATTTGATCGGAAAACGGACAATTCTTTAAACTAAGAAATAATTGAGTAACATGAAGTAAAATAGAGTATTTTTAGTGTGAAATATTCAATTAAAAAATTATAAAAGTATATTATCCATTTAATGTAAGAAAATGAAAAAATTAGAATTAGATATTACAAATAAAGTCAAGGTCAAATTTTGTTTTAATGCATAAAATGGAACACGCAAGGCTAGGATCATAAAATAGGTATATATACCGATTCATTTTTACAGAATTTAATCACTGTTTCCAACTGTTTTTCTGGTGAAAAGTTGCAAACCGCTTTTCTTTAGAAAAATATATCTGCATTGAGAAACTTTTTCAGAGAGAAACTGCGAAGAATTTTTTTGAAAAACCAGCTTTCACGACACATCCCCAAGTAAACTTCAAGTAAGTCCATACTTTAGCGTGCCCACGGGAAGCTTGATGTGTATGAATGATGCTATTTTTACTATCAATATTATGGAAGCCAATGTTTTGAAATTAAATATTATAAATGAAGCAGCCTTTAATCATCTAAATTATTCCGGCCCACAGCCAAACAAAATACAAGATAGCAAATTATTACATAACTATCGAGCGTTGTAAGTGCTCGTGAACGCACAGTCGTGAGCAACGACGGGTCCAAACGTCAATTGAAGTTAATTATAGGGAGAGTGTGAAGATCGGGAGCCAGCCTTTTAACTGATTCCTTTTTACCAAGTAGGTAGTTAGGAGCTCAATGGAACCTAATCCTTTCCCCCACTTTGCGACGGATTAATTACGTAATTACGTAATTAATATCTGATTATGTAATCAAGATAATTAATTTTGTGCGCACAATTTTTTTGATAATTTTTTTGAATTTTGGGGCATTTTTTTAAATTCAAATTTTTGTATTTTAATGTAAATTTTTTTTTCATCCACAATATTTTTTCGGTCTCACTATAGTCAAGGGGTATTTTTTACTCTCGATAAAAAAGCATAAAATTAAAATTGGCTCAAATTGCCTACGAGGGTCACAGAGGGTATTTTTCATCCACAAAATATTTTCGGTCGCACTATAGTCAGAGGGTATCTTTGACTCTCGATAAAAAGTCTAAGAAAAAAATAGGCTTGAATCACCTATCAATAAAAAAGCATAGAAATATTTTATCGATTAAAAAACCTAAAAACTATTTCTTTGATTAAAAAGCATAAGTAATTTTTATTGATAAAAAAGCATAAAATAAAAATTGGCTCAAATCGCCTACGATGGTCACACTATAGTCAGGGATATTTTTAACTCGTAATAAAAAACAATACAATATTTGGTCTCAATATTTTCTATATGTAAATATAGGTATAAAATAAAAATGGCTTGAATCGCCTACCGATAAAAAGTTGTCAGGGGTATTTTATAGGCTTGTTAAAAAGACACTTGTAATATTTGGTCACACAATTTTTATAGGCACCTGAACCAATTACGGAATTTAGAAAAGGATATTGAAGTTAACATGCTATTAAACAATTATAATATCGGTTTATTTGCAAAGTAATCTAGAAAAGTATACCAAGTAGACGAATGAAAAAAAAGATAATGAAATGAGACCACGGATACAAAAAATTATCAAACAATAAATGCTCTAGTAAATACTAATGCAGCAGCATCGTTGATAGAAGATAAACAGATTACAGATAGACAACATCAGAATAGCATTCAAACAAATAATGAACTAATATCACTTTCTTCACATACCATACCAATAAAAGGAAACATAAAACTCACAGTTTACCCCAAGGATCGGATGATAGATTATTCATTCCGTGTAGCAGATAAAGGGGAAAGAAAATGTCCTAGATATAGATATTCTTAAAAAATAAAAGGATTACGTGATGGACTTCTCAGACAATAAAATAAAATTAAATAAAGGTTGCAGAAAACGATAAGAAGTGTTTGCGATGGAAGAATTCAAATTCGAATATGATGTTATGATAATATTATACATATGAAAGTGAATATTCTAATGGCAACCCAATTATTGTACACGTTAATAGATACAAACATGCAGACCATGATTTATTAGTAGTAAAATCACATAAGCACAACCTAAGATCACATCCACAAGATATATTAATCGAGTCGATAGTTATCCTTACAATAATTAATACAGTGATTGCTAATAAAATCAATAATAAAGATTTAATAATAGAAGCAAATAGATGAAATCATGATTTTCAATAAAAATCATATAATTCGATCGTATTTGAAATTTATTATTGGATCATATACAAGAATTATGGAAAAGTCAAAACACAATAAAAATAATTGTTCTATTAGATACATAAATTTGAAGTCAGATACAACCTAATATTTATGTAAAGAAACTCCTGTATGAGATTTAAAAATACCGAAATGGTAAAACCTAAACCTACCAAATTAATTAGTAGATACATACCCCAAAAAGAAAATACATTTATTATGTAGTAAAACGTTATGAGGACATGACCTGGGAAATAACCAGAGAGTAATGTTGGAATACGAGAAAGAAATAAGGACAATAAATTAAAATCTTACATAAAACGTCAAAAACAATATAGGATAAATATATTTGTTGATCAAACAATAGACGGCGATAATTAATTGGAGGAAGTGACAATGACAATTTGATGATAAAGACAATGTGATAACAATGTGATACCAATGTGATTTGATATCTTTATTATATTAATTTATTTTGGATAACAATTTGATTTGATATTTATTTGGTTGAGTTATTTTATTTTATTTTACCGATGTGATAATTATGATTTAATGATTTGATTATACAATGGGCTATCTCGCAAAGTCCCCCACCCTAAAAACAAAACATTTTTATTTAATATAAATGAATTATTTATTAAAAAATTATATTTATGCCCATCAGGGCCTAATCAATTAACTGATTATTTTTTCTAATTGACACGAAGCATCAAATTTTGTTTAAAGGCATTAAAGTCACTGAAAAATACTTAGATGACGCTCAAGTGCATAATAATAACAAATAATAATAATAATAATAATAATAAAATTAATAATAATAATAACAATAATAATAATAATAATAATAATAATAATAATAATAATAATAATAATAATATTTAATAATATAATAACAAATAATAACATAAGAAACACGATAAAATAATATTAATGATTTAATAACAATAATTATAAAAATATGGATGAATCATAGAAATAGATAAAAAATAAAGACAGTAATCATAATAAAACTAAAAATCAAAACGATAATAATAATAATCATAATAATAATTATAGTAAAAATAATGATAATAATAATAAAAACAACAGACACATTCAATTTGACACATTACCTCAGTTAACTAGCAATTAATAATTTTTTAACGATGCTAAGGATAGTGATAATGATAATTTTGATATCAATTTAAACAAAACTTAATAAATATAATTAACGTGATTAAAACAGAAGGAGATGACTTAATAAATAATGAATAGTGAACAGATATTAAATAAAACAGACCCTTAAATTTCTAACATCAGGGATGCTGGATATCAAAATAATACTAAAAATAAAAATTGTTATTTATACTTTAAAAAAAATATAATTATTATATTTATTTAAATATTTTTAAAACAATATAGATGTAAATTTTTTATTATTATTTTTTAAGATAACAGATATTTAAATTTTATTTAAAAAAGAAATTACAATAAATGTTCAAAGCGTTCACCATCTACATCAATGGAAAGTTTATACATTACAAATTATTATTGACAGTTGAAGATCCATACCAAATAAAGTAAAGATCAACAAAATTTTTGTGAACCAATATAAAGAATCAGAATTAAATCCAATTCCTTCTATATTCTAAAAAATCCAGAGTTTCGAATGTAACAAATTAAAACAAAATTTGAAATTTTATTTGAAAATTTTACTCA
Source organism: Schmidtea mediterranea (assembly GCA_022537955.1). Classification (NCBI taxonomy): domain Eukaryota; kingdom Metazoa; phylum Platyhelminthes; order Tricladida; family Dugesiidae; genus Schmidtea; species Schmidtea mediterranea. The sequence continues at coordinate 79,423,984 of CM039681.1, forward strand.
GTCCAACGAGTATAAATCAAATTTGATAAAATCATTAAAAAATGACCTGTGTTAAAAATGTAAATTTTTGATAGTATTCAACAGAAATACTGGAGTAGCACGCTTTGATTGATCTGGTTCAAGCATAAGATCAATTAAATCTTTGATATATGTCGGCCAATTTTCTGGAAATTTATACACAATTTTTCGAGTCGTCAATACTTCTGTCATTGCACGACCTGGACCAAGATCTTGATAAGGTGGTTTGCCTGAATGAATTTCTTATAAATGAATCAAAAATTCTTTCTTAAATAATTGTCTTAATACATGTTATTTTAGAATAATGTGCTCAACTGTAGATATTTTGATATACCAACGCATGATTGATGGGAGACTTTATAACATTGATTAGGAGGAGCCTGTCAATCGTGCTAATGTTAATTTTATTACTCACTAATTTACATATGGACTAGTCTTATTACAAAAAGGACAATCGCAACATTGAAAATAACATCAAGTTATTGAAAGAAAAATCTAATTACTAGATTAATAAGGACTTGTGAGTCATCTGTTGGGTTATTAATTTCAAGTCGGTTAAATCTCTGACTCCTCGAGCTCTTTTTAAAATAAATAAACAAACCCAAAACAGAATAACTTTATTAATTTCGATCACAAAATTTACACTTTGTCTAACAATTTGCACTCCTCGATCAATTACCGATTCACAACTAGGAAGCAGATGTTCCAATGGAAGATCGCCTCATCTGGGACGTTAATTTAATTATTATTTACTCTTATTTATACTCGGTTTCTGACCTTTTTTGGTTTTCACTGTTACTAATCTCTTCTAATAATTTTCTTCGACCAACTGGCAATTCATCTCATCTCACACTCTCTTTTTATAGGTTTCCTTGAAAACAAATTAAATTGTTGTTCCAAAATCTTTCCTGAAATTGAAGCTAATTGTCTGGTAATTTGTTTTCGAACATCTGTTTGGCTCGGTCAGCTCTTGGGGTAACTTTTTTAATTATTACTCTCGGGCTCTTTGCACAGCTCGGGTCTTTACATGTCTCGGGTTTTACTAATCACTTGAGTTTCCTTTTTATCTCGGGCCTCCCATTGGCTCGGGTTTACCATTAGTGGATTAAATAATTTTAATTATTTTTTTGCTTATTACTTTCTCTGAGGGCCCCTCACTAAATTTTTATTATTATCTTCGAGTTCGTCTTTTGATTTGGCGTTCAACCATACCCGTTTCCCCAAATCAATATTGATTTTCAAATTTTATAAATATTTTAATTAATTTTTGTACTTTAATTATTTTTGATATTTTTTGTTCACTCATTTTATTTTCATGATTTTATAACTACTCCAACACATCTGATTGACTAAAAAAGTATGACTCCTTCTTCGGCGGACATTTTGGTATCAGTCATGTATGTGAGTGATTGCAAAATGGTTTCCCCGGTCCAAAACATTTTTTAATGATCGCCTAAGTTTTATTTAGGCTTTTTTAAAAACAACCATCTTTTTCAAATATTACAAGTTTTTCCTACATATATTTAGAATTGAAAAATATTGAAACTAGAAAAGTGGGTATAGATAAACAATACAATGTCAAATCGCATGGGTATCAAAATCAAATACGGATACCAGCTAGATATCTAGTAAATTGAATTTCTATACAATATAACCAAGTAATAGTTTGTCGGCAATCCATCCTGATAATCAAGCAAGTAAATTCATGGTCGATCTTCAAAATCCAAAAGATTTACACAGCAATTGGAAAACAGTTTTGTTAGATTTCACATTTGTGTCTAAACTATTTCCATTTTACTGTAAATATACAATTAACTATACAACAAAGACCACAATTACTGAAAATAAATCAATTTTAATTGAACTGAAAGAAAGTTGATATAATGTAATTCAAATGTATAATGATGGTACGAAAATCGAACAGCGTGATTTACCATTACATATCCTTTCATAATATGTATATGTTCTATATTTCATTCAAATCAATAGAAATGGCAGAGAGATTAGATTTTTCAAAATTAATAAACACGATCAAAACTATTGGACATGAGATTCCAATTCCAAAAAATACATTAGTTGTAAACGAAAAAAGTGACATGGCTATATTCCGATCTAAGGAAGAAATTTTAGCCTTAACATTTAAAAATGATTTGTAAATAACTGAAATAGATCAATTAAAAACTTATATGATACAAGTTTATTCACAGCTTTTCAAATTACATGAACTTGTGAAAGAGAAAACATTTCAATTTAAAATGTTGGGTTATTATTATTGAAAGTCGGTTCCCTCTGACTATTCGTGTCCTTTTCGAATCAAATAAGCAAACCCAACACAGAATAATTTTATTTGCACTTTACCACAGTTACAACTCAATCCAATTTATTTCAATGTTTTGTAACTCCAATTTGTGATTTATTTGCACCATTCAACCACCGAATAAATTTGATTATCTTAGGGTAGGTTATCCAATGGATAATCACCTTTTCTGATAGATAACGTTTGACTTTACTTGGGTTTAGACTCTTTTAGTGGCCTTACTAGACTACTCGTTTGCTTCAACCACTGGCCATTTCATGTTTTTCCCTTTTCCTTTTATACTCCTGCTCAGACTGTTTTCAGACAATTGTCAACAACATTTGCTACATTACTAAATTATTAAAAATAATTACTTCCCACAGACCATCTTAGCCGACATTTGTCAACAACGTTTGCTACATTACTAAATTACAAATTAGGAAATAATTACCTCTCCATAGATCAGTGGTGCCAATTTAATATTGTTTCGGCCAATTTACCCTTTTATATTATTCTGTCTACACGCCGGGATTCCTCATCTCTCGGGTTTCCCATTGCTTCGGACTTCCCATTGACTCGGGCTTCCCATTAGTAATTAATTTTTTTAATTAATTTGTTTTTTGTCTTATATTATTTTTTAGGGACCCCTCACTAAATTTTTATTATTATTTCTGGATTCGTCTCTCCATTTGGCGTTCAACCATACCAATTTTCCCCAATCAATACTACTTTCAAATTTTTGTAAATTTTTTAGTTAATGTTGCACTTTTATCATTTTGGTGTTTTATTGATTTTACTGTTCTTTTTTCGTAATACCCTAACATATCTCTCCCTTTAATAAAGATTCGCCATCGAATCTATTCATTTGATTACTATTTTTTTTATACTTGTCCTAGTAGAGTAACCTCAATACCATATTACCTAATAATAGCACTATAATAACGATAATAATAACAATAATAATAACCCAACATTTTGGTGAGCCCGACGTGATCTAAAGTCGGCTGAGAATAAGGTTGAAAATAATTGAATGATTTTAAAAGAGAAAAACTGAAAAAAAGTGTCAAAGTAAAAATAAACTGAAAAGAGAATAAGTTATTGAATTAAAAGAAAAACTTTCAAATTATTGAAAACCTTCGTGATTCATTGCGGCAGAATTTATAAAGAAAATTATTATAGAATAAATTCCAAAATTAAAACAAAAGGTAACATTAATAGTTGTAATATTTTAAAATTCAGACCAGAAAAAGTTATACAAAAAAGATTTTATAATTTGAGAAACCAGAAGCAATCAGAAATAATGGCGAGCAATTCCAATAATAATGATCAAACCCGGGTGTCTACTATGACAACTCCTCTATCCAATGTCCCAACCAATATGTCTGCTACCCTTAGTAATGATTATGCAAGTTGTCAGAAACTACCAGTTCAACAATATGGAGGAGATCCTTACGAATCTGTTGATTTTATGGCTGATTAATACATGTATGCCACTGCTTACGGATGGAGCCAATCGATTATGGTCCAACGGTTACCATTATATTTAAAAGTATCAGCGAGGGAGGCTTGGCAACAGATTGATAAAAGACTCATTGCCAATGATAGGACCAAGTTGAAAGATGCCTTAGCAGCTAAATTAATTGGTGGGGATATTTAAAAAGGCTATGAAGATTGATTTGAATTTGAAAACTACTCAACCAAAAGCAGAATCTTTTACAACTATTGATGAATCTAGAAACAGATCAATATCCCCAATCAAAAATAATTTAATCCAGAAATCCACCAGTCCATCACCAAAATTCAGAGTGAAATTTGAGCCAAGGAAATCTACAAATAGTCCAAACGAAGAAAGAGAAAGACCAGTCCCATGTAGTCATTATCAGAAATTGGGACATAATATAAATCAATGCTGGTTTAGAAACAATGCCCGAAGGAGTGGGGACATAGTAATAGTCAATGTTGGTTTAAAAATGAAGAACAAAAAACAGTCCAAAGAGGATGTGGCCAGATTGGTTGAAATGCAATGGTGAGAAAAGTTTTAGTAAAATGAACACCAATAGCCAGCGAATTAATGATAATATACTGTGCTATAATTGTGGAAAGAGAGGGCATGTATCACGGAACTGTTTCGCAAGATCAAGATCTCCATCAACGTCACCGTCACCTCAAACAGATAGAGTTAATTTACAAGGCCGAATTCAATGTCATTCATATAGAGGTTAATGACGTATGGCGAGGCCATGTCCCAGGAATAATGAGAGATTCCAAAAGCCAATCTTAAAGAAAACTAGATTCCAAAGTGAGAAATCACAAGCAGACAGCGTTGCTTTTTTATGGGCAGCCAGATAATTCTAATAATAGAATTGAAAACGAAGTGAAACAAATGAGTCGACTTTTGGATCGTTTAATATGCAAGTTTGAATCTGATGAAGAGACGGATAACCACATGATGTATGAGTCGCAATCAGAAGCATCAGACACAGAGTTGAAAAGAATGATGACTTAAGATGATTTGCAAAGCAAAAAGGCAATAATGATTATGTCGAGGATTAATAAATTAATAGAATCGAGAGCAGCGGAAACGTCTAAAATAATGACATCATTACTGGAATTGAGTCAGATGTCACTGAGTGTACAAAGATTGAAAGTGTTATTGAACTGTGTGCTGATTATTATGAGGTGAATTCAAAAGATAGAGATGAAATAACAAATATGATGAAAATATTTGGGAAAGCGTTCAGAGAAAATAAATGGTTAGATTTTATTTTTATTGATGTTGTAGATGAAAGTAGAAAGATTTGTGCAAAAGATTTGGAGAATACGATAAATTTTGTGATAAGAAATTAATTGAAAATTTGATTAAAAATGGAATTGACAAAGAAGTAATGTTAACAAGTTTAACTTATATGGTTTTAGAAATTGGAGCTCATGCGATAGCAGAAACGGATAATTTGGAAAATTTGATAGATGTAGCTGCACGAATCTCAAACGAATATTTTGTAGAGTGGGTTAAAAAGAATGGAGGTTGGAAGAAGTTGAATAATGATCTTACAGTAAAAGAAAGTGATGAAATAAAGTTATCATACAAACCGTCAAATGGGAAGGATAGCCCAGGGTTAAGAAAAAAGATGATATTTCCATGGGCAATAGTTATGTTCTTTATTTTATGTACAATAACTACACAAGCTACAGGTATGACAGCTTACGATTGTTCCCAAACAGAAATTGGGAAAATTTATTCGGTTGTATACATGGCAGAATGTCCGGATGCATACCCAAAGAAATTGAAACTAGAAAATGATATAAAATATTATGTGTATCAAGAATCTGATCTACGGCGAGCCAAAGTTAGAGAGTGTATTGTAAAGCGAACTACTTTTGTATTTTTCTGTGGTAAGTGGAGCCACACATCACTGATAAAAATGCATGCTATTCCACGACCAGTAGAGGTAATGCCAGAAAACTGCGTAGCTGCGTTTCAAACAGAGGAGCTAAAAGTCAATCCGGAAATTAAATTGAAAGTAAAAGTAAATCACAGAATAAGAGAGACAGTGGTGGCAAAGTGAATGGGAAAATTATTAAACATTCAGTGGTGATTGAAGAATATTTGACAGAATTGAGAGAATTTGAAGGAGTTTTTGATGAAACAGGAAACCTTCAAACGCATCCGTTTTGTAATATGAGACAAAGTAATTGCCAAACCGGAGAATCCATTCTAGTATTTGATGTTAAAACTAATGTATGCAATTTAGCGCATTTGAAAACTATGACTTTCAAAGAGTTAAGTGGAGAACAGTTTAGAGAAAGCCCGATAATTTCAATATAAATTATAAATCGAATGGCACAATCAGGTCGACTCCAGTATGGACGAGGAAAACCGCACCAGTATTAATGCCGATATTACCAACAGATAGTATGTGTTTTTTTAAAAAAAGAGGCTACCAATAAATGTTGGCAAATGGTTTACGCAAAAAATTACAGAGGTGTTTACGTATCAAAAATATGGTGCATGAGGCAAAAACTAAAATACACACAAATGATATTAAACTCACTCACTATTTTAACAATAAAATTTATTATTTATACCATTTTAGTCAAAACATTATGGAGAACATATATCGGGAAATGATTCTAAATGATTGTAAATTGAATAAAGAAATACTTAGAAATAGGATGGCAATGGACATTACAAATTCAAACTTAGTAGCACCTATGCTAATATCAGAAAATGGTGTGTTTACCAGAATCTTCGGGAGGCCTTATATAGCTACAAATGCAAAGCAATTACAGTAAAAATTATGAAATACGAAAAATGTACAAATGAATTGCCGTTGAGTATAAACAAAAAAATGCGATTTATGGAACCCATAACAAGAATATTACTGGAAGAGCATACTAAGCTAAAAGTTCTTCAATGCAATAGATTGCTTGCTCCATTATATCGCTTAGAACAGGATTCATGGATAGCGTTACCAGATTACCGAATAATGAGAACTCCAGATAAATTAGAATTAACAAATCTAGAATATCTAGTAAATTTTACATCCTTAAATAAGATTGCACAAATGTGTTTCTATGCAAGCGAGGATATCGAAGCAGCTCAAAGAAATTTGTTATTTCCGTCCAAAAAGGAACGTGTAATCTCAGAAATGATTGATACAATATTGCCTAACGGGGAAGGTAAAGTCAATTATGAATACCTTTTAACACCAGATCACTTTAGATAGGCAACATATAAAACGATGAAAAAGATCTATGCAAAATTCATGTTTTTAGGACAAGCATGCGCAGGACTAATTGGATTCTATGTTGTAATTATAACAATAAAGGTAATAATGTCGCAAATATTATCAGCTCATAGAATATATGCAATATCCGGATGGTCATGGGAAATGATTATTGGTTGTTTTCCACTTATAGCGAGATTTTTCATTACTCATCATCAATATAGAGAAATGGCAAGTGTGAGAGCACAACTGAAAACCGATCAAAGAAGCGAATTATCTCTATGTTCAGCAAGTGATCACAATAACGATAATAATAATGACAGCGATAATAATAAAAAGAAGCAAAAATATTTTCAAAAAGGAATCATGAAGAGTGAGAAAAAGCAAGAGCTACATTTTTTATTAGGACATATGCCGAAACTTAGCGGAATTGAAACGCTTTCAAAGTATTATACACCAACGTTTTTGCCAACGGCACCAACGTATCCAACTGAAAAGTTGAAAGAAATGAAATCGGTAGAACATATTCAATTTGAATTAGATAACATTGAACCCACTAGCGCTGAAATTGAACGGAAAAACATGATCGGATTACCATGCAGTTATCCGATGATGACATTAGGAAATAAAGGCAAAACAGCCTCGCATAAACTTTTATTCAATGGAAGAAAAGTGGAAGCTTTATTAGATTCAGGTTCCAGTAATACTATAGTATTTGATGACTTTTTGACAATGGAAGAGAGATCAAATATGAAACCAACAAGTAAAGTAATAAGGTCAATGCCGCACAATGTTTTAAATATAATTGGGAAATTAAAAGCTGAATTAATCATTGGTAATCACGAATTAGTGCATTATGTGTCAGTAATGAGAGATAGTCCTGTCGGATGTTTAATTGGTATGGATGTAATGGAACTACAAGGAATTTCTCTTGATCTAAAAACTGGGAGATTAATGAAAGGACAAACAGGCAAAAAGGACACGAGTCAGAGGGAACCGACTTTCAATAATAATAACCCAACAAAAATAAAAAAAGCCAATTGAAAGTATTCAGTATGATAATTGTGTCATAGTTGTCAGAGGTCAACAAGCTATGATTACTTAATAGAGATTGAGTAATGTCGACATCGGCGTAATCGAACACTGTGTGCCGTTTTAGTAATACGTGACGTAAGTTGGAAACCTGTTCAGTAGTCACTTTTTTGACAGAATAACAACTTGAAAACGACATTTAGATTACCGCAATATATATATGATGTACAAATAGATAAAGTATTATTAGAACCCACATTTATTGAATTATGTCTCTATACCAAACTCGTATTTTGTATTCAGGTATTGTAATACTGTGATATCAGTCTAGATATGTTTGATGTGTAATACTAGTATCTGATAGTTTCACACTTTTATTTACATATTCGTCATCTTTATTAATTAAACTATACGATTTTGGTCTCAAAAAATGGTCTCAATTGTTATAATTTGAATATTTTTACTAAACATTAGTTTTAATACTAAACACGCAACTTTCTCGTACAATACTATTTGATGGTAGACTACCGCAGTATGAAAACTAATCAAAAACCTGACAAAACAAAAAAGGCTAAAACAACAATATGCTTTATTTCAAGCAAAAGCCAAACAGGGAAAGGAGCGAATCTGACTTTTACTCCTTAAAGTTTTTAAAGATATAATTGTAAGATATATATACAATCGAGTAAAATGTGAAGATTTGTTGACAAAATTAACCCTCAAAAAACATGCCATCAAATATCAATCAGAAAAGAAAATATTTAGAAACCAGTGTAACATATAGTTACAAAACATTAATAAAATCAAAGTTAGGCAGATTAGTTGACTAAATTATGCTGAATATCACTTAATAATATTTCAAATATGAACAAACCTGTGCATAATTCAATCACAGTCACCCCCAGAGACCAGATGTCAATGGAAAAAGTATACGGTTCATAGTTCAATATTTCTGGAGCTATATAAAAAGATGTTCCACAGAACGTTCCTGTTTTAGGAACTACATCGGTCAGTGATGATAACAGTAAACTCCAACCGAAATCTGACAGTTTCAAATTCCCATTAACATCAAGCAGGATATTTTGGGCTGATCATTTATGCAAACTCAAAAAATTAATATTTTAAAAATAAAGGTTACGTTTGATATCCCGATGAACAATGTTACCTTCACGCAGGAACTCAAGCGCCTCGAGTATTTGCTTGGTGTACAAGATGACCTTATCGGAGGAAAGCATTTGGAGTTTTTTGGCTAGTGATCCCTGAATTTAAAAACGTTTGAGAAATAAATTCAAGTCGCGATTATTATAATATTAATTTACAATTATGTAAGGTGTTTTCAACTAATAATTCAGTATTTCGAACATTTTATTGAAATAATTTAAAATAAATGAAAATGATTTTTTAATATTAAATAATACTAAAATATTTAGATGCTAGAATAGTTGAATATTTAAATACGTAATAAATTTAAAAATATATTTTATTATTTAAAATGATTTAAAATATACTTTTAAATTAAATTATATTAAATTAAAAAGTAGAATTATATTGAAATTTTAAATATGAAATAATTTTCAAAAATATTTAGTTTGAAAATGTGCTGTGAAAGTTCGTTTGAAAATTAACAATATTCTGATATGAATAAATTTTGAATTTTTATATCATACTATTACCTCAGATACTCTCACATACACATCTACCGACTCTCACACATTGTAACCGAGTACACCAAAATGCGATGAGATACTCTCTTAATACAAGTTGATATGTAAATGAAATTACTTATTGTTTTTTGTAACAAATGAAGCGGATTTCAACCATTTTGAAATAGTTGCAGAGTAAGTAATTTTTCAAAGTTATAAGACTTAAATTTATAAAGTTTTAAGAATTGAATCACGAATAATTTGAGGCAGACATTATTTAACCCCTAGATTTATGGTCATTATTCAAGCTCTTAAAAATGACTTGTTCTACAATTTTATATACACCGAGTGTTTCAAAAGATGATAGACCATAAAGAATTTAAATATATTGCAAATCATTTAAAATAATATAAATATTTTAGAAATGGCTCAATTTTCAATTGACAATATTGCTTTTAATGAATAGCTATTATAGGCTAAAATATCCAATTTTGGAAAATATCCATTTTTGGAAAATGGATTGGCCGTCGTGGACCAATAGAATGACCTTCTAGATCACCTGATCTAACACCACCAGATTTTTTTCTTTGAGCTATTATTAAGAATATATTTTATCGTAAGCATTATGACAATTTGGAAGATCTAAAGAAAATAATAATTTATTCATTTGCTCAAATTCTATTACAAGATATCCAGAACGCATGTAACGCTGTATTAAAAAGGTATGAACTTTCTAATGATGTAGATGGTGAACACTTTGAGCATTTATTGTAATTTCTGTTTTAAATAAAATTTAAATACATGTTATCTTAAAAAATATTTATAAATAAATAGAATTGTCTATTACCTTTTGAAACACTTGGCATATGTTATTAATAATAATGTTTATGAATATTCAGCAAATCGCTTTATAATAATGATTTATCTTTCGGGATTAATTCAAAATAAAGTGAGTTATTTTTTTTCTGAAGTAATAAAAAACTTTAATCACCATAACTGTTTATTTTATATATCCTAAAAAATATTCGAATATGTAAAGAATAATTAAGCTCAGGATTATGTCTAAACCCTGATTGATTACTTGTTGAAAATTTGTATGTATTATGTGTTCTGTTTGTGTGTATTATTTTCTAATTTTCTATTGTGTAGGATTTATATCACTGGACATTAAAAGAACAACACCAAGGTGAGTATGTATATATGTTATAAGGTTATTGATTTTGATTTTATTTTATATAAAATTTATCTCAGTGCAGCTTGGTGTATCTTCCACTGTTACTGACTATTCCAAAATCTAACCTACTCATACTCCTATCGTGTGCAACTTGTACAACTGTCAAATAAATTATCACATATAGTGATTTTATGAAAAAAAAGCCGCACATTGTAGGATTTGAAACCTGAATTTACAAATATTCAATATTTTGAAAATTTAAGTCACCCGCAAAGGAATTTGAACGTAGACTGAGCTACAATTTCCATGTAAATTATAATTTTATGTTATATATTTTAATTTGATAATAACTATTGGAAAAATAATAACATTAAAGCATATATAGGTGTTAGAAGATGGGCGAATACTAGAAATATTATAGGATAGGAATGATAAATAAAGGATAAACATTGATGCACAAAACAAAGAATAATTATGGGATTCGGAAATAATATTGAGAGCCTGATAATAATGACAATTTTATGACTCATTCTGTGACTAATTAATGTTGCTTGTATTGATAGTTAATTTTGTATATAAAAATCAATTTGGTGATATATTAAATTATTTGATGAACAATTGATTTACTTTCAATGATGATGATAATATTTATTGATGTTAGTCGATGTTAATAGATTTTATTTAATTATATGGATATTAATTGATTATGTTATTTTATTTTTACTTTAAGTGATGGAAAAAATAAATTTAGACAAGTACTTTAAAATAAAACAGACCCCCCAATACATGTGAAATTGATATATAAATAATTATATTTATTATAATGGGCTAACTATTTTTTTTGTCTTGACGCAAAGCGTCATAATAAACCATTTAAATTGTTGAGGCTAAGCGTCGAATCATAAATGTCCAAAAAAAACTGTTCATCGAGCTCAGAAAAAGCATTCGATTACACACACACGTATACATATATAGATATATACACATATTGTGAACTTGTAATTTTTTATCAGAAAATCAGCTTTGTATTTGTTATATTAAATAAAACTTATTAACCAATATCATCTTATTTATAAGATACCAAGTTGATATTCTGGGAATCTCAACATAGGTATATATTATTAATTCAATTTGCAGCCGGATGAGCTGTTGGATCAGCTTTTTTTATAGGCTGTTGGATCTGATATTTATGTGTTTTTATTGTTATTCATTATTTTTGTAATTGTCGTGTTTATGCAATATTTTTGTTTCTGCTAAAATATGGAGGGGCGGTAAAAAGTGTGTCAAGTAGCACCTACTACTATTTATTTTGCTTGATGTTTTCGTCTTCAAGGTATTCACTTTTTTCAAAGCACCTACAGTTATTTATCAATTCAATCTTTAATCGAACATTAGTTACTATAAGTTTACTTATGTCAATGTTTATACAATTACCAAGATACTCTATGTTCAAATAAAGTTTTGAGATTTTTATTGTTTGTCAACTCTTTTAACTGCATCGTTTTATTGTTGGACTTTTAAAATAATCGGAAGTGTCCATATAATTAACAAATTACTTTTGATAAATCTTTACAGAATTTAACATCACAATTTTACATATGTGGTGAATTATAAAGCTGGCTGCGTGAATATTTTAGAAACTTTAGCTGGAAAATACACAAGGTTTGAGCCCCAAAATATTTCTTATATCCAAATACTAATAAAATTAGAATTTATGGGATAATTTGTTTGAATAAGTAGAATAAAGAGGGTTTTCGAAATAAATCTTTTCACTTATTAATAATAGTAGCAATCGTTCAATGTTCCATAAACAATTACATAAATGTGGATTTTCATAAAACTTTTCACAGTTATTTGTAACCCATTTTAGGTTCAGTAGTTGAGAGTGGACTGAAAGTGAGGGACAATTAATAAAAATAACTAACATCTTTTAAATATTCCATGAAAATAAAGTGCTTTTCATTTTTAAGAATTGCACCAAAATATTTCACAATTCTTTCATGGCTCAATAAATCAAGAAAATCATTGATGTTCAACTCGATATATTTAGCTTGATCAGGAGTTTTAAGAATCCTCTTAACAGCGAATATTCTACCGGTCAACGATTCCGTACAAGGATAAATTTCACCATAAGCTCCGATATCTACTATCTTGCCTTTTTGAAACTTTTTACGATGAAGAGCTAAATTACAAATGATATAGAAAATTTATGATACTGAAATATTATAGAAAAGTTCCAATATATATCACACATTGTTTTTGTCCGAATGATTGTATAAAAGTTTTAAATTATAACTTTTGACGCACACGGAGGATCAATGCGGTTAGTTAAGGGACAAACAAAAGAAACGTTCTACAGCATCAAAATGAATGAAACACAAAATCCTCTTTATATTTCTAAATTTACATGGAAGTCACGAAAAAGAAAATTGATTCAAGGAACATTCAAGAAAGTTTGATTTTTTCTCTCTTTTGAAATGAAAATGAAGTGATTTTTTTAAACATGGAAGTTGATGATTTTCGGTTCAACAGTGAGTACTATTTAAAGCACGAAATTAAAAACCAAAAACAGAGCGTGATTTGTATTATTTACACTAGTTATATGTCAACAAGACCCACACGTCAACTCAAAAATTATATAGGCCACAGACTATAAAGTTTCAATAAATTGACTTTAAAAGTAGCAGCTCGCTGACTCAAAATTGGTCATACAGTATATTTTAGTTAAATAAATTATAGGTTAAACTATATTTAATTATCGATAATGGTCAATAAATAACGGGAAAACCGGATGATCATCAAAATAATTTAGGGTTAAAAATTTAAAGATTTTCTTCATTGGGGTCAAAATTTAACAGTAAACTATGAGGTCATCATCATCATAAAAATAATAATAATTATACAAGGCTGATGTTTTCTGGCTAAAACGAATAAAAACTCGAACAATATACAAATTCAAGTCAAGAAAGGACAACATAAAGTTTATGCATTTAATAATACATGTTCTATTGAGCGGTGACAAAATACTTGTGTCTAAAAGACACGCTGAGTATTCGTTCCAGTCCACATGGGTGTGCCATAAACATCAATATCATTTTTGAACTTTAAAATAATACATAAACACTTGAAAAGAATAAAAAATTTCAAAAGTTCTAAGAAAATTAATTGAATTTTACAAAATTTATTCAAAGTTACAATAAAATCAAAAATTCAAATCAAAAGCAATAAATGTATTCGTGGATTGGACTTTCTTTGAATTCATTACCAACAGATAATATACAACCAACTACTAGACTAATCAATCAGTTTGGAGATGATACCTAGTTTGACAGTATTGATACTAAGTATTGATACCTTTTAAATCATTACATAGCAATTCAATACAAAGAAAGCCAGTGCCTAGTAAGTCAGTGTCTAATTAGTAACCAGGTATCGTAACATAGTTTTTATAGAGTGAAATTCTTTGTGTTTTATAACGAGAGTCGGAATATCTTTGTTCTCAAACGAGAGCCAAAAGCTTAGTGTTCTTAGGAGAGTTAAATTTCAATTTTTTTGTCGAGAGTCAAAATTCATTATTTGTATTAAGAACCTAAAAAACCTCTAAGTTCACTAAAACACAACTTTTTAAGTGGTAAGCAATTTATTTCAATTGACAAATAGTGTAAGATTGACTGAAAAATCTTGTATCATATTAAGTCCAAAAAACCTTATTATTTTCTTCTGGTCCTAAGCATGGTAAGGAGTTGTAGGATACTATCTACCTACTGTAGTGTAATTTATTTAGGATAACTATTTACCAATTAGAATCCAATTTGACTGATAGATTTTTAATAGTAAATGATATTTTAATTATAATTTTATGATCTATTTAAAAAAATTTGAAATTATATTGTATTTATTCGTTGAAAGTATGTAAAGCTTTTCAGAGGTTTATTGGGTAGTGATTAATGTATTTTACAGTAAATTAAAGTCAACTTTTGGAATACACAGAGACAAGATTTAATTAAAATTTATTGTTAATTAAACCAAACTTTTATCGATTTCAGTTGATTTTTAAGGGGATGCTTGG